>CM060201.1:20035529-20503190 GCA_030562195.1 Nipponacmea schrenckii
AAATTTGGAAATGAAGATAACTCTATGATAGAATTGTCAACAACACTAATACCATTAAAACAATTTGGGAAGGAAGATAACTCTATTATAGAGTTGTCAACAACACTAATTCCATTAAAATAATTTGGGAAGGAAGATAACTCTATTATAGAGTTCTTTACAACACTAATTCCATTAAAAGAATTTGGAAATGAAGATACCTTTATTATAGAGTTGTCAACAACACTAATTCCATTAAAATAATTCGGAAAGGAAGATAACTCTATTATACAGTTGTCAACAACACTAATTCCATTAAAATAATTTGGGAAGGAAGATAACTCTATTTTACAGTTGTCAACAACACTAATTATATCAAAATAATTTGGATTAGCCTCCGACATCAATAATAAAACATAAATGTCAAGGTCAACAGAGGTAAGTATTAAAGTTGGTCCCTTACATCATTATTAATAAACCAATAACATAACACTGTAACACAACGGACGAGAAGTATATCTTCCGGTAAGTAAATTTATATGCGCACAAGTATTGGTAAAGATGGGATCGTCTAGTGCATGGTCATCGGGATTAAAACGATTGGAAACAGGCTTGTCTATGGGTAGCCAAATATCTTAGTCAATGAGTCATTAAGGCAACGAGTGATGTTTTAAGTTAGTCAGTATTCGATTAGCGAGTCAACGAATCTGTGGGTCAGTGAGTCAGGAATGAGTGAGTGAGTCATGAAGTAGGTCAGTAAATCAGTGGTTAGCGAGTCGATGAGTCAATGAATTTTTGTGTCAATGAGTGGAGTGAGTTAGGTGAATTATTTGAGTGGAGAGTAACTGAAGGTGAGTTTTTTAGTCAGCAGGCGATTCTTTTAGTCAGACAGTTCGTCTTAAATTGAATGAGTCAGCTATTCATTGAGTCAGACAGTTCGTCTTAAAGTGAATGAGTCAGCTATTCATTGAGTCAGGCAGTTCGTCTTAAAGTGAATGAGTCAGTTATTTATTGAGTCAGTCAGTTTGTCTTAAAGTGAATGAGTCAGCTATTCATTGAGTCAGTGAGAGAGTGAGTCGGTGAGACGATGGATCATTTATTTGAACTAAGAATTAAAGAGTTGTTCTGTAATTCATATTGAAATAAATTTTACTTTCCTATTTTTGTATTTATTACTAGTTATAACTATAACATCTACAACAGCAACAAAAACACCGCAACAATTGAGCACCACACAAAACCACAATCTAGCACCAAATACCTCCATAACTGAGCATCACACACCGCAACGATTGAGCATCAAACACCACAACAATTGAGCACCACACAAAACAACAATCTAGCACCAAACACCACAACAACTGAGCATCACACACCGCAACGATTGAACATCAAACACCACAACAATTGAGCATCAAACACCACAACAATTGAGCATCACTCACCACAACAATTGATCATCAAACATCACAACAATTGAGCATCACACACCGCAACGATTGAACATCAAACACCACAAGAATTGAGCATCAAACACCACAACAATTGAGCATCACTCACCACAACAATTGATCATCAAACATCACAACAATTGAACATCACACACCACAACAATTGATCATCACACACCACAACAATTGATCATCACACACCACAACAATTGATCATCACACACCACAACAATTAAGCATCAAACACCACAACAATTGAGCATCACACACCACAACAATTGATCATCAAACACCACAACAATTGAGCATCAAACACCGCAACAATTGAACATCACACACCGCAACATTTGAGCATCAAACAACACAACAATTGAGCATCAAACACCGCAACAATTGAGCATTTAACACCGCAAACATTGAGCATCAAACACCGCAACAATTGAACATCAAACACAGCAAAAAGTGAGCATCAAACACCGCAACAATTGAGCATCAAACACCGCAACAATTGAGCATCAAAAACCGCAACAATTGAGCATCAAACACCGCAACAATTGAGCATCAAAAACCGCAACAATTGAGCATCAAAAACAGCAACAATTGAGCATCAAACACCACAATAATTGAGCATCAAACACCGCAACGATTGACAACCAAACACCGCAACCATTGAGCACCAAACACTAGCAACAATTTAGCACCAAATACCACAATAATTGGGCACCACACACCGCAACAATTGAGCATCAAACACCGCAACAATTGAGCATCAAAAACCGCAACAATTGAGCATCAAACACAGCAAAAAGTGAGCGTCAAACACCGCAACAATTACTACATGTATAAGATCAGCAGCAACAACCACAAAATACAACATGTATAACATCAGCAGCAACAACAACAAACTACTACATGTATAACAACAGCAGCAACAACAACAAACTACTATAAAATCAGCAACAACAACAAACTACTATAACATCAGCAGCAACAACAACAAACTACTATAACATCAGCAGCAACAACAACAAAATACTATAACATCAACAGCAACAACAACAAACTACTATAACATCAGCAGCAACAACAACAAACTACTATAACATCAGCAGCAACAACAACAAAATACTATAACATCAGCAACAACAACAAAATACTATAACATCAGCAACAACAACAAACTACTATAACATCAGCAACAACACCAAACTACTATAACATCAGCAGCAACAAAAACAAACTACTATAACATCAGCAGCAACAACAACAAACTACTATAACATCAGCAACAACAACAACAAACTACTATAACATCAGCAGCAACAACAACAAAATACTATAACATCAGCAACAACAACCTACTATAACTTCAGAAAGCAAAAACCCAAACTATTATAACTTCAGCAGCAACAACAAAGTACCATAAAATCCGCAGCAACAACAATCTACTATAACATCAGCAATAACAACAAACTACTATAACATCAGCAACAACAACAAACTACTATAACATCAGCAACAACAACCTACTATAACACAGCAACAACAACAAATGATATAACATCAGAAAGCAACAACAAAGTCCCTAAAAACATCCGCAGCAACAACAATCTACTATAACATCAGCAATAACAACAAACTACTATAACATCAGCAGCAACAACAAACTACTATAACATCAGCAGCAACAACTAACAAACTACTATAACATCAGCAACAACAACAAACTACTATAACATCAGCAACAACAACAAACTACTATAACATCAGCAACAACAAACTACTATAACATCAGCAACAACAACAAACTACTATAACATCAGCAACAACAACAAACTACTATAACATCAGCAACAACAACAAACTACTATAACATCAGCAACAACAAACTAAAAACAGCAACATTAAAAGCACAGATTTTTATTTCAATACATGATGCGGAAAAACAGACAGATTTCAAATTCTGTTTAAATTTAAATTTCGGTGTATAAAAGTACATCTTTAATAAAAACTGTACTACAGTTTATAGTGCAAAATTTCCCAAGACTTATCTCGTTATGCTCCCTGATATCGACGTAGAGACATTTAATTATGGTCTGGTGTAATTTATTAATCAGTTACTTCCCTTTAGTAGAAATCTTCTCTTGGTGAAATAATAAGAGACTACCAGAAAAGAAGCGGAAGTGGTGAAGACAAAATTTAATAAAGGTAAATTTATTTTGTAATCCCTTTACAAACCATTTAAACATCTATCAGGCTAGTGTTGGAAACCCACGCCGCATTGATTAGCCCTTTCTTGCATGTTTTATCAAAGAAGATGCAAAGTGGTTTTGCTTTCGAGTTGTGGACAACAAAATGTATTTTCTTAAACCGCCCCGTCCTGTGTATGTACAGGGAGGCGAAGGAATGTAGTCTAGGCCTCTATTTTAGATGACGGTCTAGCATGCTAAAAGTAAAAGTATGGTAGTAGTATGAAAGTTTGTATTGAAAAATCTGGGGTCATCAAGTGCACATTGAAGTTTAAAGTAATGGCTTCCTCAAATTTTAATATAAGTGAATTTTGATAAGATTTTTTTTTAAAGACATTCCCAGTTATAAATTGAAATAATAATGATAAATAAATTTTGTATTTCTCTATTTCTAAGTGTGGATGTGAATAAAGATGGCTGGACTAGATAAACTGGGAATTCCTGGTGGTTCTGACTTGAGAGAAGCTTTAACTAACTGTTCAGACCCTTTAGCAGCTATTGAAGAATTTCAAAATGAGAATGGAATCCTTTTACCTTCCTTAAAACCTGCACTGCCATTTTTAGATCTTCATGGAATTAAGCGGTTTGAATTTCATACTTCAATCCTGGAACAGATGATAGAGAAATTGACTAATCATATTAAATTATTAGCCACAGATGGAGGTGAAGATAGATTTAAAAAACTTCAGTCTTTACTGGAGAAAAGTTTTCCTGTCATCAAATTAAAAACAGTTCAACCAGTTGTTTTGTGTATCTTAAAACATCTACCAGAAATCAAACCCGAATATCTGAAAGTTATTTTGGAAGATAAAGAACTGTATACTGAAGCGGCTACTGAAGTCAAACGACAAATATGGCAAGATAATCAGTCCTTATTTGGTGATGAAGTCTCACCTCTATTGTCTCAGTATATTCGAGAAAAGGATTCCGCCTTACTGAGCCATGAAAACAGTACTTTAACATTTTACGTTCCAATGCCAAAAGCACGGCGACAAGGGGAGGTTGTTCAAAAACTGGTTCACATGATTGGAAAAAATGTCAAATTATATGACATGGTCTTACAGTTTTTACGAACATTATTTTTACGAACCAGAAATACTCATTATTGTACGTTACGTGCTGAATTGTTGATGGCCATCCATGATTTAGAGGTGAATGAGATTTGTTCAGTGGATCCATGTCATAAATTTACTTGGTGTGTTGACGCTTGTATAAGAGAAAGACTGGTGAATGCTAACAGAGCCAGAGAGCTTCAAGGGTTTTTAGATGGTTTAAAAAAGGGTCAGGAGTTTGTTTTAGGGTAAGACAATTCCTATTATTCTATAATCATAGATTACTGTACATAGAGAAAATCTGTTATTTGAATATTAAACTGATAAAATATTATCACCAGTACCAGTACCAGTCTAGATGTGATTAGACTTACTTTCTATTTTAACTTAAATACTGCTCCCCCCCCCCTCTCCCAATTCCATTAAATATTTATGTTTGAATAATCTATATTTACAGTGACTTGTCTATGATATTATGTGTTCAATCTATATTTACAGTGACTTGTCTATGATATTATGTGTTCAATCTATATTTACAGTGACTTGTCTATGATATTATGTGTTCAATCTATATTTACAGTGACTTGTCTATGATATTATGTGTTCAATCTATATTTACAGTGACTTGTCTATGATATTATGTGTTCAATCTATATTTACAGTGACTTATCTATGATATTATGTGTTCAATCTATATTTACAGTGACTTGTCTATGATATTATGTGTTCAATCTATATTTACAGTGACTTGTCTATGATATTATGTGTTCAATCTATATTTACAGTGACTTGTCTATGATATTATGTGTTCAATCTATATTTACAGTGACTTGTCTATGATATTATGTGTTCAATCTATATTTACAGTGACTTGTCTATGATATTATGTGATCCATTTGCCTTGAATACAATTTCTCTATCAACTATGAAAGTTTTACAACATTGTGTGAATACAGACACTCTACCTAGGGTAAGATTTTATCATTTATCTTTTGTTAATTATTCCTTCTAAATATTTAAATTAGGAAGTGGATATATCTTTGATTAATTGTTTATTTTATTTGGTGTGTGATATATTGTAGGAGAATATAGATCTTCAGTTGTTAATGCGAATGATGGCCCTAGGCCTGGGAGCCTGGGGTATGATTGATACTCAATGCTTCAAAGAACCTAAATTGGTAAGAATAATTCTTTTATTTTAAACAAGATATCTGTTTTTATTATTGCTACAGGATGTGCTAGAAAAATATCCTAGACAGGAGAAAATCGTGAAAAGAGTATGTTTATGCCGCTGTCCGGACAAAATTTCCCTCATTGCACATTGCATGGGTTTGCTCGTTTTTATTAGCGCATAAGGTGCAGAAGAGAAGGACGCAGACCAAGTGATCCAATATTGATGTTTAAACGGACACTGCAACTCTTGTCTTTAATTCATATCATAAGAATTTAAAGGGTTGTGTTTAAAGGACATCCTCATATTTAAACTTTAAAAACAGATATATACTTACCAAGACTACCCAGACATATACTTACCCAGACATATACTTACCCAGACATATACTTACCCAGACATATACTTACCCAGACATATACTTACCCAGACATATACTTACCCAGACATATACTTACCCAGACATATACTTACCCAGACATATACTTACCCAGATATATACTTACCCAGATATATACTTACCCAGATATATACTTACCCAGACATATACTTACCCAGACATATACTTACCCAGACATATACTTACCCAGACAGATCCCTATCCATATGATGGTAGATATTAAGTTTGAAGCAAATATCAAAGCAAAGTATCTGTTATTTATCATTTTATATTTTTCAGGATGCCTCTTTATTCACCAAGTTTATCCCCATGATAGTTGGTATGATTGTAGATGATCAGATTCGAGTCACAGCTTCTAGAATCTCTGAGGATTTCAACCCTGCTAATTTACCAGTTAGATTACCATCAGAATTGTACGCTGAGTATATCATTGATAGCTCTATCGCTAGTTTACTGGCCATGTACTATTCTCTACAAGCACTCAGGTTAAAAGATAGAATCGCTGCCTGTCAGATCATACCAACTTTGATGCATTGTGAAAATGACAGAGCTTACGAAGATACTTTTCTTCATCCTTTTGTTTCCTACTTGATTCAAATGCCTGAAGAATTCGCTCATGAAGACTTTACTTCTGTTGTTTTGGATGATTTTCTTATGGTAGGTGGGCACAAATATATGCTTTTCCTTTTTATATTGCAATGTTTTAATGATAGTAAGATGAAAACCAAGTACATAGAACTGCACTGAATAGAAATATTGAACCTAGTATTCAATTCTGGCATTAAAGTGGAAATATTGATTTATTATATTCTGGTTTTTAAGTGGAAATAATAAAGTGAAATTAAGTAAAAATAAAATGATGCTCATAAAACAGAGTTACTTCCCTCTATTATATAGAAGGTTTTTGTTTTGTTTTCAGCCAGCAATATCACGAGAGAGTGTATTAAGACATTTATTACGAGTATTATGGTACGTCCATCATAAAATATCACCAGTCCGTCTAGATAGGGTCATGACCACCATTAAACCATCAAATGAGGTATAATATCTTAATTTTCTTTTTTTGGGATTCTTGAACACAAAATGAATGACTGAAGCCTAACTTCTCGAATATCACTATAAATGATTGACTGAATCCGAACTTCTCCAATATCACTATAAATGAATGACTGAATCCGAACTTCTCCAATATCACTATAAATGAATGACTGAAGCCTAACTTCTCCAATATCACTATAAATGAATGACTGAAGCCTAACTTCTCCAATATCACTATAAATGAATGACTGAAGCCTAACTTCTCCAATATCACTATAAATGAATGACTGAAGCCTAACTTCTCCAATATCACTATAAATGATTGATTGAATCCGAACTTCTCCAATATCACTATAAATGAATGACTGAATCCGAACTTCTCCAATATCACTATAAATGAATGACTGAATCCGAACTTCTCCAATATCACTATAAATGAATGACTGAAGCCTAACTTCTCCAATATCACTATAAATGAATGATTGAATCCGAACTTCTCCAATATCACTATAAATGAATGACTGAAGCCTAACTTCTCCAATATCACTATAAATGAATGACTGAAGCCTAACTTCTCCAATATCACTTTAATGATCAACTCTCCATTCACTATAAATGATTGATTGAATCCGAACTTCTCCAATATCACTATAAATGAATGACTGAAGCAACTCTCCATATCACTATAAATGAATGACTGAATCCAATCTCCAATATCACTATAAATGAATGACTGAAGCCTAACTTCTCCAATATCACTATAAATGAATGACTGAAGCCTAACTTCTCCAATATCACTATAAATGAATGACTGAAGCCTAACTTCTCCAATATCACTATAAATGAATGACTGAATCCGAACTTCTCCAATATCACTATAAATGAATGACTGAATCCGAACTTCTCCAATATCACTATAAATGAATTTATGAAGCCTAACTTCTCCAATATCACTATAAATGATGACTGAAGCCTAACATCTCCAATATCACTATAAATGAATTTACTGAAGCCTAACTTCTCCAATATCACTATAAATGATTGATGAACCAACTTCTCCAATATCACTATAAATGATGATGAACCAACTTCTCCAATATCACTATAAATGAATGACTGAACCAACTTCTCCAATATCACTATAAATGATTGATGAACCAACTTCTCCAATATCACTATAAATGATTGATGAACCAACTTCTCCAATATCACTATAATGATTGATAGCCAAGTTCTCAAAACATATATTGATACCAAGTTTAAAACTATATTGATACCAACGTTTAAATACTATATATTGATTACCAATTTCAAATACATATATTGATGACGAATTTAAATACATATATTGATACCTAATTTAAATACTATATATTGATAGCCAAGTTTAAAACATAATATGATGACCAATTTAAAACATATGATTGATACCAATTTAAAACATATATTGATACCAAGTTTCAAAACATATACTGACCTACCCCAACAGTGAACTGGATAATCAACACTAATGATTATTATCCTGCTTCTACACAGACCACTAATTTTTGAGACATATTATATATATTATACCAAGTTGAAACTTATTTGTATCCAGTTTCAATTAAATATCATTATACCAGTCTTCAACAGAACTGTGATTCACCAATAATTACATAATTATACCTACCAAATTTTGCATATTAAATATAAAAAGTTAGAACTTATGATACTTAATTTCTTAATTCTGTTTTACCATACACACATAATTATACTAGTTAATCAAAAGATTCAGGACTTCTTAGTATTATGATAGCAATGAAATTTACTCTGATTTTGTTTTATATGTATTTAGCAAGTGAAACTTCTTGTACACTCATCTGTTCACTATCCCTACTACTGCCCTAATAACATCTTGAAGTCATGTCATGGTTCTCTATGTAAAGTCTTATTAACCTTGAGTTGTTGTTGATCAAACTGGGACAGGATACAATCTAGTTAACTTGCACAAACAGATGAAGCCTGTGCTTGTGGTATATCAGTATTTATTATATTTACTACAGACATCATATTTAATATATTTATTATATTTACTACAGACATCATATTTAATATATTTATATTTACTACAGACATCATATTTAATATATTTATAATATTTACTACAGACATCATATATAATATGTTTATAATATTTACTACAGACATCATATTTAATATATTTATAATATTTACTACAGACATCATATATAATATGTTTATAATATTTACTACAGACATCATATATAATATGTTTATAATATTTACTACAGACATCATATATAATATATTTATTATATTTACTACAGACATCATATTTAATATATTTATTATATTTACTACAGACATCATATTTAATATATTTATAATATTTACTACAGACATCATATTTAATATATTTATATTTACTACAGACATCATATTTAATATATTTATAATATTTACTACAGACATCATATTTAATATATTTATTATATTTACTACAGACATCATATTTAATATATTTATAATATTTACTACAGCCATCATATTTAATATATTTATAATATTTACTACAGACATCATATTTAATATATTTATTATATTTACTACAGACATCATATTTAATATATTTATAATATTTACTACAGACATCATATTTAATATATTTATATTTACTACAGACATCATATTTAATATATTTATTATATTTACTACAGACATCATATTTAATATATTTATAATATTTACTACAGACATCATATTTAATATTTTTATAATATTTACTACAGACATCATATTTAATATATTTATAATATTTACTACTTACATCATATTCAATATATTTATAATGTTTACTACAGACATCATATTTAATATATTTATAATATTTACTACTTACATCATATTTAATATATTTATAATATTTACTACAGACATCATATTTAATATATTTATAATGTTTACTACAGACATCATATTTAATAAAATTTATAATATTTACTACTTACATCATATTTAATATATTTATAATGTTTACTACAGACATCATATTTAATATATTTATAATATTTACTACTTACATCATATTTAATATATTTATAATATTTACTACAGACATCATATCTATTATATTTATAATATTTACTACAGACATCATATTTAATATATTTATAATATTTACTACAGCCATCATATTTAATATATTTATAATGTTTACTACTTACATCATATTTAATATATTTATAATATTTACTACAGACATCATATTTAATATATTTATAATATTTACTACAGACATCATATTTAATATATCTATTATATTTACTACAGACATCATATTTAATATATCTATAATGTTTACTACAGACATCATATTTAATATATTTATATTATTTACTACAGACATCATATCTATTATATTATAATATTTACTACAGACATCATATTTAATATATTGATAATGTTTACTACAGACATCATATTTAATATATTTATAATATTTACTACAGACATCATATTTAATATATTTATAATATTTACTACAGACATCATATTTAATATATCTATTATATTTACTACAGACATCATATTTAATATATCTATAATGTTTACTACAGACATCATATTTAATATATTTATAATATTTACTACAGACATCATATCTATTATATTATAATATTTACTACAGACATCATATTTAATATATCTATTATATTTACTACAGACATCATATTTAATATATCTATAATGTTTACTACAGACATCATATCTATTATATTTATAATATTTACTACAGACATCATATTTAATATATTTATAATATTTACTACTTACATCATATTTAATATATCTATAATGTTTACTACAGACATCATATCTATTGTATTTATAATATTTACTACAGACATCATATTTAATATTTTTATAATATTTACTACAGACATCATATTTAATATATTTATAATATTTACTACAGACATCATATCTATTATATTTATAATGTTTACGACAGACATCATATTTAATACATTTATAATATTATTACAGACATCATATTTAATACATTAATAATATTTACTACAGACATCATATTTAATATATTTATAATATTTACTACAGACATCATATTTAATATATTTATTATATTTACTACTTACATCATATTTAATATATTTATAATATTTACTACAGACATCATATTTAATATATTTATAATATTTACTACAGACATCATATTTAATATATTTATATTATTTACTACAGACATCATATTTAATATATTTATAATATTTACTACAGACATGATATTTAATATATTTATAATATTTATTACAGACATCACATTTAATATATTTATAATATTTACTACAGACATCATATTTAATATATTTATATTATTTACTACAGACATCATATTTAATATATTTATTATATTTACTACAGACATCATATTTAATATATTTATAATGTTTACTACAGACATCATATTTAATATATTTATATTGTTTACTACTTACATCATATTTAATATATCTATAATGTTTACTACTTACATCATATTTAATATATTTATAATATTTACTACAGACATCATATTTAATATATTTATAATATTTACTACAGACATCATATTTAATATATCTATTATATTTACTACAGACATCATATCTATTATATCTATAATATTTACTACAGACATCATATTTAATATATTTATAATATTTACTACAGACATCATATTTAATATATTTATAATATTTACTACATACATATTTAATATATTTATAATATTTACTACAGACATCATATTTAATATATTTATAATATTTACTACAGACATCATATTTAATATATTTATAATGTTTACTACAGACATCATATTTAATATATTTATAATGTTTACTACAGACATCATATTTAATATATTTATAATGTTTACTACAGACATCATATTTAATATATTTATAATGTTTACTACAGACATCATATTTAATTTTTTGTTTAAAAATTTTTTAAAAAACTACAGACATCATATTTAATATATTTATATTTACTACATACATCATATTTCATATATTTACTACAGACATCATATTTAATATATTTATTATATTTACTACAGACATCATATCTATTATATTTATAATATTTACTACAGACATCATATTTAATATATTTATAATATTTACTACAGACATCATATTTAATATATTTATAATATTTACTACATACATCCTATCTAATATATCTATTATATTTACTACAGACATCATATTTAATATATTTATAATATTTACTACAGACATCATATTTAATATATTTATAATATTTACTACAGACATCATATTTAATATATTTATAATGTTTACTACTGACATCATATTTAATATATTTATAATGTTTACTACAGACATCATATTTAATATATCTATTATATTTACTACAGACATCATATTTAATATATCTATTATATTTACTACAGACATCATATCTATTATATTTATATTTACTACAGACATCATATTTAATATATTTATATTATTTACTACAGACATCATATTTAATATATTTATAATATTTACTACATACATCATATTTAATATATTTATAATATTTACTACAGACATCATATTTAATATATTTATAATATTTACTACATACATCCTATCTAATATATCTATTATATTTACTACAGACATCATATTTAATATTTTTATAATATTTATTTCAGACATCATATTTAATATATTTATAATATTTACTACATACATCATATTTAATATATCTATTATATTTACTACAGACATCATATTTAATATTTTTATAATATTTACTACAGACATCATATTTAATATATTTATAATGTTTACTACAGACATCATATTTTATATATTCATAATGTTTACTACAGACATCATATTTAATATATTTATAATATTTACTACTGACATCATATTCAATATTTTTATAATGTTTATTACAGACATCATATTCAATATATTTATAATATTTACTACAGATATCATTCAATTCAATTCTTTATTTCTTTGAACCACTGGTTCCTCAGATATATATACAGAAAATATACATATTACATAAATGTACAGAAAAGTATAATATTCCTCGAAAGGAGAGCGAAATACAAATATGAGGACAAAATATGAAGATAAGTATGTTGGTATATATGGACCAATTAAACTGAAAACAACATAACTATGAAAGATAAGAATATACAACGAAAAATGTTGAAATTATAAATATAATAATTATTTTAAAAATGATGTAAGGTAGTGTTTTCCTCTTTTATTTGCTAAAATTTACCAAGACTATTTAGTTCAGAAGTGTTTCCACTCGACAAAAATTGGACCAGCTTGTACATGCTTGGTCTGAAAGTTTATTTTAAAAAGGTTTGTTCGTAAATCAATATAAAGTGGGCATATAAACAGAAAATGGAATTCGTCCTCGACCTCATATTTACTACAGTAGAGGAATAATCTATATTCTTTTTCAATGTTTAGGTGATGACTAGATAATCTAAAACCAGTAACTTCACGACGGTACACATGTATTTGTACAAGATATTCTTACAGAAATACGATTAGAGTTGAAATTTGTTTAAAATCAAATGTTGAAAAATAAAACCTTTACTGGAGATACAAATATCAGTATATGTTTCTTATCTAAAAATATCAAAAATTCTAAACTTAATCCTGCAATAATTTATTTTAGTTGAAGGAGTAAAAGGATTTTCTCATATAGAACCAAGGCCTATCTTATATAATTCTGATTTTACGTTTCTAATCCAGCAGTCATTATTTTTTATCATTTCAGTTTTGTAAGATTTCATTTTCCGCATGCAAAAGCTTCGTGCAGTACTTAAATATTCTTAGTTTTCTTATGATCAAAAGAGGATATCGCCCCGTTTTATAATAAATCCTACTTGGTGTCGGTACTGATTTCGGTATCAATTGTTCTTTTTAAAAAGTTTAAATGTAATTTTTCAATGTCTTTAGCTCCGTGAAATCCCAATACTTCTGCACCATAATTTAAAATACATGAAATATATGAATCAAAAACTGAAAACCTTGTTTCTTTGTGAAAATAGTTTTCTTTGCATACTTTCGTAGTAGCCCCTAATGCTTTTCTACCTTGGTCAGCTATGTGTTGTTGCGTCTTAAGAAATTTCCCGTTAAAATTAAACAAAAGTCCAAGATAATTAAATTGATTGACTACGTCAAGTTTTATATCATTAAAATACCGCTGTTCATTTCCCCTTAACTTACCACCATTTCTAAAGATCACAACCTTAGATTTTGCGATATTAACTTTCATATCCCACTTATCAGTATATCTATACAATGAATTTAACAAATGTTGTAAATCTTCCCGTGACTCAGACAACAAAACCTTATCATCTGCGTAAAAAAAAAATAAATGAAAATATATCGTGGATTCTTAAACATTTACAATTATCATTATTCAAATGTTGTTCTATGTCATTCACATAAAACGAGAATAATAATAGTGATAAAACTTCACCTTGAAATAAACCATTTAAGCTGTCAAAGATTTCTGATACTTCTCCGTGCACTTTAACTCGGCTTTTAACTTTGTCATATAGTGAACGGATTATCGTTAAAAGTTTTCTTATTGATACCTTGTTGAATAAGTTTATACCATAGGTTTAATCTGTTTATCAAATCGAAACATTTTGAATAGTCGACAAAACAGGCATACGATTTTTTTCTCTTTTTGAAAGTTCTATTGACTAGAGACTGAAGGATAAAAATGACATCAGTTGTTGAGAGATTTTTCCTAAAGCCAAATTGAGCATCAGAAATGATTTCGTGCGATTCGTCAAACTTCACTAATCTATTGTTTATTATCGAGGTAAAAAGTTTTCTCAGACATGAAACAATAGTAATTCCTCTATAGTTATTTGTATTCTTAGGATCCCCCTTTTTGAAGACCGGCAAAATATCGCCTAGTGCACACGCTGATGGGAAAAAAACCCGAATTCAGAATATTATTAAATATCATACTTAAATAAGGTATTAACTCAGACTTACAGTTTATCAGTATTTCATTTGTTATATTATCAATTGCGAATATTTTGTTTAATATAAGATTGTTTATACATTGAAGAATTTCATCTTCTGTAATCAGATCATCTAATTCACTTACACTAATTGCCTTTCTGTTATCAAAATTATACAATGCTGTTTCTACCCCCTGATTAATAGCAGGATGTGTAGAAGATAGATCTTGAAAGTGCATTAAAAGTCTTGTATAGTTAAATTAGAACTAATAATAGATTTCCGTTTATTGAAAAGTTTATAAAAAGTTTTAGGGTTTGTCATCCTAAAATCATTAAGCAAATAACCTTGCTTATGCATATAAATAGTTTTTAATTTACGTTCAAATTTCTTATATTTGTAATTTGATTGAATTATCCCAACTTTGTTCTGTTTTGATTTATGTTTATTTTAAACTTGTTTAAGTCATTTTTGTTGTTTCGATAAAGGACACGACATTCATTAGTGAACTATGGTTTATCAACTGAATTTTTTGCTTTTATTATTTTGATTAGAGACTCTTTTGCGAAATGTAGTAATCTCAGAACAACCAGAAACTTTGTAAAAAGATTAGAGAATTTTTCTACTCATAAATCGATTCTATTTTGGTCTAATCCATTCAATGAAAAATATTTTTAACACTCGTTTTCATGAACATTATATTTAAACGTATATTAAATGTATTATTTGTTCGCTCGATTCTGTTTTAATAATGGAACGTACATTATTCATTCATTACCTGATTTAAACTTTCCCTATTATTAGTTCTACAACTGACTGTATCTATTATTATTTAAATTTTACCCGAATAAAAGCATTTATAGATAATGTGAAATATTTAATTATTTAAATGACTTCAGACCTCTATCATTTTCAAATGTGAACTACAGACACTAAAGTCTCTGTAATTTCTACCATTATTTAATTTTAATTAGTTCATTTGCATAGTTTTAAGTATACAGATTATTAAAATTTATATCGTTATAGTAATCATATTTAATATATTTATAATATTTACTACAGACATCATACTTTATATATTATAATATTTACTACAGACATCATATTTAATATATTTATAATTTTACTACAGACATCATATCTATTATATCTATATATTTACTACAGACATCATATTTAATATATTATAATGTTTACTACAGACATCATATTTATATATTTATAATATTTACTACAGACATCATACTATTATATTTATAATATTTACTACAGACATCATATTTAATATATTTAAACTACAGACATCATATTTAATATATTTATAATGTTTACTACAGACATCATATTTAATATATTTATAATATTTACTACAGACATCTTTATATTAATATATTTATAATATTTACTACAGACATCATATCTATTTTTATATTTACTACAAATCATATTTAATATATCTATATATTTACTACAGACATCATATTTAATATATTTATAATATTTACTACTTACATCATATTTAATATATTTATAATGTTTACTACAGACATCATATTTTATATTTATAATTTTACTACAGACATCATATTTAATATATTTATAATGTTTACTACATACATCATATTTAATATATTTATAATATTTACTACGACATCATATTTAATATATTTATAATATTTACTACATACATCATATTTAATATATTTATAATATTTACTACTTACATCATATTTAATATATTTATAATATTTACTATAGCATCATATTTAATATATTTATAATATTTACTACAGACATCATATTTAATATATTTATAATATTTACTACAGACATCATATTTAATATATTTATAATGTTTACTACAGACATCATATTTAATATATTTATAATATTTACTACAGACATCATATTAATATATCTATATATTTACTACAGACATCATATTTAATATATTTATAATATTTACTACAGACATCATATTTAATATATTTATAATATTTACTACAGACATCATATTTAATATATTTATAATATTTACTACAGACATCATATTTAATATATTTATAATATTTACTACAGACATCATATTTAATATATTTATATTTACTACAGACATCATATTTAATATATTTATAATGTTTACTACAGACATCATATCTATTATATCTATAATATTTACTACAGACATCATATTTAATATATTTATAATATTTACTACAGACATCATATTTAATATATTTATAATATTTACTACAGACATCATATCTATTATATTTATAATATTTACTACAGACATCATATTTAATATATTTATAATATTTACTACAGACATCATATTTAATATATTTATAATATTTACTACAGACATCATATTTAATATATTTATAATATTTACTACAGACATCATATTTAATATATTTATAATATTTACTACAGACATCATATTTAATATATTTATAATGTTTACTACAGACATCATATTTAATATATTTATAATATTTACTACAGACATCATATTTAATATATTTATAATTTTACTACAGACATCATATTTAATATATTTATAATATTTACTACAGACATCATATTTAATATATTTATAATGTTTACTACAGACATCATATCAAATTATATTTATAATATTTACTACAGACATCATATTTAATATATTTATAATGTTTACTACAGACATCATATTTAATATATTTATAATATTTACTACAGACATCATATTTAATATATTTATAATGTTTACTACAGACATCATATTTAATATATTTATTATATTTACTACAGACATCATATTTAATATATTTATAATATTTACTACAGACATCATATCTATTATATTTATAATGTTTACTACAGACATCATATTTAATATATTTATAATGTTTACTACAGACATCATATTTAATATATTTATAATATTTACTACAGACATCATATTTAATATATTTATAATGTTTACTACTTACATCATATTTAATATATTTATAATGTTTACTACAGACATCATATTTAATATATTTATAATATTTACTACAGACATCATATTTAATATATTTATAATATTTACTACATACATCATATTTAATATATTTATAATGTTTACTACAAAACATCATATTTTAAATTTTTATCTATTAATATTTACTACTGACATCATATTTAATATATTTATAATGTTTACTACAGACATCATATCTATTATATTTATAATATTTACTACAGACATCATATTTAATATATTTATAATATTTACTACAGACATCATATTTAATATATTTATAATATTTACTACAGACATCATATTTAAATTTTTATTCTATTAATATTTACTACAGACATCATATCTATTATATTTATAATATTTACTACAGACATCATATTTATATTTTATAATATTTACTACAGACATCATATTTAATATATTTATAATATTTACTACAGACATCATATTTAATATATTTATAATATTTACTACAGACATCATATTTAATATATTTATAATATTTACTACAGACATCATATTTAATATATTTATTATATTTACTACAGACATCATATTTAATATATTTATAATATTTACTACAACATCATATTTAATATATTTATAATATTTACTACAGACATCATATTTAATATATTTATAATATTTACTACAGACATCATATTTAATATATCTATAATATTTACTACAGACATCATATTTATATATTTATAATATTTACTACAGACATCATATTTAATATATTTATAATATTTACTACAGACATCATATTTAATATATTTATTATGTTTACTACAGACATCATATTTAATATATTTATTATATTTACTACAGACATCATATTTAATATATTTATAATATTTAAAAATCATATTATATATTTATAATATTTACTACAGACATCATATTTTATATATTTATAATATTTACTACAGACATCATATTTAATATATTTATAATATTTACTACAGACATCATATTATATATTTATAATATTTACTACAGACATCATATTTAATATATTTATAATATTTACTACAGACATCATATTTAATATATCTATAATGTTTACTACTTACATCATATTTAATATATTTATAATATTTACTACAGACATCATATTTAATATATTTATATATTTACTACAGACATCATATTTAATATATTTATAATATTTACTACAGACATCATATTTAATATATTTATATATTTACTACAGACATCATATTTAATATATTTATAATATTTACTACAGACATCATATTTAATATATTTATAATGTTTACTACAGACATCATATTTAATATATTTATAATGTTTACTACAGACATCATATTTAATATATTTATATTTACTACAGACATCATATTTAATATATTTATAATATTTACTACAGACATCATATTTAATATATTTATTATATTTACTACAGACATCATATTTAATATATTTATTATATTTACTACAGACATCATATTTAATATATTTATAATATTTACTACAGACATCATATTTAATATATTTATTATGTTTACTACAGACATCATATTTAATATATTTATAATATTTACTACAGACATCATATTTAATATATTTATATATATTTACTACAGACATCATATTTAATATATTTATAATATTTACTACTTACATCATATTTAATATATTTATAATGTTTACTACAGACATCATATTTAATATATTTATATATTTACTACAGACATCATATTTAATATATTTATAATATTTACTACAGACATCATATTTAATATATTTATTATATTTACTACAGACATCATATTTAATATATTTATAATGTTTACTACAGACATCATATTTTATATTTATATATTTACTACTTACATCATATTTAATATATTTATAATATTTACTACAGACATCATATTTAATATATTTATAATATTTACTACAGACATCATATTTAATATATTTATAATATTTACTACAGACATCATTTTTAAATTATATTTATAATATTTACTACAGACATCATATTTAATATATTTATAATATTTACTACAGACATCATACATTTTATATCCATCATATCTTAATTAATGTTTACTACAGACATCATATTTAATATATTTATAATTTTACTACAGACATCATATTTAATATTGTATTAATATTTACTACAGACATCATTTTTAAATTTATATTTATTATATTTACTACAGACATCATATTTAATATATTTATAATGTTTACTACAGACATCATATTTAATATATTTATAATATTTACTACAGACATCATATTTAATATATTTATAATGTTTACTACAACATCATATTTAATATATTTATAATGTTTACTACAGACATCATATTTAATATATTTATATATTTACTACAGACATCATATTTATTATATTTATAATGTTTACTACAGACATCATATTTAATATATTTATAATATTTACTACAGACATCATATTTTATATATTTATAATATTTACTACAGACATCATATTTAATATATTTATAATATTTACTACAGACATCATATTTAATATATTTATAATATTTACTACAGACATCATTTTTAAATTATATTTATAATATTTACTACAGACATCATATTTAATATATTTATAATGTTTACTACAGACATCATATTTAATATATTTAAAATTATTTACTACAGACATCATATTAAATATATTTATATTTTACTACAGACATCATATTAATATATTTATAATATTTACTACAGACATCATATTTAATATATTTATAATATTTACTACAGACATCATATTTAATATATTTATAATGTTTACTACAGACATCATATTTATTATATTTATTATATTTACTACAGACATCATATTTAATATATTTATATTTACTACAGACATCATATCTAATATATTTATAATATTTACTACAGACATCATATTTAATATATCTATAATATTTACTACAGACATCATATTTAATATATTTATAATATTTACTACAGACATCATTTTTAAATTATATTTATATATTTACTACAGACATCATATTTATATATATTATAATGTTTACTACAGACATCATATTTAATATATTTATAATGTTTACTACAGACATCATATTTAATATATTTATTATATTTACTACAGACATCATATTTAATATATTTATAATATTTACTACAGACATCATATTTAATATATTTACTACAGACATCATATTTAATATATTTATAATATTTACTACAGACATCATATTTTATATTTATAATATTTACTACAGACATCATATTTAATATATTTATAATATTTACTACAGACATCATATTTAAAATATATTTTAAAAATTTTTATTTTACTACAGACATCATATTTAATATATTTATAATATTTACTACAGACATCATATTTAATATATTTATAATATTTACTACAGACATCATATTTAATATATTTATAATATTTACTACAGACATCATATTTAATATATTTATAATATTTACTACAGACATCATATTTAATATATTTATAATATTTACTACAGACATCATATTTAATATATTTATAATATTTACTACAGACATCATATTTAATATATTTATAATATTTACTACAGACATCATATTTAATATATTTATAATATTTACTACAGACATCATATTTAATATATTTATAATATTTACTACAGACATCATATTTAATATATTTATAATGTTTACTACAGACATCATATTTAATATATTTATAATGTTTACTACAGACAGTGTTTTAATATTAGCTCACTGACAATACGTGACCATGAGAGATTAGAGCAGTTAACAATGTTTAAATGTGGGAGTAAAAAGTGAGATGAGTAAGTATACATACCAATGTAGGGTTGTTTACAATATTTAGCTTCCAATGTAGTATGTAAAAAATACCGCAACTTAAAGTAAAAATTGTGTTTCATAAACCTAACTTAACATATGAAGTTTATTTTCCCTATTAGTTGTCAGACTAACATTCTGTAAGGTCCAGTTGTCTTCATCTGAACTCATGTAACTTTTAATCAGTCAGTGAGTTATGTTGATTGCATTTTATTTAACTGTGGGCTATTATTTAAATAAAACCAGAGAATGTATGAGGTGTAATCACCGGACCCTAGAGTCTTGGAGGACGGTCCGTAACAGATATCGTAATGGACAATGAACACATCCTAACAGAATCTTGCACAACCAAACAAATCTCGGATATGGAGACAGATATGACCAAAATACGTCGACTACCGAGAACATAACGTGTCATTAGGTAATACGAATTCAGATAAAGTTTTTACGTTTGGTAATAAGATTAAAGATAATATTTTTAAGGTAGCCTAGAGTTATCATTATTTTATTTAAAATAAATCATTAAATCACCCCCTGCATGTTTTTATCTTAGTAGCGGCGGAATTTCCCTAGATTGGGTTCTCTATTATACAGTTATCTCAAAACAAATACTAAATTGGGAGATAACAGGGTCGTTTTGGTGTTCCTTTCTTTCAATTTAGTACAAGAGGTTCTAGCAGTAAGAATCCGGGAATAACAAAATGAAAGTTCTAATTTTATTATGCTGCCTTACAGTTGTGTACTCGGTAAGTTTATACATCGATGTGGAAATTACTTTTTATGGACGGTTCACAATTTCTATCCATTTATTCCAGTTATTTTCTTATTTAACTTTAAAAAGTCTTTGTCTCTTCGGAATATTTTTAAATATTATTAAAACATCACCACCGAATGCCATATCTGAAACAATATGAACAGCTACGACGATGTGACTACAATGCCACGACGCCATTCGCATTACCAACAAAATATTCTACTGGTAGAGATGAACAATGAAACATAATAACACGATATTGAAATGTAGGGTTTTAATACAATGAAATGTTTTACATCTGAACTACAAGTTTTATTAACGGAGGATATGTCGACCTGATGGAATCCATCAGTAACTGAATTTGGTCCTGCTGGCTACCGATGGCATCTAAAGGTAGAGAATTCTGAAAACAGAAAAATGTATCCATCAATAAACTGTCATCATTCATCCTATATTTATTTGTTGAGTGACTCGAGTCTGGAAATACCAAAGATAAGGTTTGGCATTTTGGGTACAAAACATGCTGGTGATAGACATTAAAAGTATAAGACGGTGTAAAAAAGTACATTAACAGAGAGACCTTTATCTTCGTTTCAGTTGGGGTACTATATTAAATGACAGACCAATCAAGATATAAATAATCATATATTATCTACAACTCTCGCCCTACCTCTATCACTATATCAACCCATTCCATATTACAGGTTACCAAGACCCAATAACCTATATTTGTGACTTTTCGGAGAATTTATGTGATTTCCATGGAAACAGCACTCGTATGGAATGGAATATAGTCGATTCTAATTCCGGAGATTCAAGTAAGTTTTATTTTCTCTGAGCTATTCAGAGAATATGCCAACAAAGGATAATGGGGGTCCAAAACAGGAAGTTGAGATTAAAAATGTCCTGCTCTGGTAGATATCTGGGAAATTTTAAAGAGATTGTAGTTTTTGAGAGCACGAGACCAGAGAATTAAAAACACAATAACTAGTTTTAATTAATCCGAACCCTGCCTTATTATATTTAATACATGTAACTGTCTCTTTAACAGATCGATATCTGGAAACCAAAGCAACGGATACTCTGGATCAAAATAAATACGTTTTATCAAGATGTTATACAGTCACCAGCCCCAAACTATGCCTCAGTTTTAGATATAAGCTAACAGGAAGTGACGTTACTAAGTTATTTGTGAAGCAGAAGGGCGGTGATAAGTATCAGACGTGGGAGAGTAAGAAAGAAATGGTTAATCAGGGTTGGTCAGAGATCAGAATTAACGTCTCGTTACTTCCTCTTCAAAAGAAAGCTCAAGTAAGAATACCCGAATTTCAACAAAATCGTAGTTCTGTATGGTCCTTGTTTTGCTCTTCTACAGGTTACCCCACCCTCTCTCTACCTCCTCCAGGTGCAGAAAAGTAGGACGTAAAACTCCATTCATTTCATTTCTCTTCCTCCTCCTTTTCGTGTGTCTTCGTGTATGCAAAAAGTATTTTTTGTTGTGGTCCAGGACACACTATTAATTGTAATCCAATATGAAAATTTATATCGTTATAGAGTAATTCCCCGGTGATAATAAATCATGTTTAAACTGATAAATGAATCATATTTCTGATATAAAATTGTATAATGAATAAAGACATAAATAAAGAGTAGAATAATGCGTTATTGTAAGTTGGTCAAATTGATATACGACAAGATATTGATTAACAGAGTAATAATACGTGGAGATAGAAATAGATAGCCGATTATATTTCACAGGGATTGCTCAAGTATTTCTTCATGTCTTTATTTATTAACCACCATCAACTTACTATCGAATTCGGTTAACTTGTTACAGTTATTATACTTAGAAATCTACTTCGGTTCCGGGATACATCATCAACGTTATGGGTACTGATTATCTAAACCAAACTTTTACACAGTCTAGCCAACACAAACCCCTTCCCTTCACCTCCCTAGGTCAGCCATATCATGTTAATAGGTAAATTGTAATCAATTACAGAATTCTCTGTAGACACATCTGTTTTTTTCTTCCAGTTTCTGTTCAAAGCCATTCTTGGTGGAGTGTCTGGGAACACTGTTGGTATTGATGACGTCACACTGGCTCCATATGAATGCTGAGTGTCAATCAGACGATCAGAAGGTGATATGATATGAAGTAACATTCCGAGAATATCTATTTTATATGTAGTTGTTACAGAAATAAATATAACAGAAATTTGTTTTATGTTTGTAATTGTGTATCCAACTAGCGCCATCAAGTACAATAAGAGAACACGAAACACATCTTGAAATGACCCCCTTCAGCCTGATATTGTTGTATAAGCTTTGTAGCCACGTGATTACTGATTATTGAACAATAGTAAATAATAATTCAGGAAAATAATTATTTATATAAATTGTGAAGAGAACATAATTTATCTATCATTGTAACTTCTACATCAAATTGATTATAATATGGTCGTTTTTCTACTAGGAAGGGATGTCACCTAATTAAAATAGATTTTATCGTTTCAATCCTTTCATGTCGAAATTATCTGCAAATCCAAATTTTATTCCTGATTCTAATTTCGGTCGGTCTTTGATCCAAAACTTTGTGAATCAAATCTAAAAATTATAAAATAAATGTTAAATATAAAATTCACGAGGAGTTCGACTAAGCACAATTTTTGTGCTCAGCATAGTGGTTTGTCTCCCTTGAAAATATATATCTGTAAATAATCTTGTTACAAAAAATAAAAAATACACAACAACAAAACGGCAATGAACACAGACACGGGGAATTCTTAGGTATTTTTTTCAAACCGTATAATGAATTCGACGAGTAATATCAGTTGAAAATCAATTATCTCCCCTTGAGTATAGAAAATTTTCATTTTGTTCAGAGAAAATTAAACCCTAAAAATCCTCTTAAATCAGTATAAACTATAACGAATAGGAAACCCTATAACCTGATTGTTTTCTGCCCTAAGGGACAACAAGCATAGGAAAAAGTTAATATCTGCTAGTTAGTTGTTCTCTTACTTACTTCTTCGTGTACGAAATTTTAGTTGTACCATGCAGGTATAACGTATTGTTCTGAACAAACTTTTCCTACCAATTCGTACCCATTTAGAGCTGCAGGTTCGACTTAAATTTCACTAATATTGAAATAACAGGCTTTAGGACAACTGCAGTTGAATATGGAAAAACAGGACAACTAAGTTAGCTTATTTCCTTGTGGACGACGTGTTAAGTAACAATACAATGGAATTCGCGATGTCTATCCCTTTATACATGTTTGTTCATATCGGTAAATATTACACCGTTCATATTGATCTCATTAATTCTCTATTCAAAGATTTCAGAAAAAAATTGTAATGAAATAGTAATATACAAGATATATTACCCTTGAATAGTTACTATGACAACCGACTGCACGAGACATGACCCGAGTTTTGTTTATCGTTTCAAGCTAGCTTGTTTTGGCAATCTGCCACATTTGGTAGAGAAAATATCGTATTTAGACTACCTCTTCCTTTTACAAATACACCGTGACCTCAATTTATTTCCAAAATGGCGTCGTAGTTGATCAAATAGTAAAGTACTGCAGGCGTTTAATGGACACAGTGACATGTATTGAGTAATAGTTTATCGTATTAACACCAAGATCTTCAAATATTACAGCATTAATCAAATACATATGCTAAAATACGTCACAAACTTTAGTTATTTAGATGCCTGTTCAATATAAAATGACTCAATGCGATTCAGAAAATAATAACGTAAAACTCCAATACAATTAGAATTCTTAACTGCTTTAGTATATGAGGTTAATTGTTCTTGCATCATGTAGCATTAGTCAACGAGACATGCAACAACACATATATATATTATATATATTAAACAGTTATAAAACAAAATAGACTATCTAAGATACCACCGAATTCCAATATTATCTTGACACTGTGTTTGAATATTATCGTATATTATGGTTAGAATGAAGCGTCTAACTCTGTTTTATTTTTTTAATCAATATTTAATACCACTTGTCAGATTAGATTTCATCATTGACTTACTAGTAGTCTTCTTGAATAATTCAATTGAAATTTAATAATTTTATTTAGGATGTTAACAGTTTGATTTGAGGCAAGATAGATTATAATTATTAACCGTCTCAATGTTTACTTGTACTTTTAAATTAAACTATTTTGGGTTCTTAAAATTATCTATTGATATTATACAACACGTTCAGTAGAAAAACAACAAATTGCTTGAAAACAGACCTAGTCCTAATACTTAGTGTTTAGTGTTTCTGTACCTGAATCCACGTAAATGGGTTAAGTTAAAATATGGTCCAATAATAAAAAAAAAATAATTTAACCTGTATTTCTTACTTTTCTGTGGTACGAAAGTTGGCCTTCAATTTTCAATGGCTTTAAAGGTGAATTTTATTCAGGTCAAATATTCTATTATAAACTTATTAGAAATATCACCAAGTTATTAACAACAGGATATTGAATAAAGTCTTATGTAAAAAAAAACTAACAAAATAACACGAAATTTATCAACAATTCAAAGGTCATTCAAATTAGTTGGTCGCCACGGAGAATTGAAAGAGTCTAAAAATTATATAATAGTAATCAGCAGGAACTGTCTGGATATATGGTGAAGTTAACCAGTTCTAAAAAAACACCATTTAAATATTGCATACTATCATTAGGGTTGGCGTCAAACACCATCAAAACAATATATTGTTTAAAAAATAGTCCACGATATGTCGTGTAAAAATATTTTTTTTAATCCATTTGTATCATTTCTAAAACGGTGGGGATTCAAAAGATAACAATATCATAATTTCAGATACACAGAGAAAAATAATATCTAAAATAAACAAGCTAGAGTGGTGACTTTTTTTTTAACGAAATTGATCAATAGACTGAAAAATAAATGAAATAACACATTATCTTATTGAACCAAATAATACCCATCTTTAACTCAGCTTAATATTGATATACGGAACGGAACGGAACCTTTATACTATCTACTTTAGTAGAATAGGAGGGAATAAAACACCTGAAAGGTACTGAAGTGGTATGGAAACTCTGTGACTAGACTATTTACCAGAAACATGTGGACATGCAAAAAGACAAGGCTTAACCCTTACGACGCCTTTAGTCATTAGCCTAATTAGAATACAGATGGCAGTATGGCCATCTTACAAACGTCTGATGCTGCATTATTGATTAGAATTGATTATTATTATTATTATTATCATTTGAAGGTCAGACCTATTTAGCTAAACTTAATCTTAAGAAACCTTCACTGATTATATACAGTGTACAATATATCAGAAGTAATAGTATTAGGTATTAGTATTGTGTCCGATGCCTATCATCAAGCCGGGAATTATATCAATTATATGATTCTAGTAATACCACTAATAACTGAAGATGACAAGTTATACTATTTACATATTATTTATACCTCGACATTTCACAGCGCATATTTATTATATCTATACTAGTATTTATTATATCTATACTAGTATTTATTATATCTATACTAGTATTTATTATATCTATACTAGTATTTATTATATCTATACTAGTATTTATTATATCTATACCAGTATTTATTATATCTATACCAGTATTTATTATATCTATACTAGTATTTATTATATCTATACTAGTATTTATTATATCTATACTAGTATTTATTATATCTATACTAGTATTTATTATATCTATACTAGTATTTATTATATCTATACTAGTATTTATTATATCTATACTAGTATTTATTATATCTATACTAGTATTTATTATATCTCTACTAGTATTTATTATATCTCTACTAGTATTTATTATATCTCTACTAGTATTTATTATATCTTACAGTATTTATTATATCTATACAGTATTTATTATATCTCTACCAGTATTTATTATATCTATACAGTATTTATTATATCTATACTAGTATTTATTATATCTTACTAGTATTTATTATATCTATACTAGTATTTATTATATCTATACCAGTATTTATTATATCTTACTAGTATTTATTATATCTTACTAGTATTTATTATATCTATATTAGTATTTATTATAACTATACTAGTATTTATTATATCTATACTAGTATTTAAATTTTACTGATAAGTATTTATTATATCTTACTGTATTTATTATAGCTATATAGTTTTATTATAACTATACTAGTATTTATTATATTATACTAGTATTATTATATCTATACTATAATTATATCCATAGTATTTATTATATCTATATAGTTTTATTATTCTATACAGTAATTTTATCAATATATTTATTATATCTATACGATTTATTATACTAACTAGTATTATTATATTTACTAGTTTTTAAAATTATAATATTTATTATATTTACTATATTATTTTATTATACAGTATTTATTATATCTATACTAGTATTTATTATATCTCTACTAGTATTTATTATATCTATACAGTATTTATTATATCATATAGTATTTATTATATCTTACTAGTATTTATTATATCTATACAGTATTTATTATATCTATACAGTATTTATATTTATATATATTTATATATCACTAGATTTATTATATCTATATAGTTTATTATATTATACTAGTATTTATGATATTATACAGTATTATTATATTATAAGTATTTATTATATCTATACTAGTATTTATTATATCTATCTTATTTATTATATTATACTAGTATTTATTATATCTATACTAGTATTTATTATATCTATACAAATATTTATTATATCTATACAGTATTTATTATATCTATACAGTATTTATTATATCTATACGTATTTATTATATCTATACAGTATTTATTATATCTATACTAGTTTTATTATATTTATAGGTTTAAAATTTTAAAATACTATATTTATTCCCATAAATGGTTTTAAAAATTTAATATAAATTTCCTTTTTTTGAAATAAAAATTATTTTGATTTTGGTTGTGGTTATAAATAATTATTGTTAATTTTATTTAAAGGTTAAAAATACAAAAAGGCAAATAAAATTTAAAAATAAAAACATAAAATTTAAAAATTTTGGTTTTTTTTTTGACTTAATATTTTAAAAATAAAAATAAATTTGACTTTAAACATTGTAAAAAATTATAAAAAATTTTTATTACATTATATAAAATTTATAATATTTATTATATTACTATAAAATGGGTTGTAAAGAAATAAATTTTAAAATTTGGATTTTATTTAAAAATTTTAAAAATTTGGGGGCTATAAAAAGGTTGTAAGAAATATATAATATATATTATATTGACTATAATATAGGTTGTAAGAAAATATATAATATATATTATATTGACTATAATATAGGTTGTAAGAGAATATATAATATAATTATATTGACTATAATATAGGTTGTAAGAGAATATATAATATATATTATATTGACTATAATATAGGTGGTAAGAGAATATATAATATATATTATATTGACTATAATATAGGTTGTAAGAGAATATATAATATATATTATATTGACTATAATATAGGTTGTAAGAAAATATATAATATATATTATATTGACTATAATATAGGTTGTAAGAAAATATATAATATATATTATATTGACTATAATATAGGTTTTTAAGAGAATATATAATATATATTATATTGACTATAATATAGGTTGTAAGAGAATATATAATATATATTATATTGACTATAATATAGGTTGTAAGAGAATATATAATATATATTATATTGACTATAATATAGGTTGTAAGAGAATATATAATTTATATTATATTGACTATAATATAGGTTGTAAGAGAATATATAATATATATTATATTGACTATAATATAGGTTGTAAGAAAATATATAATATATATTATATTGACTATAATATAGGTTGTAAGAGAATATATAATATACATTATATTGACTATAATATAGGTTGTAAGAGAATATATAATATATATTATATTGACTATAATATAGGTTGTAAGAGAATATATAATATAATTATATTGACTATAATATGGGTTTGGTAAGAGAATAATAATATATATTATATTGACTATAATATAGGCTGTAAGAGAAATATAATATAATTATATTGACTATAATATAGGTTGTAAGAGAATAATAATATATATTATATTGACTATAATATAGGCTGTAAGAGAAATATAATATATATTATATTGACTATAATATAGGTTGTAAGAGAATATATAATATATATTATATTGACTATAATATAGGTTGTAAGAGAATATATAATATATATTATATTGACTATAATATGGGTTTGGTAAGAGAATATATAATATATATTATATTGACTATAATATGGGTTTGGTAAGAGAATATATAATATATATTATATTGACTATAATATAGGTTGTAAGAGAATATATAATATATATTATATTGACTATAATATAGGTGGTAAGAGAATATATAATATATATTATATTGACTATAATATAGGTTGTAAGAGAATATATAATATATATTATATTGACTATAATATAGGTTGTAAGAGAATATATAATATATATTATATTGCCCATAATATAGGTTGTAAGAGAATATATAATATATATTATATTGACTATAATATAGGTTGTAAGAGAATATATAATATATATTATATTGACTATAATATAGGTTGTAAGAGAATATATAATATATATTATATTGACTATAATATAGGTTGTAAGAAAATATATAATATATATTATATTGACTATAATATAGGTTGTAAGAGAATATATAATATATATTATATTGACTATAATATAGGTTGTAAGAGAATATATAATATATATTATATTGACTATAATATAGGTTGTAAGAGAATATATAATATATATTATATTGACTATAATATAGGTTGTAAGAGAATATATAATATATAATATATTGACTATAATATAGGTGGAAAGAGAATATATAATATATATTATATTGACTATAATATGGGTTTGGTAAGAGAATATATAATATATATTATATTAACTATAATATAGGTTGTAAGAGAATATATAATATAAAATTATATTGACTATAATATAGGTGGTAAGAGAATATATAATATATATTATATTGACTATAATATAGGTGGTAAGAGAATATATAATATATATTATATTGACTATAATATAGGTGGTAAGAGAATATATAATATATATTATATTGACTATAATATAGGTTGTAAGAGAATATATAATATATATTATATTAACTATAATATAGGTTGTAAGAGAATATATAATATATATTATATTGACTATAATATGGGTTTGGTAAGAGAATATATAATTTATATTATATTGACTATAATATGGGTTTGGTAAGAGAATATATAATATATATTATATTGACTATAATATGGGTTTGGTAAGAGAATATATAATATATATTATATTGACTATAATATAGGTTGTAAGAGAATATATAATATATATTATATTGACTATAATATGGGTTTGGTAAGAGAATATATAATATATATTATATTGACTATAATATAGGTTGTAAGAGAATATATAATATATATTATATTGACTATAATATAGGTTGTAAGAGAATATAAAATATATATTATATTGACTAAAATATAGGTGGTAAGAGAATATATAATATATATTATATTGACTATAATATAGGTGGTAAGAGAAATATAATATATATTATTTTGACTATAATATGGGTTTGGTAAGAGAATATATAATATATATTATATTGACTATAATATAGGTGGTAAGAGAATATATAATATATATTATATTGACTATAATATAGGTTGTAAGAGAATATATAATATATATATATTGACTATAATATAGGTTGTAAGAGAATATATAATATATATTATATTGACTATAATATAGGTTGTAAGAGAATATATAATATATATTATATTGACTATAATATAGGTGTAAGAGAATATATAATATATATTATATTGACTATAATATAGGTTGTAAGAGAATATATAATATATATTATATTGACTATAATATAGGTGGTAAGAGAATATATAATATATATTATATTGACTATAATATAGGTTGTAAGAGAATATATAATATATATTATATTGACTATAATATAGGTTGTAAGAGAATATATAATATATATTATATTGACTATAATATAGGTTGTAAGAGAATATATAATATATATTATATTGACTATAATACGGGTTGTAAGAGAATATATAATATATATTATATTGACTATAATATAGGTTGTAAGAGAATATATAATATATATTATATTGACTATAATATAGGTTGTAAGAGAATATATAATATATATTATATTGACTATAATATAGGTTGTAAGAGAATATATAATATATATTATATTGACTATAATATAGGTGTAAGAGAATATATAATATATATTATATTGACTATAATATAGGTTGTAAGAGAATATATAATATATATTATATTGACTATAATATAGGTTGTAAGAGAATATATAATATATATTATATTGACTATAATATAGGTTGTAAGAGAATATATAATATATATTATATTGACTATAATATAGGTTGTAAGAGAATATATAATATATATTATATTGACTATAATATAGGTTGTAAGAGAATATATAATATATATTATATTGACTATAATATAGGTTGTAAGAGAATATATAATATATATTATATTGACTATAATATGGGTTTGGTAAGAGAATATATAATATATATTATATTGCCCTATTATATTTAAGAAATAAAAATAATAAATTAAAATTGGTTTAAAAATATTTGCTAAATAATTGAATAATTAAATTTTTTATAATTCAAAAGTAAAAAAATGTTGTTGTGTCAATCAGAGAATATAACGTGTCTAATGGAATAATGGTAACAATGTTAAATAGTATTACTACAATAAGTCATTGTTAGACTGGAATCAGTGACGTATTCCTATTATTTTTTTTATTTCCATATTTGTAGGATTTATTAATAATATATTAGTTAGACCTGTCTTGGTATATTAGTCACTCAGGGTTCCGGAGGTTCGTGCCACATGTATATGGTGCCCAGTTTTGAAACCCAAAATATATGGCAGCTGGAATTGTTTTTTTAGGATAAAAAGTTAGTGTTAAATTTTTTTCTAAGGCAACAAAATGAAGCATATTAAATAAGTTTATTGCTAGTAGAATATGTAACTGTAGGAGTGTGTTTAATTTTACCAATATTTGTAATTATCTTTTATGATACTAGTAAATTAAAAAAATCTATTTTCTAAAATGGAAAAAAACGTAAATGGCTACAAAAATCAGAAAGAATAGACAAGAAATAAAAAGACGATTTTTTGTGATTTTCTATTTTCTTCGTATCGATTAAATAAGTCTGAAATAATTGTGTTGATTGTTGACAAGGCGGTAACTGGGTGTAGTCAAATAATGAAATGTTAACTTAACAACACACGTTCAATAAACGACATAAGTAGGTTATTTTAGGTTTATTCCAATTGTTCAGAATTTTCTGTTGTAAACAATCAGCACAAGCAATATACATTGTGTTGTAATAGTATTCCGTTTGATTTCAAAAAGAATGGAACTGTTCAAACGTTACAAACTCAAATATTTTTTTTTTTTTTGTTATTTAATAATATTCGACAATTTACTATTCATTTATAATCAAAACAGTTTGTAGTGATTAAAAAAAATACAATTGTGACGTCAAAAGAAAAAAAAAACTGATAAAAAAATTGTGTAATTTGAGTATCATGTTCTAGGCCAATATTAGAAGTGGTTGATGACGTTGGTATCTGGACAATTCGTTCTGTTCAGATGGTAACAAAACTTACATTGAACGACTCGCGTTTTTAAAATGACACAGGGTTGCAAAGAATGCCTGGTCTGACATCATCGCACTTCTATCTTTCCTAATTCAGCTGTAAATTTCCTTATGCTCGATAAAAATATTTTTTAATTAAGATAAAAGGAAATCAAAGTACAGGTTAACCATCATATCAACCCGACATAACTGATAAATATTAATACTGAGAAACTGTCATTAAAAATATAAATATAAAATAGTTTACAACAATACAGGAAACAATGATTGGAATGTGGCTGAGTCAGCATATTTTATCATGATCGTGATGAAGTCTTGGTGACCGAGATAACTTTTTCAGAATTTACTTTATTTTTTAAATTTTGATTTAAAAGGCAAATGTTACGAACATGTATCTACTTATTCAAAAAGAATATTTGTGTCTTTCCTTTTATTTCTTTTATATCATATAATAGCACTAGAGACTGAATGTTAGACAGGACCATGTACTTGTTTATTGGACCTAATTCTGACCCATGTAAAATAAAGAGTCTATGTTTGTCTCTATGGACTGAATGTTAGACAGGACCATGTACTTGTTTATTGGACCTAATTCTGACCCATGTAAAATAAAGAGTCTATATTTGTCTCCATGGACTGAATGTTAGACAGGAACATGTACTTGTGTATTGGACCTAATTCTGACCCATGTAAAATAAAGAGCGCATGTTTGTCCCCATGGACTGAATATTAGACACGACCATGTACTTGTGTGTTGGACCTTAATCTGACCCATGTAAAATAAAGAGTTTCTGTTAGTCTCCATGGACTGAATGTTAGACAGGATCATGTACTTGTTTATTGGACCTTACTCTGACCCATGTAAAATAAAGAGTCTATGTTTGTCTCTATGAATTGAATGTTGGACAGGGTCATGTTCTTGTGTATTAGACCTTATTCTGACCCATGTAAAATAAAGATTCTATGTTTGTCTCTATGGGTTGAATGTTAGACACGACCATGTTCTTGTGTATTAGACCTAATTCTGGCCCATGTGAAATAAAGAGTCTATGTTTGTCTCTATGGGTTGAATGTTAGACACAACCATGTTCTTGTGTATTAGACCTAATTCTGGCCCATGTGAAATAAAGATTGTTATTATTATTATTATTATTATAATTATCATTATTGAACCCACTCACAACATTAACCTGTTAAAACCTACGTCATTGAGAGTTGATTAGACATATCTTGCGTATTCTTAGTATACTTCAACAAACATCAATAATAGCCAAACCTACGTCACTTGCTGTCGGCTGTTTTTCACTCCAAGGCCTTCCTAATTAAGATTTTCACCACCAATTAATTCTATAAATAGACACATATAACAAGACAGATTTTGACGAGAAAGTGTCCGAGGAAATGAGTTTTAGTTTCTAATTTTCCTACAATTTAACAAGGACGGTTGTCAAGGGATATATTATAATTATGTGCACGTTGAAAAAGGAAATTATATAAACCTTCACCAAGAAGGGATTTGGTCGGGCAGGAATATCAAGTAATTCTAAAGAATGAACTTTAATTTCTAAGTACTGTAAAAATTTTAACCCTAATTATAACATCCCTGACCTGATCTAGAGATGATACAATCAGTGCTGTGTGACCGTCGTACCTCAAATTCACATCAAGTCTAAACACGAGGATTGCACAATAGGATAGAATTGAATGGGCTTACATTCTAAAGTAGGTCAACCACTTTATTCGGTAATCATATCTTTTCACCCAGTGACAAAACAAGCAATTCAAAAGTATGAGTTTTTATTTGAAAGAGGAGTGTATATGATTTTACAAATTATACAAATATTTACAATGGTACATATCTAGTAATGTTAACATAATACACCAAATTATTTACGTTTAGTTTTAATATGATGGCAGAATATTCTAAATATTATACATGTATTAACAATTGGAAGATTCCCTCCAACTCATTTCTCTCAAGGCCTTATAGCGGTAAATCTCGGTATGTTTTGTAAAGCATTACAAAAAGAAAAACCTTTGCTTGCGACAACTTATGAAAGAAACACAGTGTTAAAGTGCGGGTATGCGAGAAAAGGCGAATGGTGCAGGTTAACTGATACAGTCAATAATAAAGAATTTAATTAATTAATAAAATAATTTAATAAAAGAGACACTTTTAGACACGAAGCAGACACGATTTGCTGTCGTGAATCAATAATCCATCACCGGAAACGGTAGCTAGTCTATTCAAAACATGAAACATAAAACAAAACAAACAATCCGCGGATCAAAACAGATTAACAATAAACATTGCATATTTTAAGAGGAGAAATACAAACTTAACATAAAATACAGAAGGCACTTAAAATCATTTTATATCGACATAAATTTATCAAATCATTCAAATTCATTTTCTGAGTTATAGAATTACATTAACCTGTATATTGAAATTTCATTCGTGGTTTTAATCAAATTGTTATAAATTGTTATTGGGATCTAACGTCACTACCTCTGATCTTTACAGTACCATCAAGCAATATATACAGCAATTTATAAAACAGCAATTATTGGTAGAGTTTTAATCCAAGCTTCGATTACAATCTTCCTCGTGTGAAATGTTCTTTTATAAAGCTGTGTGAGAAGGATATAAAGTTAATCTCTTTAGCACAATTAGCCGGTTGTATACCGTGGATAAACAAATTTAATAATACACAAAAAGACGTAGTGATAATATCAAGACGATGTCTATATGTGTATTTGTTTATTTGTCGAACCAAAACAAGTAATTACTATTGGAATACATGAAGCTTTGTGTGTATAAGAAATAACAATGAGTTTGATGGCATGTTTCAGGGTGTAAATATTAACCAATGAATAAACTACCATCGAGTATTGCGCTTTAAGTGGTAAAACTATATACGGGCTTTCAAATGGTACAGTTATTCTTTCATACTATGAAGAAATGCATATCGATGTGAGCCTAAACTTTAATTATAACAATTTGTTGATTAAGTATTAGAAATTCCATTAAAAGTTTTGAAAAAATATTACGTTCGTTGTCTGAAGAAAGCAAACTTAGGAATTTAATGATAGTATTTTTCATGTTATAATGTGTAGTTCCAGTAGACTATATACCCAGCCGCATGGTTTTTATCCATTGTAAATAACTCGTTTTTAAAATAGTTAAATATCATTCTTTGTAGGCTATAAATATATTCATATATACCAGTAATTATTCTTCATTCAATTTCAGACAGTTTCCGTTTTATATTAATATATACATAATAATTCCTTTATTCGATTCCCAACTGCCATTACAACAGAATGCTAGATCTAAGCATAGGGCGTAAAATTCTACATTTTTTCGATTGGTTCAACTTGGGCTAAATCGCGATTTTACTTATGGTAACGCTATAATTGTTGACTATAGTTATAGAGAATCTCTTGTCATTTATACAACGTATATTACACTATGCCTTGAAGGGTCCATACAGAATACCACTGAACATCTGTTTACATTCCGAGTTGTTTGTAAATTATCGCACATCCCTTATGCATTCCTTCGATATGTGGTCGAACAGCATTACGTTCCAGAATCGTCGAACAATAGGGACATTTAAATGTATTCATTCCTGAAAATCCGTGAGATTCTACACCAAACGTATTGACCGCCGAGACAATGGCCGGATTATTCAGGGCCTGAGGCTGCAACAAAACAACACCTGGAAATCCTTGGGCAAAGATATTTGGTATTTGTCCACTTTGTCCTGCAATGTTTATTGGGATTTGTGGAAACTGAATACCAGCTGGTAAATTAATAAGTTGCGAAAATGGACCCTTAAGGTTTGGGATTGGTGGTGTGGAAGTTTGGGGAGGTTTACCAAGCGGCGCAGGTGATTTCGAAGGCTTCAAGTTGAATATTTTAAAAGCTTCTGGATCATCATCTACATCAATGACAGCTGGTGATTTCACTGGTAACTTCGGACTAGGACTATTTAGACCTCTGGGAAAGAGTAGGCTGGGTTGAGGTCTTGGAGAAGGTCCTTTTGGTGCGGTGTTCATTGGAAAAATTGGTTGAGAACGCGGCGAACTTGAAGATGATGCCGGTGGTCGGAGAATTCCTGGATAGTTAGACATCTCTTGGGCCAGGGTCAAATCAACACTTGTCTCAGAGGCCGAAGGTAAAGACTTAGGACGAGCCAGGCTTCTAATTTTGTCCATACTTGGAATGTTCAACACAGGTTTCGGAACATTCAAAACTGGTGTACTGTTGGTACTGGAACCGGTTTTATTAAGTCTATGCAATCTGTCGGTCATTGAAAACTTTTTAGATTGAACGGATTCGTTTTGGTCGGAGGTTGTTAAATAATGTTCGCTTTGGTGCTGGTATGAAGATGTAGGTTCTCCAACATCATCTCTAGATTTTTCAAGCTGTTGATTAGCAGCTGTTTGCATCTGCATAAGTTTCCGTTCTCTCAATTGTTGGGCAACCGTCTTATAACCAACTGGAAGATGCTTCTGTTTTGCAAGTTGAGAAAGTTCATCAGCGGATAAATGTATAGAGTTTTGTTTTTGCTTAGTCTGTAACATTGAGGACGAAGCTGATATTGGTGAAGGAATTGCTGGTGCAGCTTGACTCACTATAACAGGAACTAACGCGGAAACGGCCTTGGTTGTAGAACCCGTTACCGATGTGGTCGGTACAGCCGTACAATGTGTGAAGAGCTGTGAACCAAGTATTGGTAGAGGCTGATTGGGTAATGGAGAAGGCGACTGAGTCTTATTGTTTAGGCTAGCTGATGAATTTATCATTGCCCTGGCTTCTGCAATATCATCAACTCTCTTTATTGACTTCCTTGCTGTTGGTCGTTTCTTTACAATGTTTGGAGTAGCAGTTGATAAAACTGAGGTTTGGTGAGAGATATCACCTATTTGACTAGCTGTAGGTTGTCTGGCGTTGTTAACATCAGATTTTTGATTGAAATCTTCGGCAGTAGGAGTCTTTTCTGAGTATACAGCATTTTTGGATATGGAAAATATACGGGTAAATAAATTGTCTTCCATAGCTAAAGAGAGATCAACTGTTGAAGGATCTTTCAAATGCACGTCCATAACATGTTTGAAAACAACATCTTCCGATTTATGTTTATATCTTTTGCATTCAGGGCACACGTGCAGAAAAACATCATCGTGTTCGTTTTCTATATGGGAGTACATGTAACTTAACGATGGCATATGTGTTGAGCATTTCTGGCACATGTAGATATCTCGTTCAATGTTCGATGTTTTACCTCTCTGAAAGTCTGAACTTGAAGGTATGGCTACGACTTGCACTATCTCTTTAGCACTGTCAGATAACGAAGTGTCTTTTTTAGCATAATAAGAAGGGTGGTGTTTAGCAATATGATCTCGAGCCTGTGCTTCAGTTTTAAAGTCGGGCTTCTTTCCCTCCGATAGTTTACAATATGGACACGTAAAGACACAAATAGATTGGTGATGTTGCATTAAATGTTCTACTATCACCGAAAGGAATGGAGCATGGACGTTACACGTCTTGCATTTATAGGTACAGGTTAAACGTTCATTTCGTAACACGATATCATCTACCGACACGGGTGCTTTTGGCAGAATATCTTTTGGTTTTTGGTTTTTCTTTTCTACTGCTTGAGGCAAAGTTTGGGGTGGTTTTGGTAGCAAGAGTTTTTGTTTTTGAGGAACATCAATATTTGGTCGTGGAATCGCCAGAGGAGGTGCTGTGATAGACAACCTTCTAGAATTTGATTCCTTTTTGGACACTGAAGCGTCATCTCTAATGAACTCTTGTCCTTGAAGACTCACCACACTGATTATTTTCAGTCCCCCTAATCCGTTCCCACTTTCTTCCATTGGTTGTTCATCATTTGCTTTCCGTTGAGTGACAGTGTCATTTGAATTATTGCTACAAAGAAAAACATAAAAACATGACAATGAAAGAAAATTCTCAGTTTATACACCATAGTCAGCTGATCAGAATTTACACTAATAAATTTCAAGGTGCTTTGTGTCATTATTAAAGTTACGTAATATATTCTAAAAATAAATCAAAAAGTAAAAGATCAAATACCTGGTATTGGCGTTTTTCTCCTGCTCCATTGAAATTTTCAGGCTATCTGCTTGTTGAACCATGTTTCCAGTTGAAGGTTGGGGGTTCGCTTCAGAAACTTGTGGAATTGATGTGGGTGTACTTTTGCTTGCTGAGGTTGAGTAGTCAGTGGCTGAGATCGTTTTAACAGTGGACGAGTCATTATCGACTTTAGTTTTTCCTTGCAGTATGCTGCCGACAATGGAATGTTCTTTCGAATTTTGATTGACAGATTCAGATTTTGATGGCGAGTCATTATCAGGTACTTCAATGACCTTTGGAGTATCATCAACAATTTCTTGTATCTTGGTGGACGGTTCAGGGACTTCTTCAACCACTATAACATCATCTGATGGGCTTGTGCTTTCTGATTCGACGTCTTTTTTATTAATAGAATCTAGAATGTTCAAATACTCCTTGGCACATCTGATCCGATCAGAATATTCATTTTTATCATTAGAGGACTGAAAAAAGTTTGTCATTCTGTCGAAGATATTGCCTCTACTGTCAGTTCTGCCTCGCTCAGAACCGCCAGTCAGTTCACAATCATAGAAGTGCGGAAGTTTCCTAAAGCAATCAGGTCGACTTGGATGAGTCTGTTGACAATGTACTTGAATTTCAACCTTTGAATGGTACATAGCTCTATCACACAATGTGCAGACAAAGAGCTCCTGATCTTTGTGCATGTCTTGGATGTGTTGATCAATGTCGTCGTTGATGTTTGTGGAATACTGACAATGGGTGCAGACAAAACGGTTGGATTGATTGCGAATACTGGACGTGTTGAGAGAGAAATTGCCTTGAACCACCAGAGATACATAAAGAGGTTGGTTAGAATTAGTTTCTGTTCTGTAATAATCTTCCTCTCGGACTCTAGGAATTTTAATGATATTTTGATTAGAATGAGGATGTGCGGCATTCTGATGTCGCTGAGCTGCTGCCAGGGTTCTGTCTTGTGAGTTACAGCTTGCACATCTGAAGATCACATGAGTGATATGTGTGTAGATATGGTTCTCAATTTGGTTTTTGGCATTTGAGGAATAGTCACAGGTTTTACAGGAATACAGTTGAGTCGAGGAACTAGCTGATGTTTCGACAGTATTGGATTCTGTTTGTTGAGGTTGGTGAGTTGGGTGGGTCACTACGCCAGACGACGAAGTAGATGGTGCATTGGAGGCATCAGTCTTGGAAGATGATGCAACAGATGAAGTCGAAGCTTCTTGTGGTTTCTCGGCAGTGGTTTTCATAATTGGGGTGACCTTAGCGATTTTGGGAATTTTAGATTTTGAAGGTTCCGATTGACTCTTCAAAAATTCGACATAACTAGCAATATATCCATCTTCTTTCAATTCATCAATCTTTATAGTACTTGTAACCTCAGGGTCTGCTTCCTTGGCAGTCGGAACCGATTTTTCCATTTTCTTCGATACGAATTTACCTCGGTTGATTTTCTCGTCATTATCATATTCTGATTGTTCTTCTTCAGTTAAGACGTAAGATTTATCACTATCGCTCGCATCGACTTCATCAGAAAAGGAATTTCCGTCTATCCCGATGCCCTCCTCCATATGTTTGTTGACGTAAGAGACTATATTGACGACTGGAACGTGACAAGGTTTACACAGCGACTTCATCTCATGAACAGGTCCATTATACTTCACTGGAACTTGAACTGTGGTCTCATGCTGCTCTTTCGAGGTGGAAGCCTACAGACTGTTCATTATCGTCTAAGAGTTCCATTTTTAGTTTAGATCTAGGTTTTCGTTTTGGTATTTGCGATTTTTCATATTCTTCTTCTTCCAGTTTGTCCTTCATGGCAAGTATTTCTAAAGGAGATCGGGATACTTTCTCTCGGAGCATGAACTGTCTGGCTCTACTGGGAACCGAGGTGCTGCTACTCATCTCCTTTTCCCTCATCAACTGTTCAACTTCTGCCAAGAATAGGCTATTTTCTCTTTCACTCATAGGCTTGGAAGTGTCTGTTTGCCTTCTTCTCTTGAATACCAGCTTAGTTGAACCCTCTGGTGACCCCGAGTTATCTAATTTCCAGCTGAGACTTTCAATAGGAGGACAATCTATAGCGTGAAGAGATCTGTTTTTGGAGTGATACCCTTTCCTCTTGTGTCCTTTTTTGCCCTTTAATCTAGGACCGAGTGGAATTTTCAGGGGAATCTTACCAACTTCTGGTTTGGTTAAATCCTGCTTTGAGTTCAATTTTGTAAGTCCTCTACAGACATCATTGACCAAACCATTCACTACATCAGCAATTATAGTTCCATCGTCCGATTTATATTCTTGGTCTAATCCAAAATCAAGCTCCACGGTCGAGTAAGAAATAGTAGGGCTAATGCTGGTTTGTAAAACTGGGTCTGTGATACTTGAGGTTCCGAGCACCCCTGGCGTTTTTGCTACATGCATTTCATTTTTCTCATCATTTTCAGTCAGGGATTTTCTAGGTCTTCCTGGTCTTCGTCCACTGGCGACTTTAATTGGAAGGATTCTTGGTCTGCCTCGCTTTCTGACAGGTTTTGGTACCTGTTCCTTCATTAGAACTGGCATGTGTAACAGAGGACTGGGAAGGTCAGTGTTAGGTGCTTCTGGGAATTGTGTTTCTGTTGGACTTAAAACTGGAATGTCACCAATGTCTTCTTGCGATAATGGAGTACTTGTTGGATCAATAAGCATATCAGCCTTTCTTTTCTTTTTCTTGGTAAACCGTTTGTGCCTATATGTGAATACCTCTTTTTTTTTCTTCTTCTTGGTCAAGCTACCTGGTTGCCTGCCCTTAGGTTCTTTACTATTTGAAGAGAGCGAGGCATCCGAAAAAGAAGAAACAGACTGTACACTCTCAACATCATCATCTTGACTGCTGAGTAGATTTCTGGGGGTCGTTACCTTTAGATAATCTTCTGAGGACAATCCTGATGCTGAAACAGTATTTTCGGACTTGGTGGTAATGGTGCGAAGTTTTGTTGTTTCACCTGAAGGTTTGACCATTATTTCTGTCACAGTCTGAATTATTGATGTAGGTCTTCTTCCACGTTTCTTGGTTCCAATTTCTACTTTTGTTTCTGATGATGGTAATGCTTTAGCATATGTTCCTTCCGTGGATTTATTTTCATCCTTTTTCCCACTTGATTCCCCTTTTTCATAAATCAAGTTACATTGTGTTTCACAGGATACATTCTCAGTTGAATTAGTTGCTTTTGAAATGCTGGGATCAATCGCATCCTCCTGTATTTTCTCAGTATTTGATTCAATTTGATCCAAAGGTGCCTCAGTTTCAGGTTTCGCAGAAACACCTTCTAAATTCTCAGGTTTTGAAGATGTAGACTCAATGTTTTTAGGAGTTTCTGCCAATTTCGGTTTGACAGACATTATTTTCAGCTCTGGTGATTCCTTTGGAGACATTTTAACATCTAATGATGCTTCTGGAAACTCCAGTGATTTTTGAAGCGATGGTTTAAGATCAGATATGGTTGATGATTCTTCCACTGCCTCGGGTGACTTCTTTGGTGTTGGTTTGTCAGCTGATTTTGTTGGAGATGGATCTAACACTAATTCTAAATGTTCTTCGTCATATTCATCATCACTGAAATCCAGCTGTTCACAAGACTCTTCAATAATTATATTCTCATTGCTACTGTCCATCACATCTTGGATATCGTCATTTATCTCTTCCACTCCCTTTCTCATCTCCTTTTTTAACTGACGTTCATCAATCAGTTCAAATTCTCCACTCAGTGTTCTCTTTCTTTCTGGTTTCTTCACTGAAGCAGAGACAGCAGTTCGAAGCTTTGTTTTAGCTACAGCATTCAAGGACCATTTCTTATTTTTACTTCCCTTTGGTCTACCACGATGAAATGAATGTACATTCTTCTTGACTGGCTTTTGTGCAGTTGAAACCAATCTTTTGAGTTTTTTCTTTCTTCCTCTTTTTCTTCCAGTGAGTTCGTCTGTTTGTGTGCCAATCTCTGTTGGAACAGAAGAGGACACTTTGACTGGGATTGTCGGTTTAAAGAGAGAAAGAGTGTCTTCATCAGTTAAACTGTCCACTGCACTAAGTTTTTGCTCAGATTTGTCAAGGGTATTTTCATCTTTAATTTGTGTAGAAACATTTATTGGGTTTGTTGCAGCCTCACTCACTCGGGTTTCAGGTGATCTCATTTTTGCAATTCTGGGACTTGGATCTCTAGATCTTGGTTTCTTTCCCAAAGTCTCATCTTTGATTTTAAGCTCAGAAGATGATTCTGAGTCTTTGGTCATCAGTTGTTTTGGACTGCAATCTCTTGACTTATTTTTAAGTTTAGCCTGATGTGGGCTATTTTCCCTGGATTTGGAAGCTGATTTCTTTGCAGAAATGGTCTTAGATGCAGTAGATGATGCATTTTTTAGTTTCTTTGCTAAGTTTTCTATTATCAAGTCATGTGCTTCACTATTTTTTGAAGATCTTTTAGCTCCTCGTGGACTGGAATCTCGTGAGGAAGCAAGACTGGAGGTTGGATTTGTTTCTTCTTCGTCAACAGTGGCTGAGGCTCCACGTCTACTTCGAGTTGGGGTTAATTTGGTTCCAGATTTTGAAGCTCTTGAAGATCTTTGAGCTGGAGAACTATCATCTTTTGAGATTTCTAACTTTCTTCTAGAAGTTGTTGGTTCCATTGACGGTAAAGTGGCATCTGTTAATAATCTCTGTTGCAGCAGAAGGAGTCGCTTTTTCTTTTTGGCCAATTCTTCCAATCGCTTCAATTCTCTCTGAAAATACAGGAGAAATAATTCATAAATACACTGTGGAGATTTTAAAATATTTTTAACAAAAACTGGAAACTTGTCATTAATACTAAAACATAACAGAATAAATCAATCTTATAAAACCTTATAAAATAAAAATAAAAGCAAATAAAACTGTAAGAAAGAAGTTTGAGAATATCTAAAAGATTACTTGTCAGTACAGAAATCTCTTATCTGATTAGAAAAACATATCTCAAAATTTACTGAACACTGAGTATGACTTCATAATTCCATCATGAAACACTGGAAGAGGTAAAAAAACCATCAATTAGTAACAATAAGTAGAGAATGAATGAAGGCACTTTCAATCTTATAATATTGTTTGCTTTAATATAAGAATTGAAAGTATGACACATAATTGTACACAGTTATAACAATTAACAAATTAATTACAAATTTCTGTGTTTTCTAATCAATATGAATAGAGTTATCAACTTCAATTAATGGTAATAATTACAAACAATCTAATTCTCAAAAAACCTCAGATGTAATCATCTTGTCTTTAATCAGATAGTAATGATATATATATATATATAAACAGAATTCAATGAACATTCACAAACAATGTTCAATCTCTATAGGTAACACCTACAAGTCTTACTTCTAACCCTAGATTATACTTTTCGTTTTTACAGATTCTTGTCGCCTTAACATCAACATGTTTTTACACATCAACTCCAGGGTAAATTTGGGTCCTGTTAAACTTTCAGATTTTTCAGCCGGTTTTTCCCCTTGTCAGAGATGCAGGTTGGAGGGACTGACATGGAAAAAGTGTCGAGTCGTTTGGCTGGGACAATAAACCAAGGACCAGTGTGCTACAGGCTATGCATGTTTAAGATCCATCGACAGATGGAAATCACAAGAAAAGTAGGCTAATTCCGCTGTCCTGGAGAAATTTTCCTCATTGCTCACTGCATGGCGTTGCCAATCTGCATTAGTCTATAATGGTGCATAAGAGTAGGATGTAAAACTCCTTTCATTTCACTCTATTTCCAGGGTTTATTATTTTTTAAGGATGAGAAAATACAATCTTGCCTTTATCTTTATAATAAAAAGTCACACTGAAGAAGTTTTATAATTAGCTTTCCCTCTAGTCTAAAATATAGCTTTATATAATATTATTACATGATTATAATATCAGGATATATAATACAATAAATCAGATTATAACCGTAGTATTAATCTATATTTTAACTTCCCTGTTTAATACAAGATGTCTCTCCTATTCACCAGCAATATATGACTGGTCTACCTTTAAGGCCCTGTGGCTGTGCACGTTAAAGATCCCTCGACAGTTGGAAATCGAAAAAGAGCAGGCTAATGCCGCTGTCCTTGAAAAATTTCCCTCATAGCACACTGCATGGCTTTGACCGTCTTCATTAGCCCATAAGGTGCAGAAAAGTAGGACGTAAAACTCCATTCAATTCATTTCACTAATAAATTAACAAATTTAGCAAACTACTCTACAATCTGTTTAATACTCCTTGCAAGTTTGACTAAAAATAATTTGAGGAATAATTTTGTTTGTTCAAGTTTGACTGAGTGCAGTCACCCAGACATAAATTAATATAGATTGATTTTTAACTTGAAAAAAATAAATTAATGAAATTCATTGGGATATATTTAACACCAACCTACATCTGTGATATACCAAACCTAAAAAACCATCAACAGAACAAAAAAAAGGTTTTTTGAATTTATCAATGGGTAATTTTAAAATATTGTATTATTTTATATGCTGGTATTATAATAATATATTAATGGTAATGAAACAGATGTTTGTTTTGTTTCATTTTTAACTCATTTCATTTTAACACAAGTGGTAGGCGGTTTCCTCTGGCGGTTTCCTCTACTATTTTAACAAAAGAAAACTACAACTGGGCCAAGTAAGTACCTATGTGGCCTTGAACAATATCTTTTTGGGGGACTACTTTTCTGAAAACATACAAAATATGTATCTTTCTATCCCCAGACAAAACACACAAAAACTTGGTAAAAGACTAAATAAAATCTTCAGAAATTTTAAAATATTTCAACTTAACCTTTAAATCAAATGTTTCAATGACCAGATATTTTGGAATCAGTCGAATCATGAAGTAGTCTTTGGTGTTGATATTATTTAAATGGTGAAAACTATCTTTAAATACAAATTGTTGAAAAGATGAAAAGAAATTAAGGTGAAACATCAAGTATTATATCAAAGCGTTGCTTCTGACGTCATGACGTCATTTGCCTGAATACATTGAAAATATCAGATCTGTTTTAGTCATTGTGAAAGCATTATAAGAATTATTGAATATATTTCAGGAGTACTACTCATCCCCCCCCCCCTCACCATAAATATATCAATTTTGTTAATATACAGATATATCAAGAAAATAAAAATATGGATACCCAATAATACAGAGAAGGTAATTTCATGTAATCAGTAAGCTATTTGTTTATTTCTAAAGTAGTGAGAATCCCAGTAAGTTTTACCCCTTTATGATGGTCTAAAACAGATTCTTTAACAATATTCATGCAGTTTCAGCAGAATAAGTCCAGATTGTTACTGACAATGTACCAGATGATGTTACTCTGTTTTCAAAGTCTTTTGTTTGAGCACACTTATTTACAGAGAACAATTTCTCTCCACCAAAAATATACCCTTATACCTAAATTTAAATTTCCGAGAGAGAGAGAGAGAAATTTGTTTATGTTTACTTATAATAAAGTTTATTTTTATCAACACAAAGTTCTTGGAGACTAATCTAGAGGCTGATATTCAAATTCACAAAAAAATAATCATAAAAATAATCATATATACAATAACAAAGTAAGAAACCATAATAGGCTGATATATCTACTGAAATCTAGATGTTAAAAATAATGTTCCACTAATTACCAACCAACCTGTGATATATGAGAATTAAACAAAAAATGTAATTTAGTTTTCAATGGGAAAATATCTATTTATACAGAGCTGTTCAATATTCAGTAGTAATGGATATCAATGAATAATTAATCAAAAGTATTGATTAGATTTGAAAGATTTGGAAACTTTTAAATTTTCACAGTTGTCTAAATATATGGCCAACAGCTGAACAGTTTAATTAAAATCAGACCCAATTTTTTTTAAAATTTTATCTTAAATCAGCCAGTTAGGTTCTAACGACAGGGAATATTCGTCAAAGTAACCCTTTAACCTTATAACCTCAACGGTTTTAACCAATCAAATTTTTCCCCCTCAAACGCTCAGATTTTGTAACACGATCAAACAGGTGAATTGAAAAATAAAAAAAAGTAAAAAAAAATTGAATTGGAAATTTCATCTGATAAATTTTGTTACATTTTAAAGATGATTTTTCATGTAATTAATAATTATTTCTTGATTAATTAATTAATTAGAGACTTGGGGGGGTCAACCGCAAAGTTGTCCCAATAGTTAAATAACACTTTTATATTTGATTGATATAAATACTTCCTTTATTGGAATATATTAAATAATAAATAAAATAAGGGAACACATCTTTAAAACTGACCAATCCTGCTTATTCAAAATTTATATTTTAAAAATGTTGATGATGTAGTTACCTTCTATATTTTATTTCTATAAAAACAGCATTATATATATTATATATATCACTGACAACACATTGTGGTTGTAAATAATGTATTATGACCTCAACAGTAAAATAAATAAATAAATTCGGATGACAAAGAATGAGTTTATATATTACAGCCCTGAATTAGCAAAATATTTTTTAATGTTAAGTGTTTTTAAGTTAGCCTGAAGTTGATAATGACTGAAAGAAATTATAAAATCAGTCAACTATATGAAGCACACAGGTAGAACTATTCATTCAAAACATTTCAACAATTACAACATATACATAATATATATAACACACTGGATCTAGATAAAACAACAAAAATCATTAATAGAATAAAAAAAACATATGGATGCACTTTTAAAATGTCTGGTAAAAATAATATTATCATATGTCAATTGTCAGAAATAAAAAAGTATATGGTTAAAACTGGATGTCATGTCAACTCTAGAATTATAATGTTATATACCACATTACTAGTGGTAACATATCAATTGCAAGGACAAAATATACAAACTATACCGGTAACATATCACACTGCCTGCCTTCATACAACAACAGAGTCATTGGATGGCTTGAGCTGTATATTAACTTAGTACGAAATAAAATATCTATAAATAGTAACAATTCATCATCGCTATAGTTTTACAATGTATTTCGTTTATTTACTTCAAAAAGACACAAAAGTCAAGAGAAATATCACTTACTTTTTCCGGCATCATGATATATTGTTTCTGTTTTTCAAGTTGAATTGTCAAGGCGGGTTTTCTTGTAACTGTCTATTCGATTCTTCTATCGTCCTCCATAATATCACCAAATAACTGACGACTATTTTGATGTTTATGGCATGGCGCTAACATGGCATATAACTAGCGGAAATGACGTCAAATTAACCAGATACTTGGCACTTCCATATTAATGCTGAGTTGTGGTCAAAAATATAAGTTTTATAGTCGTCCTATCATGAGGTCATACAATGTTGAACTTAGCGAGTAAATTACCTCTATTAGTATTAGTTGAATGTAGAACGACGAGTTAGTATAAATTGTTGACTATACGGTAGAAATAACGCTACGCCGTGTCTAACGGACCAATTTAATTCATTTGCATATCACAAACTTAACTAGGACGTCTGCGATAAAATACCCGTATGTAGGTCACATAGTTGTTCTCTTAACAATGGTAGGTTCGACATCGGTAACTTGACTCGGATCAACACAAAAATAAAATCCGCACGTCAAATCAAAATTTGGGGTGTAGCCTATTGTTAACAGTGAAAAGCCTGTTTTTGTTATTAGAATATTACACAATAAAAATTAAGATTAAGATTTCATGTCATTGAGCAATTTGACATAAAACTTTCTCAACAAGAAATTAGTATATTTATATGGTCGTTATCATTCAAGATATTTATTTTTATCCCCATTTCTCATGTGACAATTTTGGTACGTAACCAATTTAATATTGGCGTGTCACATTTTCTTTAAATCTACTGAAAATATTGTCGATCGCTGATTGTAAAAAAACTAAATGTGAAAGTAACAAGAGGCAGTAACTCTGTATCTAATAGTTGAAAATTGTACAAATCCTAACGTATCCTTGTATTGCCGTAAGATTCTTTTACTGAAAAACATTTAGGAATCGGATTTGCTCTCTAATCCGTTGGTCAATTTATAACTCTATACATCAATAGGTCTGTGATCATGTGACTTCCGTCTAATACCCTGACTTTAATATCCACTGCTGTTTTTTTTTATCACGGAATGGAACTAGGAATGAGGGGAAAGTTGAAGAGTGAGAGGGGTTTTGGAATGTTTTATCGTTAATTACATGTTTATGGGGTTGGGCATGTATTCAAAATGGCTACAGGGATGGAGTAAGGTACGGAAAGGGGGGGTGGGGTATTTTAAATTACGTGTATATGGGGTTAGGCATGATCTAAAAGGGTTGGACAAAGGGTTGGTGGTTTTTAATGTTTAATTCTTCATAAATAACCGATACGAATATTAAGCGTTGATGAAATTATCGTGATTATATATATCGTGCTGTTTAATTAAATGCCTTAATTCGCGTCCCGAGTTTAGTAAATTATTAATCTATTATAAAAACAATTTTTTTAAAGGTGTACAAGAGGACAACCGGAAGCTCTGTGATTAAAGTAGGGGAATCAGACGAAACCTACTAGGTTAAACCAAATCACTGAAGAATTGAAGAATGACAGACTCTATCTTTGTGGACATGACACCTCTATAGAGTATTGAAGAATAATTTTCAACGTTAAAGAATTGAAGAAGAATAAAACAGAACTTATGGTGAGTATCGAATTGAGAATGCTGAAGTCGAAAAGCAGATGCTGAAACACCAGACTGTGAGACCATGACCTACCTTAAACGTTTGAGGGACGGGCTCCACTTCTGGGACCTTCTGGGACCTGAAAACTTGTGCATGTTATTGTATAGGTTTATATGTAGTTTACACGTGCACGACAAAAGAATTAAACATTAAAAACCACCTTGTTTGGGTTTATGTAATTGGCAAATCAAAACTCCATGTAAAATAATCAATAATGTGTTAAACTTTATTAAGAATAAAATTAATAATATACGATTCAATAATCAAGGCCTGTCCCCTCACAGTAATCGATGTCCTCTTGGTATGTAGGCTGGCTACGGGCTGGCTATGGGCCTGCTACTCCCAGACCACTCAGATAAAATCACGGAAATCAGATTGAGGCAACTGGTCAGAAGGGAAGTCAGAAAAGTTTTAAATAAATACAACTCACGGATTGTGGCGCTTCTTTCTTTCCTTCACCAAACCACGTTCCTCTATATCAGTCTGGAGACAAACCGACACCCCGTACTACAAGCTGACATGTTAAAAACCCCTCGAAAGCTGGAAAAGAGTAGGCTAATGCTGCTGTCCTGGCACATGCACATTGTATGGCACCGCAAACCTCCATTAGCGCGTGAGATGCAGACGTGTGGAATGTAAAACAAGGTTTTGGAATGAACGTGTTTTCGATGAATTGACCCAGTTTGTCGGTTGTCCATGTACGGTCAGCATCTCACGTTGTTTTCTTGTATTTTCCAGCACAATTTCACGTCAAATAAAATTTAGTAATTCAGTTCTTACTTCTCAAAACTGAGCACAATTATAAAAAATGTTTCTTCAAATTCCGATCCATGAAAGTTTGCAATGACGTCATTGTGACTATTTTCACCTTTTTAATTAAAGAGTTTATTCAAGTTTATTTTATGGAAAACCATTGCGTCAAAAACATCAAGTATGTAGGGTTAGGTAAGAATTTCTAACAAATTGTTACAGCACATATGAACCTGGGGAAATAAAGACTGACGTGATATAAGATATTGTTTAAAATAGAACCCCATAGCTATTTCGGTGGCTCCGTCAACTATTAATGGAAAAAAACCTACTTCAGCTGCCCAGCACCGCCTTTACCTGGTCCTCTGCCACCCATTTCAAAACTCTTATTCCATTAAGAAAGATATTAAATGAATGGAGTTTTACGCCCTACTCTTCTGTATCTAATGGTCCATATTGTTATATATTATATATTTTAATATAAGAAAGAAGATTGTTATATATTATATATATTAATATAAGAATGAAGATTGTTATATATTATATATATCAATATAAGAATGAAGATTGCTATATATTATATATTTAAATATAAAAAAGAAGATTGCTATATATTATATATTTTAATATAAGAATGAAGAATGTTATATATTATATATTTTAATATAAGAATGAAGATTGCTATATATTATATATTTTAATATAAGAAAGAAGATTGTTATATATTATATATTTTAATATAAGAATGAGGATTGCTATATATTATATATTTTAATATAAGAAAGAAGATTGTTATATATAATATATTTAATATAAGAATGAAGATTGTTATATATTATATATTTTAATATAAGAAAGAAGATTGTTATATATTATATATTTTAATATAAGAAAGAAGATTGTTATATATTATATATTTTAATATAAGAATGAAGATTTGTTATATATTATATATTTTAATATAAAAAAAGAAATTGAAGGATTGTTATATATTATATATTTTAATATAAGAATGAAGATTGCTATATATTATATATTTTAATATAAGAATGAAGATTGCTATATATTATATATTTTAATATAAGAAAGAAGATTGTTATATATTATATATTTTAATATAAGAATGAAGATTGTTATATATTATATATTTTAATATAAGAAAGAAGATTGTTATATATTATATATTTTAATATAAGAATGAAGATTGTTATATATTATATATTTTAATATAAGAATGAAGATTGTTATATATTATATATTTTAATATAAGAATGAAGATTGTTATATATTATATATTTTAATATAAGAAAGAAGATTGTTATATATTATATATTTTAATATAAGAATGAAGATTGTTATATATTATATATTTTAATATAAGAATGAAGATTGCTATATATTATATATTTTAATATAAGAAAGAAGATTGTTATATATTATATATTTTAATATAAGAATGAAGATTGTTATATATTATATATTTTAATATAAGAATGAAGATTGTTATATATTATATATTTTAATATAAGAATGAAGATTGTTATATATTATATATTTTAATATAAGAATGAAGATTGTTATATATTATATATTTTAATATAAGAATGAAGATTGTTATATATTATATATTTAATATAAGAAAGAAGATTGTTATATATTATATATTTTAATATAAGAATGAAGATTGCTATATATTATATATTTTAATATAAGAATGAAGATTGTTATATATTATATATTTTAATATAAAAAGAAGATTGTATATATTATATATTTAATATAGAATGAAGATTGTTATATATTATATATTTTAATATAAGAATGAAGATTGTTATATATTATATATTTAATATAAGAATGAAGATTGTTATATATTATATATTTTAATATAAGAATGAAGATTGTTATATATTATATATTTTAATATAAGAATGAAGATTGTTATATATTATATATTTAATATAAGAAAGAAGATTGTTATATATTATATATTTTAATATAAGAATGAAGATTGTTATATATTATATATTTTAATATAAGAATGAAGATTGTTATATATTATATATTTAATATAAGAATGAAGATTGTTATATATTATATATTTTAATATAAGAAAGAAGATTGTTATATATTATATATTTTAATATAAGAAAGAAGATTGTTATATATTATATATTTTAATATAAAAAAGAAGATTGTTATATATTATATATTTTAATATAAGAAAGAAGATTGTTATATATTATATATTTTAATATAAGAAAGAAGATTGCTATATATTATATATTTTAATATAAGAATGAAGATTGTTATATATTATATATTTTAATATAAGAATGAAGATTGTTATATATTATATATTTAATATAAGAATGAAGATTGTTATATATTATATATTTTAATATAAGAATGAAGATTGTTATATATTATATATATTAATATAAGAATGAAGATTGTTATATATTATATATATTAATATAAGAATGAAGATTGTTATATATTATATATTTTAATATAAGAATGAAGATTGTTATATATTATATATTTTAATATAAGAATGAAGATTGTTATATATTATATATTTTAATATAAGAATGAAGATTGCTATATATTATATATTTTAATATAAGAATGAAGATTGTTATATATTATATATTTTAATATAAGAATGAGGATTGTTATATATTATATATTTTAATATAAGAAAGAAGATTGTTATATATTTTAATATAAGAATGAAGATTGTTATATATTATATATTTTAATATAAGAAAAAGAGATTGTTATATTTGCATACTGGGCCTTTAAATCACCAATAATATGCTAAATTCGTGATACTTTCAAAGTGCTGTTAGATTCAAACTGATATTTTATATTGATAAAATAATTATCTCCCTTGGTAATCATTATGGATATCGCGTGTACGATATATTACATTATGATGTAAATAAATAATCTATACAGATTCCATTACAGAAACACTACTTCTTCATCTTTTAGTGTCATGTTACCTCCCGCTCGAGTTGCTAGATTACTTTGTTTTTGTTTTGTTTTTTCACGGTATCCACAACCAATTACTTACTAATATTACTTATTGTTATTTCTAATTTTAATGATGTATCATTTTTAAAGTATCATATTTATTGAGAATCAGTGGGAGGGATAAATATAACAATAGACAGACAAAATATATCAATACATATAAAATATTATGGTACCAAATATCCCAATATAAATATTAATGGTAATAGTCATCCTTGTATCAAGGGAGATAATTCAGGCAATCAACTGGATATCAATTTATGCAGCAAGTTCGTCATAATATAATGAGAATGTAAAGGGTTTATCATGCGATACAAGAAACATTTTGGCATACATAATAGAACTAGCATGATGATTTTAAGAGACAGGTCGGTCATTCTCGGGGGTTGATTTGTGTCTGGAATATTTGTTGGTAGTCTTTAAAAGTAAATGAAATGTACCAACAACACACAATTCATTTGCATAGGCGCGGGAACAGGGGGAGCAGGGGGGGCAAATGCCCCCCCAAAAATTTTTGTTGGGGCCAAAAATATCTTTTGCCCCCCTAAAAAAATGAAATAAAATAATTACATGTACCGGGTAGCCTAAATATGTAATTGTCTCATAAGGCCATATTTGTAAATTTCCTTGGTTTTTTAACCTTCGAAGCTGGTAAATAATATAAGATTCTCTATCACAATCAAATTATTTGAATAAATAATAATTTTTGTAAGTCGTATTCTCCCAAAATTCGATTAATTTTGAAATAAAGGTATATGAATGATAACAGTTTTTTGACTTTGAAATAGTTTGCCCCCCCAACCTGAAATTTGTTCCCGCGCCCCTGTTCATTTGTGAACACTATTACTGGTTAGCTAAGCTCAACATCTCCCGTTTGTGGGTCCCATTGGTCAAACGAACTGTCCCTTTAAAGAAATAAGGGAGAGAAAGAGTATCGGAGGATATATCACGGTTACAACACTCCAATTAACGTAACTACAACCCATTCCCAAAAACCCAGATCGTGTCAGATTACAGATAATCCGAGAAGATTAGTAAAAGTATCAGCTTGTCGATCGTCGAGACGTGTTCTTTAATCCGAATTTAACACTTTTTTTAAACTGAGGCAACTGGAGAAACACGTCGCAACGTTGCATACAACCAGTTATTGATGACCCATAAAATTATGATTGAAATTGGTTTGTTTATTTCCTTGTTATTTTCTATACTTGACCCGCTTGACACGTCGTCTGCAATGTCATATACGACGCCAACGATCATAATACTAAGATTTCTAAAGACAGAAAAATTCAATACATAAATATCACAAGCGTTCAAACTGGATTGAAACTTCAGCTTTTCAAAGTATTTGGTTTAACCATAGAACTGTTTACTGTTCTATGGTTTAACGTTATTACACGACACAATCGACTCATCGTCTGTTCAAACTACAGCATTTCTACCGTGGTTTACTGAGACAACTAAACCTCGTATTGAAGCCAGCTGTTGATTTAAATCTATTAATTGACGATGTCATTAAGTTAAATTACTTCAAGCGCTGATAAACCAAACAAATTAATCCTTTTTTTTCAATTCAAAATTTTCAGTTTTGATCACTACCTACATGGAATATTGTCAATAACACCCTTAATTATAGGGGAACCACACTTTATATTTAACTAATTTGTAAAGGGATACAGGGTCAAAAGAGATCAATTATTGGAAAGAACATTTCAACACAAATAATGTCCCTTAAAATATAATACTTGCTTTTACTTGTAATAAGAAACATCCTTCACCTGGTTAATATGTCAGGTCTTATATTAGAAGTTACAAGATACAGTGGTACTAGGGTGTCACTGTGACAACTAAACCGGGTGTTAACTCTTTCAGGGGGTATCCCCTGTGGTAGAGACATGTCAACAGACAGATGAATACAGGCCAATATCCTATGATAAAATTCTGTGTTAATATCAAAGCATGATTAAGTTGTAATGAACTTCTTAAACACAGTACTAATATCTGGTGTTTCAAATAGAGATAGCAGGATGCTGCATGTACCATCACTATATAGGTCAGAATTATAAAACACAACCTGGATCAGTTTATGCCTGAATTAGTAAGAAGTCTAGTTGTAAACTAGACCCAGGGGGAAGCCAATGCGCGCAAGAATCTTTGTTTCATTCATTGAAACCTGGACACGACCGTTCTATAAAAATCAGTGAAAATACAGAAACAATAGTTTTAAAGTGATTTTAATATGAACAATATTCTACATAGTTTAGTTTTCACACATTCCAATTTATTGTGTTAAAAGTTCCTTTTATTTATTTTTTGTGTCTTTCATACATCTTGCCATTCAGTTAACAATTCAACATGTTGGTTTTATTGGCCTTGGTTAGCGAACTTGTCTTTATTATCTATATATAATTTCTGAAATGTAAAAAATATATAAGTTAGTAAAAACACACTGTGTGTACCTTGACTGCAATAACCACCTTTCCTGTATAACAAAGAAGCAATTTGAATGTAGGCTACATGATATATGGACAATATAATATGGACAATCAGAGCCCACGATGGAAAGGCTGTAAACATTATTGTACCACAAATAACAAAAATTCTGAGTTCTGATTGGTCCAATACATGGGGTTTAATAGCAATTTGACATCATGTCTTTGTAATTTGGCGTATTAATTTCAGGGAACTAGTTACAAATCTTGTTAATGCTAGTGATAAAAAGGATGTCTTCTTTTTCATTCGATAGCGCATGTGCAGTTTGTTGTTATGTGCATCAAACTGCACCTAACTTCAATAAAAACCGAATAACCCATGTCTAAATTATCCATAAAAAAGTGTCCGGGAACAAAATAATCACAATTTGTGGTACGATTCCGATACACGACTTTCTGTTTTAGATTTAGAGGGGGTTTATTCGATATTTAACCATGCTTGAATATACCATTAGAGACCCTCGACCGCAATCTCGGGTCTTATGAATCAAGACCCTCGACCGCAAGCGGTCCAGTGTTTATCTTCTAATGGTTTTGTATTAAGACATCCAGTCCGCAAGCGGTCTCGGGATCTAATGATTCAAGCATGGTTAAATATCGAATAAACCCCCTCTAAATCTAAAACAGAAAGTGTTTATCTTCTAATGATTTTGTATTAAGACATCCAGTCTGATTGGCTGGATTCACTTGCTAACAACCCAATCAAATTCCTGCATTTCGTGAAACAAACAAAAATCGTAGCTATTCAAGTTTTTAAGTCACTGTAAGAAAATTTCTTTACATTGATCATTCCCAGATTATTCTTTTATTTTGACGAAGAAATAATATTTTCGACATCATTTATTGCCGTGTCTCTGCAAAGCACCAACAAAATATTTGAATCAGAAAGTTGGCATATCATAGACACCATTTTAAACACGTCTGCTACTTACTCCTCTATTGTGGTATCGCCATATTGCCTCGCCTCCTTCGTCTATAACTCTATCCAAAGCGTAGGCTGTAACAACCATAGCAAGAATAAATGTAGATGTCCTCCGTAAAACGGAATTGTAAAGCGTAGCTACGAAACTCATTTTCTTGTTTGAGATTTGACCGAAAACGGAAGTGAGAACTAGAAGACGGTGACCTTCGCGTAGTAATAAAAGGTTATCGTGGGTCTAGTAATTTTGACTGTGGTATCTTATTCCCGAACCGGAGTAACATTGAGTTGTTTTCATCTCGTTAACAATTCTATCAAAAACTATTCAACATTAATACTGACTGTCAATTAATGTTTTGGACTATATTTCGCTGCGGAGTTGTTCTGTTGAAATTCTAGCAGACGAATCGCCCCAAGTCTCTGCTCATTCGACCAAATTCAATAATTAATCGATACATTCGACCTGACAGAAAGAATAACATAACTGTTTCACTCTTTTGACAACAATAGTTTATTTTATAATATATTAGAAGTCATTTGACCTCACATTGAACATCTTGTTCAATCACAAGCTTAATGGACCTTTCTTTCTCAGGTAAAAAAAATCAAAACTCCAAGATGTGATTTACATACATGATTTATATTTCAATATTTACAACAACACACATAGATTACTAATTTAACAACTCCCCATTCAGTCTGTTTGTTGATATCTTTTCATCCCAGACAATTTTAAATTATGATCAACAGCTCCTTTTCCTTTCACGTCTGGAGCAGGTTTCACAAAAACTTATCATAGGATGGTTTTAGTGTTCCAATGGTCAGATTTAGTTCACATTCAAAATGGTTCAAAGTAATACTTTGCCACAAAATGTAACAATTTTCCGTCAATTCCCTAAAATAATTGTCTAAATTCGTAACAAGTTGTTAATCACTGTCAATGTCCAGGTTCATCATCCAACTCCTCATCGGGGGCACACTGGAAATATAAACAAATGATATTTTATCATTTCAAAAGGTTTGTTAAAAATAGTCTGACACAAATTACATCTTCTCTCTCATAATACACGTTTCAATTTGTGGTGGTGAGAAATAATTTCCACAACTATTTAGTTATCTAGTTGTTATACTTTGTAGGATTGATATGTTGTAAAAGCTACATAAAGACAACTACTACCTTTCACCACCTTGAAAATTGGGGAAAGAAAAGGTATTTAAATTAAAATAAAATAAAGAAATAAAAGGTTTAAAAAGTAATTTAATTTTGAAGTTTCGTTTTGAAAGAAAAGTCGACTTACATAAAACTCAACAAAACAAACTTGACCATCTTCATTTTTAATCATATATTGAAGTGAGAGAAATCCTCTATTGTCAGTTCGTATCGAAATACGACTTGACTGGGCTAGAGCTTTTACTGTGGGTTTTAATAATGATATTTTATATCTAAAAATTAAACAGATTTATATCAATGATTTTATTTTCAGGTAGTGGGAAACTATTATCATAATAATAACTTAACACTCTTTATCTAACATGGGTGAGAATTAGGTCCATCAAATTTTGATTTAAGGGTTGTTTCATTTATATAGAGTAAGTTCTAATTTATAACTCTCTAGAAAACAACAATATTTATATGTTACTAATAAGATGCCTAAATAGTTTAAATTCTTTTGTTTCTCACAGTTTTGAGACTATTTCTTGATAAAACTTTATATTTAAATAAACTTCCATGCCAGACCTGACCTGTTTGTTTGTGTTTTAGTACACTGGAACGATTCCACCATATCAGAATCTTTAGAGAAATCAGACTACAAATAAAATATATAAAATAAATATTATAAAACATATTTTACTTAGTAGGTACCCTTAACTCTTTTAACTGGAAGGAAACTTGCTGACTGTTTACAAAACTTGCTGACTGTACAGTATCTTGGGCCACTAATATTATATGGGATAAAGTGTTGCTGACTGTACAGTATCTTGGGCCACTAATATTATATGGGATAAAGTGTTGCTGACTGTACAGTATCTTGGGCCACTAATATTATATGGGATAAAGTGTTGCTGACTGTACAGTATCTTGGGCCACTAATATTATATGGGTAAAGTGTTGCTGACTGTACAGTATCTTGGGCCACTAATATTATATGGGATAAAGTATTGCTGACTGTACAGTATCTTGGGCCACTAATATTATATGGGATAAAGTTTGCTGACTGTACATATCTTGGGCCACTAATATTATATGGGATAAAGTGTTGCTGACTGTACAGTATCTTTGGAAATTAATATATTATATGGGTAACATGGATACTCTACCCGATGCTACCAATACATATATATAATGGGTAACTTGGATACTCTACCTGTGTGCTACCAGTAAATATATATTATATGGGTAACTTGGATACTCTACCTGTGTGCTACCAGTAAATATATATTATATGGGTAACTTGGATACTCTACCTGTGTGCTACCAGTAAATATATATTATATGGGTAACTTGGATACTCTACCTGTGTGCTACCAGTAAATATATATAATGGGTAACTTGGATACTCTACCTGTGTGCTACCAGTAAATATATATTATATGGGTAACTTGGATACTCTACCTGTGTGCTACCAGTAAATATATATTATATGGGTAACTTGGATACTCTACCTGTGTGCTACCAGTAAATATATATAATGGGTAACTTGGATACTCTACCTGTGTGCTACCAGTAAATATATATTATATGGGTAACTTGGATACTCTACCTGTGTGCTACCAGTAAATATATATTATATGGGTAACTTGGATACTCTACCTGTGTGCTACCAGTAAATATATATTATATGGGTAACTTGGATACTCTACCTGTGTGCTACCAGTAAATATATATTATATGGGTAACTTGGATACTCTACCTGTGTGCTACCAGTAAATATATATTATATGGGTAACTTGGATACTCTACCTGTGTGCTACCAGTAAATATATATTATATGGGTAACTTGGATACTCTACCTGATGTGCTACCAGTAAATATATATTATATGGGTAACTGGGATACTCTACCTGTGTGCTACCAGTAAATATATATAATGGGTAACTTGGATACTCTACCTGTGTGCTACCAGTAAATATATATTATATGGGTAACTTGGATACTCTACCTGTGTGCTACCAGTAAATATATATTATATGGGTAACTTGGATACTCTACCTGTGTGCTACCAGTAAATATATATTATATGGGTAACTGGGATACTCTACCTGTGTGCTACCGGTATTACCGAATGTAGAGAGTTGAAAGTAAGGTGTATCTGGTGACATTAAAATCTGTAAGATTTCACTGGTCATATCTAACTCACTAAATACTTCTTTTAAACATTCTGACTGAAAATAGACACCATATGAATAAATAACACATAAAACATTTAAATATGACAATCTCTTGTTTCAAGTCCAGTACAATCAGTCTAAATATCTTTAATATTTACCAGGAGATATCAATATTTACAAGGAGATATCAATATTTACCAGTAGATATCAATATTTACCAGTAGATATCAATATTTACCAGGAGATATCAATATTTACCAGGAGATATCAATATTTACCAGTAGTTATCAATATTTACTAGGAGATATCAATATTTACCAGGAGATATCAATATTTACCAGTAGATATCAATATTTACTAGGAGATATCAATATTTACCAGTAGATATCAATATTTACCAAAAATCATTATTTTGTTTAATTCCCATCAGGGTTAAAATCAAATTCAAAATAGTTGTTCTTCAACAAAACCTACCTTCATTATGATTTTATTAACAACATTGGTACTACAGAAATCAAAATCTAAAACTTCATCAGGCTCCAATGTTTTTATGCTGCAATCTGTGATCACATTTTCCTCTTCTAGACTAAAATAAAAATATGAAAGTAAAACCTGCCTGCGTATTAGAACAGATATACCATTGTCAGTGATACACATCAAAAGACTGTTCGAAGAGATTTTAGTTTTAAAAGGAAAGATGAACACGGTAAAAGGTAATAACTTACATGAGTAATAAAGGGCAGCCATATCCAGCGTAACACATCTTTAAACTGGTGGTCACTCCTGGTATAGTACTGTTACCAAATATAGTTAAACATTCCTACACACGTGGACACATTATATTAATAACAATATGGTCAAGATAGATAGTAGATATGGAACTGTAGCCTAATACAGTATAAGTTTAATTGATAACAGATAAATACAAGCTTTTAGATTGTTTCTGAAACCACAGAATACCAGTAACTATACATTTAATAAGATATACATATGGAGTACCGGTAAATCGAAATCAAAGAATCAAAGGTCTTACTTTTAATTCATTTTATGTAAGTTGGGAAAAGGAACTGGTTCTATTCCTTTTCAAACTTGTATAGGCCAATAGAAAATACTTGAATATGGAGTCTAATCTCTCAGGTTTTTAACTGGTAATACTTGAATATGGAGTCTAATCTCTCAGGTTTTTAACTGGTAATACTTGAATATGGAGTCTAATCTCTCAGGTTTTTAACTGGTAATACTTGAATATGGAGTCTAATCTCTCAGGTTTTTAACTGGTAATACTTGAATATGGAGTCTAATCTCTCAGGTTTTTAACTGGTCAAGCTTGAACCATTTTATTTCAACAATAAAATACTCACCAAGAAAACAGTCAAGTTGATTTTAAAGATGATTTGTTCTTCTTTTATAGAAAACTCATGAAATATAGCTTCTTGAATAAACGCATTGGCCTGAACACACTTGGCATCTTCTGTTGTAACTTTTAAACCCATTGGACTAGCAAATACAGTAGCAGTCTATAAAAACAAGAGATGAAATTTTTTATAGCATACACCAATGAAACAAGTAAGTCAACCTTTGTTTGGCATTAAATCTTCAAATAAAATTTCATTGTCTGGTATATGTGAACAATTTTTACTTTTGTCATATGATTATACAATCTCACCTCTCTACATAACTAATAAGAGAAACTGGTGTTTGATTATTTAAAAATACTAACATCTTTGAAATGAATAGCTTTAAGAATTGTGGAGACATGACGAGCGTTGTCCAACTTGGCCACCATCAAATACTGGCTGTCATTATTCGCTTGTTGAGTTGACAAACTCATTTTAATCTGATTCTTCAAAAATATTTCATATGAAAATGAATTTTTGCCGCCATGTTCTAAATAAACGACTCTTTACGCCTTCATCGTTAGAAACAGCATAAGAAAGATAACTCTTGATTTTCTGTATGACTTCAGAACACACATAAATATCCGTAATTGACCTGATACTTCATTATAAATGTATTTTACAATTTACGAATTAATAATACCAGTGTAATAGAACAGTAGAATAGCTCAGTCAGTAGAGAGTTGGTTTGTCGTCTGCTTGTCGTCCGCTAGGACAGTAGAATAGCTCAGTCAGTAGAGAGTTGGTTTGTCGTCTGCTAGGACAGTAGAATAGCTCAGTCAGTAGAGAGTTGGATTTTTCGTCTGCTAGGACAGTAGAATAGCTCAGTCAGTAGAGAGTTGGATTGTCGTCTGCTAGGACAGTAGAATAGCTCAGTCAGGAGCCAGGGGTTTGTGTTGTTGTCTGCTAGGACAGTAGAATAGCTCAGTCAGTAGAGAGTTGGTTTGTCGTCTGCTAGGACAGTAGAATAGCTCAGCTAGAGAGTTGGTTTGTCGTCTGCTTGGACAGTGGAATAGCTCAGTCAGTAGAGAGTTGGATTGTAGTCTGCTAGGACAGTAGAATAGCTCAGTCAGTAATGAGTAGGTTTGTTGTCTGCTAGGACAGTAGAATAGCTCAGTCAGTAGCGAGTTGGTTTGTCGTCTGCTAGGACAGTAGAATAGCTCAGTAGTAGCAAGTTGGATTGTCGTCTGCTAGGACAGTAGAATAGCTTAGTAGGCAGCCAGTTGGATTGTTGTCTCTAAGAAAGTAGAATAGCTCAGTCTGTAGTGAGTTGGATTAATGTCTGCTATGACAGTGAAATAGATCTGCCTATAAAGATTTTGATTTATCTTCTCCAAACTGATGGTAAAAGAAGCCTCCATCTTTACAATGTCAAGCTATTATGAACTGTGTCTAAAACCAGACATGGTGAAAGATGTATAAGATGAAGTTTGTAATAGCTTGACATTGTGAAGATGTATAAGATGAAGTTTGTAATAGCTTGACATTGTAAAGATGTATAAGATGAAGTTTGTAATAGCTTGACATTGTGAAAGATGTATAAGATGAAGTTTGTAATAGCTTGACATTGTGAAGATGTATAAGATGAAGTTTGTAATAGCTTGACATTGTGAAGATGTATAAGATGAAGTTTGTAATAGTCAGACATGGTGAAAGATGAGAGGTGACAGATAACACGCAATTCATTGTTTAAAATATAAGTTTAATAAAATCGATGTTTTGATATATGGGATGAATATTTCTGGATGTACAATACATGTAATGTAGTGATGATTTAAATTTGTAAAAAAATCAGTAAAAAATCTTTGTAAATTATAGAACTAGTATACACACTTTAAAATCTAAAAATATAACATTTTGCTTTTTACCATCAAATCTACTAAATTTTTGATTTATAATTCAAGATGAGAATAAAATAATTCTCTAATAACTGGTTATCACTTCAGATCATTTCTGTTATCGGTTGCGTGGGACAACAACTTTAAGCCATTCCACCAAGGTACGACACGCTGATTTCTTCCGTGTTCTTTCCCAGTTCAACTTTCCATGAATTAGGAAACATTACTGTCAAATAATAATAATGAAATTACTATAATATATACAAGATTAAAGGGACTGATTCACCATTCATTGGATCAATCATACTTTAGTCTTAGAAACAGGAAACTTTTTAACTAAGCTCATCAGTAATATTGTCTAGAGCCTCACGAAGTCTTCAAACAGATTTGGACTAATTTAAGTCGCAGTTATCAAGTACTAATCATTATAACCTTGACATTTTCCAGCATCAAGATTCAACAAGATTCATTATACTTACAGATATCACCTGCTTCTGTTTTTACGCTGAATGAATCACAGACGTCTTGACAACCAGGTCTAGGGGTAAAGATAACAGTACGCTCTCCCCACCCTTGTATATAAAATAAATCTTCAGCAGGGTGACCATTATTCTAAAATAGAATTCAAAACAACCAGATAACCCTAGAATGTTGACAGTAAAGTTGGTGAGTTGAAAAAAGATATAATGATAGAAAAATATCTATGAGTAACTCAAACTAAATCTGTATTTATCAACTTAAAATATTCATATGGTGTTTATGTTGATGTCTAATCAAAATAGTTGATATATTGGATGTCAGTCCAGAACATGTTAAAAACATCTCTGTCAGACTTAAATTAAATGGACATGTATCCTACTTCTCTCCTCCTGCTTGCCATTGTTTATAAATAGACTCACCATATAAACACCCTCAGCATTTGGACCAGCTATATACAGACTCTTCAATATGACGATCTCAGATTTTTTAGGATAAACTACTGGACGGGGAAACAAACTACGTAGAGTCTGGCTGGAGGACATTCTTCTACTATTCCTGGAATTAATAATATTCTTACAGATAAACTATAGCAGATTTCAACCTGTTTCCATGGTAACACCAGATTACAGAAGTTCACTCTGAAACTTTTTTGGTATGAAATAAATTGTACATCATCATACTGTACACAGACAAGGTTAAAGAATGTACATAATCAAACATCTGCCAAGAAAACAACATATTTACATTTCAAAATGACTTTATATTATGCAGAGAAATTTGACTCAAACTTTGCAACAAAACCAATGACAATTTTTCTTTATGGATTCAGTAATGGAGAACTATATTTGAGAAATTCTACTTGTTTTGGCACTGTGTTATCATATTGTTAATTTTTTCACTGAGAAATACAATAAAATAGAGTAACCTACCATTCAACATGGAAATTCTTTTCCTGGTATATTTTAGTTTCCATATCAATGTAATTAAAATCTCCGATAGTTTTAATCCAATCAACACTGGAATCTACAGTCAATGAAGGATCACTCAGAATATCCTGTTCTTCTTCAACCAGTTTGATTATACTTTGTAAAGGAACCAAATCTTTCTTTAAACCCTGAAATATATCAAATTGAAAAGTTCCATTGTGGTGCTTGGTTGTCAAGGGGAAATATCCATGAAAGTGATGGCACAGCCTCCAGTGATTGAGGGCACAAATGTAGGACAGACTGAGGGGAACTGTCAAGGTTGAGATTCAAAATCTGCCACCCATGAGGAAGTGGATGGAGCATCTGAGAACATTTTTGAAAATAGAATAGATACAAATTTTTTCTAATCTGAATCAATACAAACCTTGAACAGAATTGGTTTCTGGAAAAAACGCATTCCTAATTCCTTATCTTTCATTAATTTTGTGACACGAACTTTGGTAATTCCATGGCACAAACAATTTTCTTCCGAATCAATAAAATATGGGTTGGTCATCAAACAGTCTTTATTGTGATAGCCTGAAAAATAATATCAGTCAATACGGTACCGTTATTTAAAAACACTGGAAAGACTTTCTGATTTATGGAGGTACATTAATTATCTTGGCATGATATATCATATAATATCTATTATTTGGTTTATTTGTATAAATATATTAATCTATCATATACATGCAGTGCATGCATTGCTTTGAATTGAAACTGCAGACAGATATCCTTGTGAGGATCCCCCAAGCCCCTACCCCCACCCACCACCACCCCTAACCATAATACTTACTGCTGATGTTATATTGATGTAATGGTACAGCCGCTAATCGAACAGCTCTCATTAGGGGATAACCATAGGGTTGCAGGGCTTTAGCGATACCCCTGGACAAAGAATCTGAATTGGTCACCATTATACCGAACCCGAATAGTACGATATTGAACGCCAGCCACAAGCGGAATGCGAACCGGATCTTGCTCCATTTTGTTCCCTGTTGGATTTTCTTGGCTATTTTCTCGGTTATTTGGATTGTCAGATTCTGACCAAAAGCCTCTTCGATGCAATTATTGATCTGTACAGGTGTCATTCCCCAGTCTTCTCCCAATTTCCGTAATTCTGTGACTTCATTTCGAACTTGTCGAAGAATTTCTACATCCTCGTTCGCCATTTTGTGTTGCAATAACAATTCTTACTAAAGTGGAGTTACTTCCCTTGGTATATTATTATAGACTGCAGCCACAATAATATACGCCAGCATGACACCAAAGGCAAGATAAATGGTCATTAAATAGCTCACAATCATCACATCGATTGATGACCCCTCCCTTTCCAAAACTTATAGTGTGTTTGTTGTCCTAAAATATAGATAATAAAAACAGAACTTTATGTGTTGAAATATCTTTATTTGAAAATGGAATGGTAAGGTAAACTATACAGAATGGGTGTTTTTAATATAAACTATAATTGATTAGTTCTGAATCTGATTCTATTATATTAAGAAGGATCAGACTATGTAAGTTAGTAATTCGGGCCGACTGTGTTAAAAAATAAATGAGTTAATATTCCATATAATTAATAATTCATGCCCTACCCTTCTGTTTGCCTCCAAATATTTGATATATAACTCTTTAATTGATCTGTCAATTATTGTTGTATTTTTAGTTCTTTCTGATTGACTGGTGTAAATAATAAATTTCTCTATGAAGTATGTGAGCTACTATTCAAAGGAAAATGGAATATGTAAAAATAAGGAATGTAGTTAAAAATTTCACTGACATTTACAAGGGAAATACACGTATATAATAAAAATTCTTTGAAAAATTAAGTGTGCCATGTTTCTATGGTGATTTGGAGAGACTTATTTTATATAAAAATTCAGGTTAATTATAATTATAATTAGCCTCCGTATATTGATATGGCCTGAACCTGGAATATAAACATAATTTAACCTCCCTACTAATAACTTTCTAATAATGATATAAAAATAACAACACTAAATTATAAAGTACAAAAGTTCATTGAGATATATCCATACTAGATTTCTCTGGAATGTTATTTTCTGAAATCCATTTCACAATTCCGTCCAAACCTTTTCCTGTCTTCGAGCTGACATAAAACACGGTAACTTTCTGAGTCGCAGTTTCTAGAATTTCATCCAATCGGAGAACACTTTCTATTTCACTTCTGGACATGACGGATAATACATCAGTTTTATTAAAAACTATGGCGATTGGAACGTTAGTGTCAGGTGATGACAGAAGCATCAATAACTGAATACATGCAGCCGATAATTGAAATCGATTCGAAATGTCAATCATAAATATTATGGCATAAGAGTCTTTGTAGTATTTTTGCCAAATAGGAGCCATAGATCCACCTAATTCACGTACAGTAATCTCAGCTGACCTTCGACCAGTCACCACGTTCACCATGTTGGTACCTACTGTTGGAATGGTAGACGGCACATTTTCTAAATTGTCAATTCCTCCCTTCACAGTAAAATTATGGCATTGAAGACGTTTGAGCATCAAGGTTTTTCCGGAACTTGTTGGTCCCACTAATAACACCATCTTTTACACTTCTATATTATTTCATATATATATATTATCAATTCTGCTGAAATAATAATTGAGTATATAATAGCCTGATGGTAAATAAACAGAACCTTGAAGATTGTAACTATAGTAATATACAGTCAGACCAAGTACCAAATAATTCTATTATACCATCAGTAATAATATTACAGTCTGTTTGGCAGTGGCTATGACAGGAACCTCAAAATAATATAATCACTAATTACTAATTAGTGCTAATTACTAATAATTATAGGCAATATTTTGTTTTTACCATGAAAAATAGTTAGGGTTAGACCAATGTTAGAAATCGTCAATTGGCGTTATTATGTCATGTTTTAATGTCACTGTCAAGTTGTCAGTCTGTCATCAGATCTGTTTCACCAAAATTACCCAGTCAGAAATTTGACAGTGTGTTTACTAACCGATAAATATTTTTCCAATTTCTGCTTTTAACCATTTTCAGAAACAAATTATTATGAATACAAACAAAACCTGGGTTGAATTTGGTGAAACAAAAAAGATTTCGTCAGTTTTTAACTTTTGATTTACGCTAAAATATTAATTCATTTAAAAAGAAACTATTTTATCGGTTAGTTTAGACTTTTTATATTCACGCGGATGTAAACAACCAATATGGCGTCTGCGTTCCAGATCGAAACTTGATTTCGGCAAGTCTGCAATCAATTCTTCAAAAGTTAAAGAAAATTCCAACAATGTGGTGAGTATGATTTGAAGCAGGAATATATTTCTGGTCCGTTGTATCAGAAATTAGTAAACGACACGTTTTAAATGCCCACTGTTTGTGAAATGTGTAAAATTCTGTCGCGGATGAAAATCATCTTCGAATGGCCAAGGAATTGAAGTTGGGGTCATTTCGATCTCAGGTCGTATGATAACTATTAAAAAATTATATTTGAATAATTAAAGTTCGATTTCTAAGTTTGTTTTATGTTATTTAATACTTATTTTTTACAATATTTTTAAAGTGATTTTGTTTGAAAGTTGTGAAAGCTGATTGATGACGATGATGATTTGCCGTTAGACTGATCGTGTTTTCCCCAGCTAACGAGTAATATTGGCTGGTTGCCAGTAGATAGTGGATAGCGGTAGGGTTGATTAAAATAACACAGGCTGCAGTTTCAACTCTGAAGTTCGTTTTGACCTCAATTATAGATCTAGACTTCAACAGCCTGGGTGTAACATTTAACTCAGTGTTTTTTATCTAGCCAATACAATTCTTAATTTCTTTTTTGTTTATCGCTAAATTTCTAGTTCTAGTCTTTATAAAAAATTTACTAGACTGTCATTTTTTGGGTACCTAGACAACTAAATATTCGTCAAGGTAATAGCTCGTTAAGGTAATTGTTCGTTAAGGTAATTGTTTGTCAAGTTAATTGCTCATTAAGGTAATTCATGAAGGTGTAAACATTGTTTTGGATAGAAACATTTTATTTTGGAGGCGACGTTATTTTTTATGAATTTGGCTATTTGTATTTTACAGAAAAGGTAGTGTCAAATTAGATTAGAAATTCGTTTCGTTATTTCGGTTTATTTTATTTCATCTTCATTGTAATCTAGCAAGATTTAAATGCTGAGGTTGTGTACCGGTTCTGGTAATGTTATTTATAGCAGCAAATTATGCGCCAAGCTTCGTAAATGATTAATTTAGAACTTCGATTCTAAGTTCGTTGAAAAATCTGAAGTTATTTGAACGGAGAGACAACAGAATGTACTAGGTATATTCATACATTGATTACATGCAGCGCTGACCTGTCCGGTAGGTTGAATGGTGAAGCGGGAATCCTGTTGATAAGGTATTTCAAGATTCGAACACGAAGAGTAATGGGGATTGAGATATTGTAATTTAGAATGCGGTGAGCGCTACCGGACATTTTCAAAGGTAACTCCAACTTGTCTGGCAAGGTAAATTTGAATCAAGAATCCTGAATGTAGTGGTTAAAATGGTAGAAAGTTACGGTATATTTGTGTAGGTGATAATATAATCTAACAATGTACATTGTGTATTTTACATGGCGTTGAGACGGAGAACAGAGTCTGACCCAACACATTGATTTTATATGACCTAACTGAATATCTTGGCTCAGTGCCAACAACTCAGGTCATGATTAATTTACTGCAGGCCTTCAAGGATTTGTATCAACGAGTAATTTTACAACCCAGAGAAAGGAAGGTTGATTACGTTTATTTTAGGATTTTTTTTTTAGAGGAATTATTTTTGGTCTTTCGTTGTTGAATTTCAATAAAAGTATACAATATTAAGTCTTGTGCAGCAAATAAAATAGTGCAAGTAACAAAGTTTAAATGGGCTTTCAAACAATATCTGAAAATAATAGAGTTTTACGTACTATTCATCTGAATTAAATTGGGAAAATTGAGACGGGCAACGCCATGCAGTGTGCAATGAGGGAAATTTTGCTAGGACAGCGGCATAGGCCTACTCTTTTTGTGATTTCCAACTGTCGAGGGATCTTTAATTGGCTCAGTCATTAGCACACAGGGCCTTTCCCATGTCCTTTCCTCTGATCTGCATCATCGACAAAGGGTAAACGGAAAAGGAATTATAATGATGTTACCGTACTCGTTCAGGCTTATCAAAGAAATTCTCTTCATAATTAGACTAATTACAAGTTAATTAGGGACTGGTATATTTAACGATCATTAGAATATCTGTACTTTCGATTGATATAAATATTAGCAGTCCAATTATAGAATATAGATATGAATAAATTAAATAAGCCATGTTTAAATTTGTTGATAAGTTGGAAACAATAAGTTGATGTTCTGTAAAATCATATTAATTATTTCTAGTTAATTAGCAGCTCGTTAACAGGAGAATAAATTAGTTTACGGTGTAAAAATACCATTATTAAATTAACCATATACCAAGATAAAAAATAATTCAAACTAGTTTAAATTTACAAAATTAAAAACTGAAAAAGGGTAAAAAGTTGTCACTGATTTTACTCTTGATTGATCACATGACATATTTGACCTCTTGACCTCTTTGATTGACATGTAAGTTGTTAACACATGTGAATACAACCCACTACCAGTGTGAGATGTATTTCTGAGTATTTCTTCAAAGCAGTGGAAATATTATTAAAGAAATTTCCAGGTAATATTTTAGACTATTTGATGTGTTTTTGTCACGATTTAAATCGGGTCGCTAACTGAATTCGGAAGTTTTGATTGGGTAAATATATTTATAATTTACAGAAATTTGTTTTATTTTATTATTTTTGAACTTAACGAAGATTTTTAAATTTAGCGGAGGCAATAAAATAATTGTGTCCAAATAAAATATTTAAAGCTAAAAGAAAAAGACAGGGCCGAGAGACGAACAAAGATTTATATGCAGCGACGTTCGTTATAAAACGAACACAAACAATATTTTTCATTTTGCACTAATTAAAAACAATATTCAATATTGTGCTTGACATATTTTTGTATAACAGTTTCACTGATAAAATATTCTATTATATTTCTATTGTGTTTGTCGATAAATGGCGTATTTATGTGTTTTGATGTTGAGGTTTTATTCAGAAGTGTGTCAATGTTTTTCACATTTTGAAATTTCGTGACAGCCTTCCCTTAAAACTTGAAATCAACATCTATACAGAGTTTTAGTATACTGTCTGGTAGACTGAGTTAGTCTGTGAGACGGGCTGTTAGCCTGACTTGTGAAATACACTCAACATTGTTACTTGACCCTTTGACCTACTTCTATTTATTAGAGCAGACACAAGCTAGGTTTAAAACTCCTATAAGATAAGGTAGCCAGTCCCATGTTTTGTTAAATGATGATTTTTTTCTGTAATTTTTCGATAATTGTTTTTAGATGAATAATTAATGATGTTTAATTGATTATATTTTAATTAATTCCAGTATTTGTTAGTATAGGGACTTATAGAAATCGTTTTTAATTCAAATGATATGAAATGCCTGTTGATTGACAAATGCGAACAGTAGTATCGTTTTTTCGTCGCTACTACTAGATATTTCTACCGTGTTTCGCTCTAGCAGGACGATTATAAAATATATTGATGATATCTGCGATTGTAATGTATAAAGTTTGTTATATCAACTTGGTAACACTTGTGTATAATTATCAGCAATCCTACTATATATGGTAATTTTGATTTGTAAAGGGTTTTGTTTCATACAAAGCTGTTTGGATAAAGTTAACCGTGGTATTAATTATTGACCAGTCTGTGGTATTAACAACGCTGATGATATGCTAGTTGTGTGAATGAATCGGTTTCGACTGTTAAATAGCCCTAAAATAATTTATAACAGTCGAAACAGATTCATTCTTTGTTTTACCAATTCTGAGTATCGCCTATTTTGTAAAATCAGACCGAACTAAAAACAGAAATTTGAGTTCTGAAAGATTTATAGTCATAAAAAAGAATATTTACTTTACTTGTTGAAAACGTTCAACATAAAATACCCTTAATATTTATTAGAATGAAAATTTGACATTTAGTTTGTATGCAATTAAAAAGAAATATAGTCCTGGATTATATCTAAATTTACAGGAATTATTCTGTAAGCTTATTTAAATTTTGGTAAAATATCTCTGGGGGTCAAGTTCTGACTCAAAATTTTCTGAACTATTTAAAGTTTGTTGAATCGAAGTTATTGATAAATAAAGAAATAGAAATAGATTTTCTGACATTTTACTTTGACATTCAATATATTTTTTTTTGTACCAGGATTAAAACTTTATTCACCGTTTATTGTCAGAGCGCTAGTTATTGATTTTTTACGTTACAATGCCACAATGTCTGGTATTAACTGCCATTTTAAATAACAGAGAGATTCTTTATTATCCAACCAAGGGTAGTTGATTTGACGTAAATTCTTTTAGAAATACGAAGATATTAGTGGTTGTGTAGAAAATATTTTAAATTTAACTGAAATCCAATATTCAAGTTGTGAAATGAGGTCAACATGCTAGACTTTTTATATGTCACATAATTTCGTTCTACTCGTTCCTTGGACATGATATTCTGATAGAAATGTGTCTCTACTTAAAGAGTCAGCTCTATTCCAAGGGGAAGTACGCAAAATTTTCGTAATAAAAAATCCCTGATATTTTTTTAAAGAATGTTTTATTTGTGTATTTTACAGATCTGGTCTGAAGAGAAAATAAGATAACTTTAATTCTATGAGAAGATAACTCTAACTCTAATTCTATGAGAAGATAACTCTATTTACAAATGGATTCCGATGAGGATACTAAAGATGGGATCATCGTTCATCCTGATGATCCTGTCCCATGGTTCCCTGGCCAAGAGGAAGATCAATCTCCCGAATCTGATCACGCTGACAAACCCGCTCGATTAAAACGTAGAAAGAGGTGTGGTCAATGTGGACCGTGTCAGATTCGTAAAAATTGTGGTGAATGTAGTAACTGTTTACGGAGAAGTGTGCTCAAACAATCGTGTATTTATCGAAAATGTATTTATTTACGTAAACCCGTGTCTGGTAGCGCCAAGACTCCTCCAAGACATAGATCCAATGGAACTTATTTCATGTCTTCATCTTGTGACGATGACCTGGATTCTTCTTACGAACTAATGTCGCCACCTAGAATTGATATTAATGGATTCGCGGTGAGGGAACCGACTAACGGTGACGACACAGAAATCTTGATTGAAGACTATACACCAACGCCCTCTATCATCATTGGAGGGTTTGATGACGAACCTCAAGATTCTCAGCCATCCTCCCCAATCAGAATTCCAGTGCATCGGGAGAGCGTGTCTCAATCTTCAGCCATGTGTATTGACGAGAGAATTAAAACTCCACCGCATCCCATGGACTGTGAGGATGATGACTCGTGTGTTAATCCCAGACAATTCAATGCTCAGAAAGCTATCAAAGAAGCTGATTCGTCAGGTGCTAGGACTGGAACACCAGAAACTGTATCTAGTGTGACAAGAGGAAGGGATGTGTTGCAAACAACTGAGTCTTATTCGTTGGATAAGGTCCAGAATGGAGGAGACATAGAGGGTGAAATAGACAGTGTACAAGATGCTCATGGAACAACTGACAATTCTTCTTGTATTCAAAGTGATTTAGAAAAAGACCAATCAGTGTTAAGATCAAGTTTGAGACAGACTAGATTTAGTGAATCTCATTGCGTTATTTCTCAACAGCTATCTGATATAAGGCCTGTGGACAATGATGTAGAAACTTCATCAAAACTTCACAATCAAACTGACACTAGAGCAGATTCAATAAATAATTTCTCTGGATCTGTTCGCCTTCCAGTTCTTCAACCTGGTCAACATCACAAACAAACAGCTTTTAATAATTTTCATGTTCCCAAACCCCAGTCAATAAGTGCTACTTATGATGAAGCTCACAGACAATTTTTCAGTCCCCCCAATGTGACAGTAACAGGACAAGGAGGGTTTTCTTCACAAAACTCATCTGACTTATCTTATGGATCACAAGGTCATAAAGCATCCACGAATCCATTTGCTTCCAATGATTATGATCAATATGCACGAAGTGCTCATCCAGCTTGGTATCCTGGGATGCCAATTCACCCGCACCCCTTCCCACAATTTGGAATTCCACGCGGGATGTACCCACCTCATTATGCCTTTGATCCAATGGTATATCCAATTCATCCAACTCAAAATCCTTTCCATAGAATGGGATCACATCCAATAAATCCAGTTATCCTGCCCAGAATGGTCCCACCTAGATATTATCCATATCGACGTCATCCTGGTGATCATCAATATCGTTCTCACTCTCCTGGATCTGATCCAGACTTTTCAAAACATCCAGATTTCCGTAAAAGTTCAAGTTCCAGTTCCATCTCCAGACCTAATTCTGGCAACAATCAGTCTAACGAACCAACATCAGCACGAGAAGAAATCGAAGAATACAAGAAACACAGTGTGTTTAGATTAAGAGCCAACTCTTTAGAAAAACCAAGATCTCCTACTGAAGCAGAAGAGGAGAGAAGATCAACTCCTAGATCATTAGAAGTATCAGAGCAGTCATCCATTCCTAAAAATAGAAACAAGGCTCTGAGACAGTTGCTGAGTCATACTTCAACAAACTATGCCGAAAGTCGAGCGAATACGGCAGTGGATGAAGATCTTCAGAATGAAATGGGTAAAATTGGACGTAATCCTTGTGTAGTTGGTAATATAGATGAATTGAGAATGCCAAACTTAGTTCGTGGTGATGCCATCAATGTAGAAAGTTCAAGTCCTAATTCTTCAAGTTCAAGTGAATCTGTATCAAATTCTCCTATGCTTGTGGAAAATTATTCAAAACATATTTCATCATCCCTGACATTGAGTGAACAGGTGGGTAAATCTGTGAAAGTGGAAGGAAATGTGTGTATTAAACAAGATCTGGGAGAGGAAGGAATCGTGATGCTGGAATTTCAGGGAGGTAAAGTTGATTTAGTACAATGTGTTTTGGACGACCATATTCTGAATCTTTCTAATAATCCACAGGAATTAAAGGAGTATATCTTAAATTCTCAGAAAACAATTTCTAACCCGGTTGAGTTGCCAGCATTAAGTCAGCGAATGGCAACTGAGTCTGATGCTAAGTTCCCCAGTCATGAGAACTTTCCCCCAAGGCGAGTCGAAGATTCATCTAAAGGTGTTCAAGCTCTAGCTGACATCTGTTCATCACTGGACCGGCAACCACCTCAACTTAAAAAACTGGGAGAAATAGTTGGTGAAAATAAAACTGAATGGGAGAGTCCCGTCCTTCCGTCTGAACCGGTCGATAAAGATAAAGAAGGGTGGAAACAATCTTACTTGAAAATATTTTCCATGCAGCAACAAGGGAAGGAACGTACAAAACTTTTGGCAACTACTGAAAATGTCACAATTCCTGCATCTGAAAATATTTTAAATAGTCAAACTGATTGTAGGTCTGATAAATGGATGAAGTTTATCAATTCCCATGACAACACTGTGAGACCCCATCAGGTCGAAGGTCAAGACAACTCTGAGACAACTCCGACTTCAGATAAAAATATTTTTAACTCTCAAAATTCAATACAACCAGAAATAGAAACAAACACAGAAAAAACAGAAAACCGTCAAAATCAACTCAAAAGAATTTTATTCCAGGAAGAATGTGAACATTTAGATTCTAAAAGATTCAAACCAGAAATTGATCTACCGGTACCAGCTGAAAACGGAACTGTGAAATCTAAAACAATGGTTAATAGTTTAACGAAAGTAGTAGAAAATACAATAGATTCGTATACCGATGATAAAAATCCTGAAGTTGTTTCTGAATGTGACTCAGTTTTAATGTGTGAAGAATATCAAACAGATAAAATATCACCGTCCACGAATTGTGATGAAAATAACACTGTGTCGTCTGATCACGAATTTTTATCAGAGAAAACAATCGTGGAACTTAAAAAAAAAATATTACAGAGAAATTCCTGATTAAAAATATTAAAATTTGATATTTTCATACGGAGTTGAAAGTTGGTAATATTTACTACCAAATTTAGGGTCCTGTTTTGATATTCTCTGTACTCAGCCTGAACTATATTATTATGTCAAGTTATTGTGTTTTTAATTTTATATTTTGGGAGTTTAACAGACTCTCTACTCCCCAATATTTGGGCATTATATATGTACTATGTATGGATGTTTATGTATGTATTTGTAAATATATGATATTTTTATAATTCACCTGTTTATTAGAAGGTGACTCGAAGATTGTGATATATTAAAATATATTTGACATAATGTATTTATACATTTAATACTAATGTCTTGTTTTATTTTTATACCCGGGTAAATTTTATATTTATACCAGGGTAAATTTTATTTTTATACCCAGGTTAATTGGACCCCAGTCAGATAATCTAGGAACAACCTATATTCTTCTTAGCATTGAATTATAATAAACAACATCTCGATGACCAGATATCATTCTGAAGACAAAATATTCCAAGCAAAATTGGACATTGAATACACATGTTCTCATCACAGTGATGGAGTGAGCAGGATAATGCTAATGGCTGGTTGAGTCATCAGAATGGTGAATGTTCAAGAGACCCTAAATAATTGGTGTGTAAACAATACCTACATTCATCCTTACTCAATGCCGTGGTAATTACTGGAGGCTGTGGTAATTACCGGAAGCTGTGGTAATTACTGGAGGCTGTGGTAATTACTGAGGCTGTGGTAATTACTGGAGGCTGTGGTAATTACTCGAGGCTGTGGTAATTACTCGAGGCTGTGGTAATTACTAGAGGCTGTGGTAATTACTGGAGGCCGTGGTAATTACTGGAGGCTGTGGTAATTACTCGAGGCTGTGGTAATTACTTGAGGCCATGCTAATATATGTGAGGGAAAGTACATATTCATATCTAGATATCCTCAAATAAAAATTTGGTCCGAGAATTGTTCTAGGAAATCTCACCAATCAAACAAAATCACCTGTTTTAGACGCTTTGCTCTCAGTTTCAAACCTAGAATATGTTAATGAGACTACATGTATAATGATATTTTTTGTTATTAGCACTCTTGATATTCAGAAATTGGATTCAGTTGAATTATCAATAATAAATAAATATATTCAGAGAAATGTTATTGGTATTTAAAATATTTTAACATTCAAACTTCTGTTGTTGTTTAATGTTTGTGAAATAAACCTCACAGCACTCAGATGAAATTTACATTATTTTAGTCTCTACCTTTATTTTGTATTTACAATTTCTACATCAATTATATACCTTAATATTCTTATTATTTTATCTTAGATAAATTCTCTTAACAAAGATACGCTTATAAATACAGTAATCTGATTGGATAATCCCGAACTCATCTTTAGTTCAGTTTTCACGAATAATTAAATCCTGGAACCTTAGTTTTCAAACCTTAACTGAAGATTTCATTTCCAACCATTCCATTGGTCAATCACTAAAATTAATTTTATATTTAGTTTTATAAACCAATCAGATTACTGTATTTCCTCAAATCAAGATTTTATTCAAGCTATGTTTTGGAGAATCCGGCCCCAGGTAATACTGTGAATCAATAATACCACATCTTATCTAGACTCTTTATATTTTACATGCACTCATTTAAATATTGGCACCTTTAAACCTGGCATTGTCCGATCTCTTCCAGGAACTATAGTAGTAACTATTCTCTTCCAGGAACTATAGTAGTAACTATTCTCTTCCAGGAACTATAGTAGTAACTATGGCACTCACAAACATACATCTTCCAAATTCATCTCACTAAACATTACTTCATTAGTCCTTGTTTTTGTCTTTATATGACATTCTGTTGTATCAAAAACTTGATCAAAGTTTCTCCAAACAACTAAAATCTATACATTTGATTCCATTGCCCCTTTAATATATCAAGTTTTTAGTAAACCAATATCTTTCACCAGTCAATACTAACTTTATCAGCATATAACCAGGTCTGAAAAACAAGTTAAATAGATTTAAATACAAATATAGAGAGAAAACAATATAAAATATTCAATTAAGTCCTGAGCCATTATTCTTAAGATGTTCCTGTCATCTGATTGGTCAATCATTAAAATCTGTTTTAAATTTAGTTTAATTATCCAATCAGATAACTGTATTTATAAATCTGTAGGGAATCTATCTTCTAGTAATAAATCTTTTTGAATACAAATTCTAGAGACAAAAGTATCTATATATATATTCATGTTTGATTTATTATAAAGAGCCTAGCCCCAGAGGATACGAGTAACTAAGAGAAATGATATTTTAATAATGTCTAGGGTTGCAGGTAGGATTGTACTGAGGGGGAAGGAGATCTAACAAGGTAAATAATAAAACTATATTACCTGCCCCACAGTATATTGAGATGTGGCGTCAGTATAAATAACCTGACAACCAAACGTTTCCTGGTTGGTTCCGTTTGGATAACAACTAATACACGTTAAAAACTTTATACACACTTTCTCTTTTATACAAAATAAACTGTTTAATTCTTGACCTGGAAAAACACAAATAACCTTTAACCTCTGACATCTCAGAAAAAACTTAGAAGATTAAATCAAAGTTTAGTCATTGAATTGAAATAATAAAAATAGAAATAGAATTTCAAATATCATTCTTAAACCAACAATAATTGATTTTTTAATTTAACAACTGCTTGCTGTAGTACATCATCAGAACTAATATTGATTTAATTGTACACAAACCAGAAGCAAGATTATAATGAATAAAGAAATTATTACCTGTATCAAGTTGAGTATGAAGTGGTTGTAAATAATCGCCAGAATTTAACTCTGGTAAATAAATTACTTCCTGTATTTTATTGTCTTCTGTTTTCGGTAAAAATTCTGGCACTCGCTTCCTTTTCTCCAGGTCTATAGAAACAAGATGTTTGAGATTTGATTGGCTGGTTGAATATTATGAAGTTATGAATATTTGATTAGTTGTTCCAGATTAGATTATGATGAATATTTATTAGGAAATATCTGATTAGTGATTATGATGAATATTTATTAGGAAATATTTGATTAGTGATTATGATGAATATTTATTAGGAAATATCTGATTAGTGATTATGATGAATATTTATTAGGAAATATTTGATTAGTGATTATGATGAATATTTATTAGGAAATATTTGATTAGTGATTATGATGAATATTTATTAGGAAATATTTGATTAGTGATTATGATGAATATTTATTAGGAAATATTTGATTAGTGATTATGATGAATATTTATTAGGAAATATTTGATTAGTGATTATGATGAATATTTATTAGGAAATATTTGATTAGTGATTATGATGAATATTTATTAGGAAATATTTGATTAGTGATTATGATGAATATTTATTAGGAATATTTGATTAGTGATTATGATGAATGTTCAACTTACCTACTGGATTATTAACAAATATAACACCACACCCTCCACACCTGATACTGGAACACTAGTAATAACAACGTATAATAATCAACGAAATGAAATGAAGTTTTACATCCTACTCTTCTGTTAATAAAGACGGAATGATCAAACGATTAGATATTTTTATAACATATTGGTGGATAGTGTAGTAAGTTTTATAATGTATATAAAAATTTGATACAAAGAGATAAAGTCAAGTCAATACAGAATAAGTCTAGAGATGGTATGGATACAGAATAAGTCTAGAGATGGTATGGATACAGAATAAGTCTAGAGATGGTATGGATACAGAATAAGTCTAGAGATGGTATGCGATACAGAATAAGTCTAGAGATGGTATCGATACAGAATAAGTCTAGAGATGGTATCGATCGATACAGAATAAGTCTAGAGATGGTATGGATACAGAATAAGTCTAGAGATGGTATCGATACAGAATAAGTCTAGAGATGGTATCGATACAGAATAAGTCTAGAGATGGTATCGATACAGAATAAGTCTAGAGATGGTATCGATACAGAATAAGTCTAGAGATGGTATCGGGTACAGAATAAGTCTAGAGATGGTATGGATACAGAATAAGTCTAGAGATGGTATCGATACAGAATAAGTCTAGAGATGGTATCGATACAGAATAAGTCTAGAGATGGTATCGATACAGAATAAGTCTAGAGATGGTATCGATACAGAATAAGTCTAGAGATGGTATGGATACAGAATAAGTCTAGAGATGGTATGGATACAGAACTAAGTACCTAGTAGATGGTATGGATACAGAATAAGTCTAGAGATGGTATCAAGTTAACAGTATGTATAATTGGGTAGATAATCTGACACTATTAATCAGAAATTATTATTTAAAAAACAAACAATACCATTTTAGTATTCTAGTATTTCTTCCAGAAATTAACACCTCGCGATTTTTAGGGCCAACGAATATTACTGATCGTCTCCCTCTAATACTTAATGCTTCATCTTCCACCATTTTGTTTTCACTAGCCGACAATACATCACAGTTTTCTGTTTTTACATCTGAGTTCGTCGCTGGATCTTTTTTCTGTAATTTTTTATTGGAGAGAGACAAACTGCTTCTACGTGTATTTTTATTTCTAGTAATATGTAAAGTTTCTGGTTTTTGGTTTATTTCAACGTTTTCCTGACTTTTATGTTTCTCTTGCACAATTTCAACTTTTTGTTCTGTGTCAGGTTCACTTATTACTTTGTCTTTACTTTGATCTGACTTCGGTTTAAACAACGGTTTCCGAATGGCTGGTTTAGCTAGGTCATTATTAACATCATCAAATTCTAATTCAGAATCAAAAAGTTGAGGCGTACCGCTTAACTCTTCCGTGTTTGACAGGATTTCACTTTTAGTATCACTCTCCTTATTTGGAATCGAACAAAATTTGAAAAACCTATTTTCTTTCGGTTCATTATCAGTTTCAATTGGATTAGAAGTTAATCCCTGATTACTTTGGTCTGTTACCATGGTGACATCAGTATTCCCAACTTCTACAGTTTTACTGACCAATGATGCAGTATAGTTGCTAGACAACTGAATTGAATGTGATGTCATTGATTGTCCATTGTTGCTAGGTGTGACAAGTGATGTCATTGATTGTCCATTGTTGCTAGGTGTGACAAGTGATGTCATTGAAGTGTCGTCTGGTATGATGTAATTATGAGACTCTAGTGCTGAATCTAGCACCATTGAAGCACTATTCTTTAGGAGAGATATATTCTGAAGTTTATCATTATTCACCGACATTTCTAATCTATTTACTTGGATCTTTGGTGTATTTTCTGGTCCATTCATTGGTTTAGCTAATGGTGTACTAGTCATTACAGGAGTTACTGCCCTTGTCTTTAGAGAATTAGTCGGTGTTTTCAACGATTCTGTCATTCTTTGTTGAACCTGAGCATGTGTTAGTTGAAATATAGACGCCATGTTGGTCAAGTCGATATTTTTAACTGATGGTGTATTAGGGTTTAATAACTTATCATTATAAACAGGTGTTTCTATAGCAACATGGAGACCTCGGTTGAAAGAGTATAATGAATTTTTTAATCCTGTATTAGGTCCGGGGGTTTGAGGGCTGGAGAGCTGTGCCCCTGACTTGTCCCCTGGGTCCTGTACTTCAGTAGGGGTACTGGATATAAACGAGGCACTAAAAAAAAAACCAATAGTTATCAATTATCATCACCCCATAAACTACAAAAAGATATGGATTCAGAAAAGTTGTTAGGTTCGTTGTTTACTTACTTAGTTTCCTTTTCATGATTTTCTATTCTATATTCAACAAAACTAGACAGACTGGATAATCCAGACCCAAAATCATGGAACGTCCTGACTTTATTCCGGACCCATTTTGATAATCCTATAAAAGATAATACAAGACTTGTGTCAGAACCATCCGTCATAAATATACTGTTATGTAGAGTTTAGTATAATATTAGTATCAATTTCTTATTTAATACCGAGAGGCTGGTTGACAATCTGAGGGCCTGGTTGACAGTCTGAGGGCCTGGTTGACAGTCTGAGGGCCTGGTTGACAGTCTGAACACTCAGGTGAAAGATAGGCTATATAAATACATCTTAATAACAATAATAATAATTATATTGACAGCAACTTTCTTACTGAAGGTGATGGTTTAAATTATGTGCTACATGCAATTACAATTATATTGCTAAAATTTAGGAATTTATACATTTCATAGATTAAAGTTTAAGATTAAAAATAAAAGAATAAGAAACAAACCTTTACAATATTTCTGTCCATTTTTAACAAATCTATCATCGACCAGAATTAGTCCTCCCCAATCATGTCTGGATAATTAATAATATATTTAAAATTTAACTAATATATATACAATACAAAAAACTTTACTTTTAAACTGAAAATGAAATGAATGGAGTTTTACATCCTACTCTTCTGCACCTTACAGGCTATTGAAGACGGTTTACTGTTAAACTACATAGTTGTATATTGTACAGTCTTTATTCACAGCAGCTATCTGATTGATTCCATCTTTTAAAAAACCCTGCTCTTCTGACTGATTTTAGAATCCTTGACTCCTAGCATGTCGTAAATCACCTCAACAAAAATAAGATTTTAAACAAGGCATAAAAGCATAATAAAATAAGACTTACCTATGTCTAATACACCTGCCTAGCACCTGATTTAGAGCTCTAAAAGAACAGTATAAAAGGACCTACCTATGTCTAATACACCTGCCTAGCGCCTGATTTAGAGCTCTAAAGAACAGTATAAAAGGACCTACCTATGTCTAATACACCTGCCTAGCGCCTGATTTAGAGCTCTAAAAGAACAGTATAAAAGGACCTACCTATGTCTAATACACCTGCCTAGCGCCTGATTTAGAGCTCTAAAAGCCTATATTTCCGTATTCTAATCTCCACCGACTTTAAGTCTTCTAAAATTGACGTTAGGGTATTCGTTAACCGACCTAGGGTAACTTAAAAAAATATATCACACCTGGAGGTTGTACTTCTTAGTATTAAATTCTCTCATGTTCCACATGTTTTCGCTACACAATTCTAAACAGGATGGCTTACATTGGATACAAGTTTACAATTAGACAACATCTAGGCAACACTTCTCGGATTTACAAGGCAACACCACTTAAGATACCCCCAGAAGTGCCAGCTCTTGGAACAAAGAACCAAGTTTTGTTATAACTTAGATAAAAAGTATAACTCACACTAATAACAGCTCTAGCGTAATTATCAGCGAAGTCGAGACCTTCACTGACCTTACCCCTACATACAGCTAGAAATAACGCTCCATTTCGCTCTTTCTTTTCATCTTCATTATCATCATTGTCATAACATGCTGAAACATTAATATCAAACAATTTACTGACTGTTCTTATTCTGTGGACATAGTAAACATTTCGTCTAAAACAAGAGAATATTTACTAACAATATTTTTTAAATGACAATGTTATTATATCATTATTATTATTATTGATGTTTCAGTTGTTAAAGTTCCTTAAAACATATTATTTATAACAGATATTTATGAAGATTTAAGTGGCCACATTTTACATCAAACATAACTCCACTACGCCAGTCTAACTGGCATAAATAGATTGATACAAAACTAACTTAGGTAAATAAAACTGTACAGGAATATATTTGATTGAAAAGGTAATGAAAGAAACTTACCATCTGAACCAGTTGTGTTATTATCAGCAGCACGGTAAAACTGTTTCATTAAATACTCAAAATCATCTTTATCACCTCCCCTTGGTTCAGATACTATCACCTTTTTATTACTGATGGTGTTCCAGATACCAGTCATCTATATAGACCAGAACAGTTAAATATCTTTGTACAAACAAATAAATCAATAAATATAAATAAATAAAAAAAAATAAAAAATAAAAATAAATAAATAAATAAAAAAATAAAAAAATTTAAAAAAACAACGAACAATGAATAAATAAAACATAAATAATTAATAAATAAATAAATAAATAAATAAAACATAATTAAATAAATAAATATAAAACATAAATAATTAAATAAATAAATAAATAATTAAATAAATAAAACATGATTAATTAAATAAATAAAACATAAATAATTAAATAAATAAATAAAACATGATTAATTAAATAAATAAAACATAAATAATTAAATAAATAAATAAATAAAATAAAAAACAAAATAAATAAATAAAATAAAACATAAATAAATAAATAAATAAATAAATAAATAAAAAATAAATAATTAAATAAATAAAATAAACAAACAAACAAATAAATAAATAAATAAATAAACAACTAAATAAATAAATAAAACATAAATTTAAAAAAAAAAATAAATAAATAAAATAAACAAACAAACTAACAAAGAAATGAATAAATAACATAATCAACAATGTAACATTACCTTCCATCTTTGAGAAAGTTTCTCTAAAACTTTATAAGATGGTAAAAAACACAACACACCATTTGGTACTGTCTGAAATATCAAAACATAATACTGTATCAACAAACCGAGTTAACACAGAAAATATAATAGATTTACCAGGTAGAAATATAGATTGTCAAACCAAGTATATCAACAATCCTTCAATGGTAAATTAGAAACACAAGTTATAAATAAGACCATTATTAAGGATAGACAATATAAATAAGCATGGAAGATAATTGGCTGAAGTGGCCACAAAGACAACTGTAATATGCTTTTATAGAATTCAATAAAAATGCTGGTGAAAATAAAAAGATGATCATACCTGACAAACAGTTAGAATAAACTGGCCTAATTCATCTTGAAATGTAAAAGTCTCCAGATTTCTATAAACAGCATGTAATGTATGACCCTTCGGACCCTGTCCCACGGACCCCACCCATACCTACAAAAACAAACAAACAAACGAGATAGTCAGACTATAGTGGTATAGAGAATGATAATTGAAAACCTACCTGATTATCTTTAATAACATGGTTAGCCTCTAGTTGTATAGGGAATGGTAAACCTAGCTCAGATTGAAAACCTACCTGATTATCTTTAATTACATGGTTAGCCTCTAGTTGTATAGGGAATGGTAAACCTAGCTCAGATTGAAAACCTACCTGATTATCTTTAATTACATGGTTAGCCTCTAGTTGTATAGGGAATGGTAAACCTAGCTCTGATTGAAAACCTACCTGATTATCTTTTATTACATGGTTAGCCTCTAGTTGTATAGGGAATGGTAAACCTAGCTCAGATTGAAAACCTACCTGATTATCTTTAATAACATGGTTAGCCTCTAGTTGTATAGGAATGGTAAACCTAGCTCAGATTGAAAACCTACCTGATTATCTTTAATAACATGGTTAGCCTCTAGTTGTATAGGGAATGGTAAACCTAGCTCAGATTGAAAACCTACCTGATTATCTTTAATAACATGGTATAGCCTCTAGTTGTAGAGGGAATGGTAAACCTGCTCAGATTGAAAACCTACCTGATTATCTTTAATTACATGGTTAGCCTCTAATTGTAGGGAATGGTAAACCTAGCTCAGATTGAAAACCTACCTGATTATCTTTAATAACATGGTTAGCCTCTAGTTGTAGAGGGAATGGTAAACCTAGCTCAGATTGAAAACCTACCTGATTATCTTTCATACATGGTTAGCCTCTAGTTGTATAGGGAATGGTAAACCTAGCTCTGATTGAAAACCTACCTGATTATCTTTAATAACATGGTTAGCCTCTAGTTGTATAGGGAATGGTAAACCTAGCTCAGATTGAAAACCTACCTGATTATCTTTAATTACATGGTTAGCCTCTAGTTGTATAGGGAATGGTAAACCTAGCTCTGATTGAAATGAAGACATGGGTGACAAAGTACCACTACTTAATATAACACTCTTACAGCTACTGAATTCAGAAAACGCCTGAAATAAAATATTAATAAATCAGGTCATACAAAGAAATTTCTTCTAAAAAGTGGAATAAAAACAGATGAGCCCAGTAGTCTTTATAATCTATAAAGGTTTGAATAATATAAACTTAATTCATAATCCAAATACTTACAACAGCTGGACTCATACACCAGAAATTTAGAGAGTAAGTCACGACTGGAACTCGATCTATTTGATAGAAAAACACACAGATATTAATATTAATATAGTCATTATCAATGTCAAGGTAATATGCAGTGTCAAAGGTCATTTATTTCTAGTAATCAACCTTAACAGAAATAAAATCTTATATTTTTTCCAGTTATTTAAGTTCAATATTTTCAGGATATGAGAAGCAGTGAGCAATGAGGTTATTTTTTCAGATATAGCAGCACTAGTTTGACTTCTGATATTCCTAATAGATAAAAATTTAATAACTTACGTTTTCCTCGTTTTTGTTTCGGATTCAGCCATTGGCTCATTCTGAAAATCATGAAAAAAAAAGAATAACTTTTATAAATAAATATATTTAGCAATGTGAAATCCCTCAAAAAAAAAAAAAATTTTTAAAAAACCAAAATACCAACAATATTAGCTATGTGGACTCTCTAAAAGGAATATCAAGTAATAAAATGTATAGTAATAATATGAATATATAAAATAAAAACCTACTGTAGCCATGTTACTGTACGTGGTTGTTTTTAACAAGACAACTCTACAATATAAATATAATATATTATAAAATAACAACCCTAAAAAAACCTTTATTTTCACCCAATATTTCACTGTCTACACCATAATGTGATTTGTTACCTTATAAATGAAGTGTGTTATTTCTATAATATAGTCTTGTGTTTGTGATCTGTAACCTTATAAAAGAAGTGTGTTATTTCTATAATATAGTCTTGTGTTTGTGATCTGTTACCTTATAAATGAAGTGTGTTATTTCTATAATATAGTCTTGTGTTTGTGATCTGTTACCTTATAAATGAAGTGTGTTATTTCTATAATATAGCCTTGTGTTTGTGATCTGTTACCTTATAAATGAAGTGTGTTATTTCTATAATATAGTCTTGTGTTTGTGATCTGTAACCTTATAAATGAAGTGTGTTATTTCTATAATATAGTCTTGTGTTTGTGATCACCTTATTTAAAAAAGGTGATTTTTAAAAACGGGGCTTATTATAAAAAAAAATTTTATTTTATAATAACGGGGTCACCAAAAAAGGTTTTATTTTAAAATAACCCTTTTTTGGAACGAACCAAAAAAGGTTTATTTTAAAAAAAATTTTTTTAGGAACAAACCAAAAAAGGTTTTATTTTAAAATAACCTTTTTTAGGAACGACCAAAAAAGGTTTTATTTTAAAATAACCCTTTTTTGGAACGAACCAAAAAAGGTTTTATTTTAAAATAACCCTTTTTTGGAACGACCAAAAAAGGTTTATTTAAATAACCCTTTTTTGGAACAAACCAAAAAAGGTTTTATTTTAAAATAACCCTTTTTTTAAGGGAACCAATAAAAAAAGGGTTTTTTTTAAAATAACCCTTTTTTTAAGGGAACCAATAAAAAAGGGTTTTTTTTAAAATAACCCTTTTTTGGAACGAACCAAAAAAGGTTTTATTATAAAATAACCACTTTTTTAGGAACGACCAAAAAAGGTTTTATTTTAAAATAACAACTTCCTTTAAAAAAGGTTTATTTTTAAAAAAAGCTTTGGTGATCTGTAACCTTAAAAAAGAAGTGTGTTATTTCTATAATATAGTCTTGTGTTGAGTAGGTAAATATAATATTAAAATAACTTCTACAATCCCGCAACTAATCTGATATATATTATAATTCATAAGGAACTCATTCCTAAATGTCGTTAAAATCCTATAATAATTTATTAACTTACCTATAATCTTCTACAAACTTCATGTCATTATTATAAAGATATTTAAAAACCAAAAAGATCTGTTCAAACATGGTTAATATAGACTGAGGTAGTTTACCGTCAGTATCTAATCTCTGTTTAGTTAAATCATCTAATTCTTCACAAACACTAACCAAGGCTGCCTGGAATAAAATATCAACAAATATTCTTTACAACACATAATGTTCACAGTTAAAGATCCTTTCAACCACCTGATCCTTGCCCAAACCTCTTGGTATTTATCTTTGGTTTATCCGTTCCTGGACTGGAATAATGAGGAAAGATGACTTATTCAGTCAATTATTGATTATTTCTATAACTCCTTCATACATCTAGTAAATTTTACTGACTGACCAACAACTTGGCTAGTTTAATATCAATTCTTACCGTAAGTTCTGTAAAATCTTGAGGTCCCAGTCCAATGGATTCCATCTGAGCCACAATATCAAAACCTGTCCATATTTTACTGGATTGTTCAAAATCTTTCTGTTGAAGGTGAAGTGAATTCTGATTTATAAACCCTATCAATGATTGAACCTATAATAATATACGAAGAAAAGGGAATTAATCTATTAAAATCAATTCAGGTTGAGAAGTAAACATAAAAATCTTCAGGAAGAGAAGCGATTCTAGGGGCTTGTTGCCACAAAATAAAATAATACATGTGAAGATAATATTTGAACGAATCTAAACAACAACAATGTTATAATTATATCTATATTGTATTTTTAATTGTTAAATATAATGTAAGATAAAGGAAGGACTATAGTCTAATCTAATTATAACTTACCATTCTTTTTAATTTTAAATGATCACCAACTTTTAAATTTAACTCAACTGAAATACATCAAATAATATTAATATCAAGGTTTACCATTTAAATATCACTTAATAATCTTTAAAAAATATTAATATCAAGGTTTACCATTTAAATAATCTTTAAAACAATATTTCGAGGCTATTCTCAAACTAATCTATTTTGAAGTAAACAAAGTGCAAGTTTAGGCCGAGAGTATAAAATCAATCTAATTCTATCCCAAATATATCAGTTAATTACAAATTGATGTTTAAATTGGGTAAAACATTTGGAAAAAATCAATAATTTCTTAATTGAACTAATAAGAGACTTACTCATATTGTCTATTTCTGAGATAGATTTTTCTAGAGTATCCAGATGAACTGACTGACTAGCAGCTTCACGAGATGAATCTTCGATATTGTGAGCTTCATCTAATATAACAATCTGTTCTTTTATATTTATCTCCATCTGTAGAGAATAATAAACAATATACTACTTATATACTTTACTCTTATTGACAATTTTTGAGACTTTATATTGCATATCTATTCTAAGAGGTAGTATTCTATTCTTTAGTCATAACACCTGGTTAGTCTAACTGATGAATATATACTCTTATTGACCAAGTTTAATTAAAATTTTTTCTAAATTTTTAATTTGACATATTGTTATAAAGGAGGATTATATTCTTTTTCTGATACTGGTTAAAAACCTAATAATGCGATTTAGTTTATTGACAAGAATTGAAGGTTTTAAAAACTCTATATTTAAAGAAAATATTTTTAAAAGAGATTCACAGCAATATATTGAAGAATATATACCCATTTTTGAAAATATTTCACTGTTCTACTTGTCTAAGAAATAAATTTTAAAATGGAAATATCTATCTGTAATATCTAAATAACTTACACTTTCTCTGATCAGGGGGTCTATTAAATAATTATACGGACAAATCACCAATTCTGATTGCATCTTTAAATCTCGGCTCAAAAAATAGGGACACGTCTGAAAATAATCATCAATAATTTTTATCACTAGTTCTTTTAAAGGTTTCGAATTTATATCACAATACAAGACTGGAAAATAAATAAATGGAGTTTTATGTTCTGCTTTTCCTCAATGGACAAATGAAGACAAGCAAGCCATGTAGTGTGGAATGAGGAAAAGCCTATTCTAACTAATGAGAGATCATTGATGTAAACAGTTTGTAGAAAACATTGTCTTAGTTTATTGTCCCATCTGAAATACTTAACACTCTTTTCAATGTCATTTTCACCCTTCCTCGAAAACCAAATTGAAGTTGAAATGCTGGAGCCAGAGAGCCAATTCGAATGGTGTAAATAGAAGACATATAAAGTAGAAATCCAACAATAAACCATGATTTACCTTGTGTTTCTTACCAACACTGACTAAATCTTCTAAATCCCACGCTGAATCTAACCCTAGAGTTTTAATAGTTTTCTGGGAGGCTAGACGTTTAGTTCTATCTTTAAAACTACATCCTGGTCCCTGAAATCATTAAAACATTGTCAGTTTATTAATCATACAACAGTTTCTTTTACTGATACATGTTTCAGATATACAACTCTCATCAGGCCAGCTAACTTAACTTTACTAATATAGAACTTAATGTTAGATAATTGACAAGTTTCTGATACACAACCCTCATCAGGCCAGCTAGTATTAGAAACTATAAGCTTGTACACAATAGATGGTATAAAATCCTAGTTCTCTTACCTTTATCAATTCTGAACATCCTTCATTTTTGTTTTTCGATTTGGAAACGGCAGGATGGATGCATGTAAACTCTCTACTACCTAATATGGTCATTCTATAATATACAAATATAGTTTAATATCATCTTAACGTCTTTTATTGAGCAGAAATGACCAAAAAATGAAATGAATGGAGTTTTACATCCAAGCAGGAATGACAGGTAAAAATATATTTCACTGTAAACCTCACCTTACATCATGATACGCTGTTTTTTTCAACTCTCTTACGATCTGACTCACTTGTTTATGAGTTCTGGTACCAAAATATATTCTCGGAACTCTAAAATAAAAACACATACAACAATGCTTGGAAACTTTTTTCAATTATTAGTTAATACTAGATTATAGAGGAATTCTGACATAGTTTTAACACTGAATCCAACAACTGATGAACAACCACTCATTTTGTCCATGTTAAAGTTCAGTGGATAGAGGAAAAGATTTAAACAATACATACTTGGTTTTATTAGACGAGTTTTTCCAGCAACACCCACAATCTTCTGGAGTTTTTTTAGGACTGGATGGACTTGCCTCCAGGTCTGTCTGATTACCAGAATCTTTAGAATTATCTTCCTTGTTTTTACTGGGTGTATAATCGTCCTCATAATTGATTGGTACGTGTTTTCGTAGTTTCTTTATTCCCTTTAAAACAAATTATATCTTTTATTTATATGGTATTATAAAAGGTTGCTGGCCTTTGGTAACCATGTAACCATACAGACTGTCAAAAGCGATGGTCAAGGATTCAGTTTTACAACCACATAATACAAGTTAACAAGTATTTCTTAGTATATTCTCTCATGATAAGTAGGGAATACAGCTAATTCATCCAATATTTATATAAGAATTAATTTTATCGATATTAAAAAACTTCACGTTAGATACAGTTTCATTCCTTATCCTTATTAGAGTCAACCCACCAGTAAGTGGGAACTGTTTATTTAAGAAAGTTGGAAAGTGATATTGACTAGGACCAAGTAGATAGAATCAGGTGAAAAGAGAAGTCTAGGAAAGAGTTATGTACCTTATGTAATACAGGAGTTCTAAAACTTGTACTGTTCTCTTTAAAATCACCATCTTCTTCATCTTCCTTCGTTAAATCTAATTCTATTAATTAATAATTCATTATCATGTACATATACTCATAATTCCAGTCCACCCAACTGTAAATAGGGTAAAGATAATCATTGCCGAAAAGTCTAGCCAAGGACCAGCTGGTTAAGATCTTCGTTAAGTTATCATTGTTACAAATGGATCTTTCTATCATTCAGCTTTTTTTAATGAAGTAGGACAGACTATTCCTTTAAAGAGACCAACAACCAAATGAGAGAAACACAAACCTATAGTATCATTTGGGACTGGGTGATGGAGATGTGGTTTGTTTACAATCAGATTGTTTATCTGTTGGTGTATGGACAGGGGTAGGTAACTCTTGATGGCACTGACAACAACAATTTTCACCTAGAAATTAAAATCATAGTTTAGTTTATAAATAGTTTAGAGTTCTGGTAATTCAAATATCAGTGAAACTGTTACATGTTCATTAGGTGTAGAAGAGTAGAATGTAAAACTCCATTTCATTTCAGTTCAGGATGCCAGGAATCAACTGGCTATAACACTAATTCTAAATGATTTGACATGTCAAGAGTGTTTCCACTGAACTATGTACCAATATCTAGAACAGAAAAATAATAAAGTTCCTGAAATTCTTACTTATATTAGCTGTCATGGATTCTTCTTGTTCTTCTGCTTCCTTTTTAACTAGAAATAAATTCCATATTCATCTTACTAAATCATACTTTAGATTTTTAAATAATTCTTTATCATGTTCAAATTAATTCTGAAGGTAATCGCAACTCAGAGTAAAAACACAGTTATGATTTTGTACTCACCCAGCTGTTCGGCCTGCCACCCCAGGGCTGAACATAATAAAGCTAAACTTTTTCCACTTCCTGTTGGACTTTCTAATAGACAGTTCTGTCCCCTTTCTACTCCTTTAATTATCTACAAAATATACATTAATACATTACCCAGTACTACCATGTTTCACTTTAACAGGAGTGCAGAAGAGTAGGACATAAATCTCCATTCATTTCACTTTCTACTGCTTTTATTATCTACAAAAATATTACTACTGTAGCAGAAGTGCAGAAGAGTAGGACATTAACCTCCATTCATTTCACTTGAACAGGTATATTAATATAGATTAATACCTTATTTATAAGTCTAAACTTTACATGTTTCAAGTTCTATTGTAAAACATCAAAATATATGTTATAACCTTACTGTACCTTGTCCATCATACTGAACTGTGAGGGGTAGGGTTTACAGGGAAAATAAACAGACACACCCCCTATCTTATATACTTGACTTCCATTCACCATCTTTAATTCTTTATAATTCTATTTATACAAAATATTCATTAAAAACTTTAGGTTGTGCTGAAAAACAGTTTGTACCACCATATAACTAGTAAAAATAGGTTTCACTTTGATACATCTATAAATAACAGAGTTCATAAGTGGACTTGTATATAACCAGCTCTTGTAAAAGGCAATCAGCCTACTTCCTTAATGATTTATATCCACATAGAGTTTGAAACATCCATGTGTCACTTTTACAGATTTCTGCTAGGACACGGAAGTGTGTAGCAAATTCAAATCGTATCCTTTGCCAGCCTTTTGGCTTTACTGAAGTCACTGAAGACAAATTAATGATATAAAACTAAAAAGGACTAGGAAAGGCTAAGGACTGACTACAACTGAAGCAGTATCTTTCAGCCAGGGTAACACTTACTAAATTTTTGAATCACAAGCTCTCAGTCCTAATCACTGATACAATATCTTGAAATAATGTCTGTCAATTATTATTACCGGTACTATGACATTTTGCCCCACCCCCTTTCCTCAATATCTCTCGTTTTATTCAATGATTTTGTCAGTTTATATAAAATCAATTTCAGGGAATATTACCAACTGTGTCTGAAGACAAACCAAATCTTCGCTGTAACGAAAACTTACAAGAAATATTCATAAATCACTTCAAGTTTTGGTACAAAATGTTTTTATTTATATTTTTATTTGCCGCCATATTCCCACGGCTACACTAAAATTTCAGAATTTTAACTTTTGTTACTTCTTATCAAGAAACGAAAATAAAAACCTGCACGAGTCTAAAATAAAATTTTTCTGGCCTCTTTCATATCTTTTCAGTTGCTAATCAAATCTTTGGGGTTTAGAATATTTTAGATTCCATGAAAGTGTGAGTTAAAACATGAGGACTCCAATATAAAGCTTAGGGTGAAGCCAGTATGACAGTCAGAATGTAACTAACTCTTTATAACTTTATATATATATAATTAGGGTAAGGTAGAGATTGTTATATCTGTTTAATACATGTTGATTATATTTCATACCAGGTACCATTCCTAAAACAGGCTAGGTATATTACAGCCCAACAGGTCTGAGTAATGTCTAGGCCCAGATTTATCAAGTTAAGGTCTATGTTTAATTGTGGGTGTGGTTTGAATGATGAAGTTTATTTATATAATTTGATTAAATAATAACAGAATGTTTATTTAATTGTTTATTATTTTCCATTTATACAATCATAAAGGCAACACTGAGAAATAATATGGTTTAATTTCAACCAGTAGTGATGAAAGTTTGTAAAACCATTGACTGAGAGGACATTGATGGAGGTTGCCATTCACCCCACCCCTCCCTACCCTCAAATAATGATATTCATGGTGGTGGCAATAACATCCCCTCCCCACCCTCAAACAAATGATGTTCATGGTGGGGGAAATAATATCCCCCCCCCCCAGTCTCAACTAATAGTGATGTAAATTTAAGTCCAGTTTATGAAAGTTTGAAATTTAATCTCCCCCTGCTTTATTCAGTTTATTTCTTCGGTTTATTTTTTTCCGTTTATCTTTTAGTTCCTTGATCTGAAAAATAAACAAAAGATAAATCAGATTAGAATGATATTAGTTCTATTATAAAATAAGTTAGGTTGAATGATTCGGCAGAAGTTTCTATTTTTATCTTCTGGGAGGATTGGACGATAAGACCCTGTGTGCTACAGGCAGGAGTTATTAATGATACCTCTACAGTAAAAGTAGTCTATTGAAGCCGTCCTGACAAAATTCCCCTTACTGCATTAGACCATTAGGTGTTCAATAGAAGGATGTAAAACTCCATCCATTTCATTGTTCAAGCTGTTAAAAACAGAGCTAGCTGTCATTACCTTGACATTGCGTTTATTCTGTGACTTGACTATCCTCTGATAAATTTGACGTTTTTTCTTGGGAATCATCATTTCAGCTAAATGTTTCTCCTCGGCTTCCTGTTTCTGTATTTTACGATTAGCGTTGATCGTTTCAACTGAACCTGGTGTGACAGCCATTTCTTTCTTCTAAAAATAGAATATGTATTTAATATGTTATATGTACATAGATAATGGCCATAGGGTTAAGAGCCAAGAGGTGTAAGTTTTAAATTATCCACTATCAGTGTTCAAAGGGTTAAGAGCTAAAAGATTTTTTTACCTTCTGAGGTTTAGGAGTGACAATTTTTTCTTTGATTTCCTTTTTCTTCTTTTTAGGTTTCTCTTCTTCTAGAAAAAGCCAATAAAATAACGTTAAAAATATTGATCAACTAAAATTTCTTTATAAAACCTTTTATAAAATTAAACAGTGGAATAAAAATAATCTATAAATAAAAATTACCTTCTTCTTCTTCACTGTCAACTTCACTCTCCTCATCTTCTTCCTCTTCTTCCTCTTCTTCCTCCACCTCACTGTCTTCACTGTCCTCTTCTTCTGGCACTTCCTCTTCCTCTCCTTCTTCATCTTCCTCCACACCTTTAAAAACAATTTATAATATCAATTTATTTTTTTCATTCAAAATCTCTATATTCTATTTGACATTCAATAACATAAATCTTAACTACTAACGATCAACACAAAATCCTCAATCTCTAAACAACTTTCACATAGAATCTTTCATTAATGAACTTTTCACATGAAGAACCGTCATCATTCTCTAATATGTTCAGATTTCATACATTTAAAAAAACAATTCTAATTCAAGATATGTCTAATTTATATTATTTCATTGCAATGGAATAAATTATGTAAAGATCCAAACTAAATCAAATACCAGAATCGATTACACTTATGTCAAAGAATTTGGATCTAGCTAAGTTACTGTTTACATGGAATATAATCACCTTCATTCTATATAGAAAGGTTTACATAAAATGACAGTGTGTAGATATGACTCTGGAATGTTATATCTTCAGATTTTCAGGTACCTAAAAATACTTGAATTTACACAGTAAAGATCCTTGCTGCGTTTGATCGTGTTTACTTCTCAAGAATATAATACCTGTATTATATTTACAATAGTAGATACATCTAATACTCCTGAGGAATATAACTGTCAATCAGAACACCTTATTCTCAATAAAACTTGCCATCAGATCGTGTAGGTCTATCTACTATCTGATGTGTTATACTGTCATCTCAGACCCTATATACATACCTAGATAAATATTGTTTATCAACAGCTACCGTGTTTATACTCATCTAGACCCTATATACATACCTAGATAAATATTGTTTATCAACAGTAGGTCTATCTACTATCTGATGTGTTATACTCCCATCTCAGACCCTATATACATACCTAGATAAATATTGTTTATCAACTGTAGGTCTATCTACTATCTGATGTGTTATACTCTCGTCTGTTTCTTGATACGTCGAACCCAGAGCTAGAGATCTATCCCATGATACTTCACCACCAAATGATCTGAAATAGACAATAGGTTACAGGTGTTCAACCTAAAAACCCTTCAATCATTCCTTGTGTATTTTTGAAGAAATAAATTAGGACACTAGGTAAGGAATTATGCCTGGACTTGTACCGCATGTATTCTACTTCCTTTTACTATCCAATTATTAACAATCTGAACTGCGAAACATAACACAAAACCTAAAACAACATATTGGTATAACATTGGTAGCAGCTAATAAACTTTTAACATGGGGAAGTATATCAATGATAATAAGTAAGTATATCATAATAAAAAGAGATATACTCTATGCCCCTATATTATAATTAAATATAAACTTACCTGATTATAAAGGTGATAGACTCTCTAGGTACTTCTCGGTTCAAAAAAAATTTCTTCCCTGCAAACAACTTCTGGAATTTTTCCAGATTTTCTGATTCTATTTTAGCTTTCTCTATAAAATCAGGATCTTCAGGCTAAAAAGGAATCAAAAATTTAATTTTTTTTACAAAATATCTTTAAGTGTTAATATTTCCTAATTAACAGATTATACTTAACTCAAATTTCATAAAATAATTTGGATTCTATGAATGATCACCGAACGTCAAATAATTTCATATTAGTTATAGTTTTTATATATCATTTTAGTTTGAAACTTTAATATTAAAACTACTTACATTACTAACAGGGAACTCGTCAATATCTGTTTCATCTTCTGTCGGAGAAACTAGAGATTTTAATGTTTGAGTCATGGCTGCTAATTTCTGTAACAAATTTAATATAAGTATTTATAACATTGTTGGTATGTTAATATGTCATCATCAAACAACAAGATCATTTTACAAGCATGTTTCACGTTTTATTTACCACTGTTATTTTAGTTGATTTGTTTTTATTTGCCCCCCCCCCTCCCAACAGCTCCACTAATGACAAAAACCACAAAATACTAATTTCTATTCAAATAATGATATTAAAATATTATTTTTATTTATACAACAAAGAAAAGTTCAAACAAAAACACACATCATATATAACTCAGAGCTTGAACAATATAATTCATGATAAATAATTTCATTTCCATAATTACTTATGTTTTATATACCATACCTCTTCTACAGCCTCTGATTTTAACCATTTTGACTCTGTGTCTGTTTTCTCGGTGTCTAACTCTAGTTGAGGAGGATAATGTAGATTTAATAAGGTATACAGGTGATAATTAGTGAACCCTAATAACGTCGTGTAAAAATCTACAAATGTCCTCATAATTTTAAAATCTACATCACTAGGTTGCTGAAAATATAATAAACACAATTTAAACAGATTGGGGAGAAGTTAAAATATATATGGTAAATATTATGTATTGGACAGGAACTTAGATTTCATTAAGAAGGTAGGAAATCATACAACAGAATTCTGTTTTTATAGATTCTAGGGTTAACTGAAATTCATTCACTGGTAAAACTCAAAGAGAACAAATATTTATTCTAGATAACTGAACCTGTGAATAACATATACTTCAGAAATCTAACTTATTAACAACATTTTGCCTTTTTTGTTAAAAGGATCTTGTTATTGTGCCACCAGTGTAACAACTAGTAATAAAGTATGAGTACTAACCTGATAACCTAGTTTATGAGGAACAATCCAAGTCACAGTCTGACCCATTATCTCAGCTTGAAAATAAATACCTTTTATAGAAATAAACACCTGGAAAATAAACACAATATAACTTATATAATACTAATGGTGAGGAACGAGAAAACTAACTCTTACAAACACTGGCTGAGGCAGGAGAATATTTCTTACTTAAGCTGATTTGAATCTATAGCATCTATTTCTTAGTAGACAACAATCCAACCACTTACTTGATTATATCATTAGTTATTAGCAACATAATCAAACATTCAGATTTATTTCAAAATCTTATGAACACAATATTCAGATGTTCTTACCTTTCTCAAAGCTTTTGCTGTTATGACATAATGTTGGAACTCGACTAAAATAAGAAAATATAAAATTTATATCAATCTCATCTGAACATAGTTGAATGGAGGCCACAAGAACAATATAATAAGAAGGTTAACCTGAAATGTCTACATAACATTCTTGATTTAGTCACCTGGTAAGTCTAACTAATGAATATATACTCTTATTGACCAAGTTTAAGTTAGAAGTGTTTTTCAATAATAACTTAGTTTAATAGATATATCATGTTATATAGAGATTCTATTCTTTAGTCATGATACCTGGTAAGTCTAACTGATGAATATATACTCTTATTGACCAAGTTTAAGTTGGAAGTGTTTTTCAATAATAACTTAGTTTAATAGATATATCATGTTATATAGAGATTCTATTCTTTAGTCATGATACCTGGTAAGTACTAACATGAATATATATCTTATTGACCAAGTTTAATTAAAGTTTTTCAATAAACGAAGATATCTGAAAATTTAACAGTATGTTATCAATAAACAGATATCTGAAAATAAAAGTTGTTATCAATAAACGAAATGATATCTGAAAATATTAAGTTGTTAATCAATAAAAAGGGTATCTGAAATATAAAGTTGTTATCAATAAACAAGGGATACTGAAATATATAAAGTTTTATCAATAAACGAAGGATATCTGAAAATAAAGTTGTTATCAATAAACGAGGGATACCTGAAAATATAAAGTTGTTATCAATAAACGAGGGATACCTGAAAATATAAAGTTGTTATCAATAAACGAGGGATACCTGAAAATATAAAGTTGTTATCAATAAACGAAGGATATCTGAAAATATAAAGTTGTTATCAATAAACGAAGGATACCTGAAAATATAAAGTTGTTATCAATAAACGAAGGATATCTGAAAATATAAAGTTGTTATCAATAAACGAAGGATACCTGAAAATATAAAGTTGTTATCAATAAACGAAGGATATCTGAAAATATAAAGTTGTTATCAATAAACGAAGGATACCTGAAAATATAAAGTTGTTATCAATAAACGAAGGATACCTGAAAATATAAAGTTGTTATCAATAAACGAGGGATACCTGAAAATATAAAGTTTTTGATGACCATATTTTTCTTGTACCGTATCTTGATCTAGTATTACATTTCTTCAATTAGATCCCATCAGTTGTACCTTATTATGCTGGTAAAAATAGTAGATTAATTTGTGTTTGGTAAGTAGTCCTGATATGGTATTTTATTGCTTGAATTAGGTTCTATTGACATTACTGATAAATACTGATCATCTTTGTATGTTGGTAGATTTTTTAACATTCTCGGCACTGACTTGTTTTTGAATTGAAATGAACTGACTAATAAACAGAGTCTTAATTTGAAGACAAGACCTACCTCTCTTTAACAATATGATCTAGTTTGTATTTAGGTCGACTAGCTTTAATTCTATTTATAGCATCTTCATTTTTCTTGTGAATGGCCTTGGTTAATCTCTTCATAAAATGCTGAAAAATAAATTGCCATCTAAACAGCTGTCACACTTTCAGCAGAAAAATAACAATATACTTTAACTAACTCAAGCTGAGGAGATTTGATATGAGATTCAACTTAATATAAGACTTTCTCATTTCAAATAAGAAAATTCTGATTAATTTCATCTAGTAGAAAAACAACAAACTTTCAACTGGCTGATACTGAGCTGGTTTAAAACTTGGGTTGAACTTACAAAAATTGTGATTACTTTCATACCACAATATTATAGAGTTATGTTAAAATCATAAAGTTAAATGTATACCAGGTCAAGGGACTTAACCCAAATTTCTAAATCATTTGTAATAGTAAGTCCACACACTTTAAGCAATATACAGGACACAGCTGGTCCTAAAATACAAGTGTTGAAGTCTATAATGATAATCTTTTTTCAAGTCTCATATACTAACCTTGGTTTGTCTGAATTTATTTATCAAAGGCTCATGAGATAAAAAGTTGACATCTTTTGTAAAATAAAAAGTTCTGGTGATTCCACTGCCTTTTGTTGCCTTCTTCAATTTCTTGGGTTCTTGTGGATAAACTCCTTTTAAAATACATAACTGCCTGCAAATAAGTTACAATTAAGAACATAACAACATTGGCATTGCTCTTTCCTAGATGGTCCGTTCCCATTTACAGTTGTGAGTTGGGTCGACTTGAATAATGAATGAATGACTTATTTTAGGTCATCGGGCTATCACATGGCAATTGAGATCGGAACCCACAAATGGCATTTGTTGGACATAACCAAGCATCTGATGTCATGTAAACTAAAGAACGAACTATCAAACCAACTATTCTATAGGACCAACAGTCTGACTGTGTTTTACAAAGAACATCTATAAAGTAGACATTCAAATATAAGGACAAAATGAACATGTAGTTTACCTGAAATCTTTTAAACTCAGTTGTAATTTACGTAAAGCCTGGTTACGAGTGATAAATGCAGTGGCTGCCCCTGATTCGTACTGAAAGATAAATATCAAAATAAACAATGGAATTTGCAACAAAAATATATTGAACCAACATTTATTAAATAGATCAATTTTTTTTTTTGCTAAAACCATAATATCGTGTTGAAATGTTTAATTGAGTGTACAGCGGAAATAAAGTTTTTGATTTGTCCATGATCATGGTGTAAATTCTTAAAACGTTGAAAACGAGTTACACGAAAAGTGATTCATCACTATTCAGTTCAGTTAGAGTTAAAACATAGCCAGTTCTTCCGATACACAACAAATATATACTTTACCTTTCGTTTTCGCTTCATTTTAACAAGATAATGTGCAGAAAATAAAGTTTGTTTTTATTTTTACTCTACACACGTGTTTTTAGAAAAGGGAGCTAATCACTTCCGGTTTATGTTTTTATTCTCGATTATCAAGCCGCGTCTCAGATATTAAAGCTACTATGTTGATATAATAATATAGGAATTTATCTTACAAAATACTGTTCAAATACAGTTGGCCACAATGAAACATTAGCCAATAACTCATTAAACGTCAGAATGAGTCGACTGGAAGTTTTATAATTACTTGAACTTAAAAAGAGTTTAGAAATAAATTCGAAGTTTATATAGACAATAGAACACTAGCATTAAGATCGCTGGACTTATTATTAATATGTGTACATCATTCTTGTAAGTTTCCTAACTGTACGATTTTCCTTGTTGGCTGATTTATTCAACAATAAGCAAAAAACAAAGATCGAAATGTAAATGTGATTCGAGCTTTATCTAGTTTATCTAGACTATGTCCTGGTGTAATATCGGCCTGATATACAGAGCGCCGTTACACGATAATAATAATGTTGTAATAATGTCAGATATAAGAACAGTGAAATTAGGTACAAGACAAGTCAACTTCCCATCAACATACCTCCAACCTCTACAGGACTGTAATCATTTACTAGATAATGTCCAAGCTTTACGGAATGAGATGGATGAGAAGGGGTGGGTATGACAGCTATGTGAGAATGGACCTTTGCTCTAGGCGTATACGGCCTGGTATTTTAAACCTATAACTACAGGAATAAACTACATTTTATACTTTCAAAACTTCAAATTAGAAGTATCCTTCTTATAGATAGAATAATATATTGAGTAAGTCGATCTCGGTTTAATAGGAGTACAGCCTTGCGTCTCTACCTACATGTATTTATATATAACGATATTAAAGCTAACGTGAAATTCTAAATTAAGGGCTGATCTTGTGACATAAAATTATATTTATGATTCCTTATTCAGCTCTATGTCGTCTTCACAATCTCACTACGCCCTGCAGTGTGCAATAAAGAAAAACTTTTTATTTTTCAATGTGCTGCGTAAATTAGACACTATGAATTAAATAAAACCCCACACTTTCTATTCCTTGTTGGACCAATGGTGACATGCAATACCATTTATTATCCGACCAGGAGAAGGGGACATAAGCCTACTAGTTTTCGTTTTCTACCCGTCAAGAGATGACTTTGTTCTCAACAAGATTAATTTTCTAGGTATCTATATATACGGGGGTTACATGATAGACAAGATGTCCTGAACGCTAGACGGGAGGTGTTAAAATACTTGAAGGACCAACAGAATGATATATTAGATTCTTCACATCCTACAGAAGCTGGTATTCTTCACAAAGACTGTAGTGTTGACAGTCTTCCGTTTATGGAGGTAAGGCATTTGTTTATGGAGGTAAGGAATTTGTTTATGGAGGTAAGGCATTTGTTTATGGAGGTAAGGAATGTGGTCACGTATGGCAGTAGACCACCTGTCTTCCTTGCTATAAACTTTCAGTGCAGACCTCTCTCCATTCGGTCTCCATTATCGATTAAAGGAGAAATTAACGTGAACATGAATGAGTTTATTATTGAAATACTATCCTTACAGGGTAGAAACGAAATAACTCATTCGGAGGCAGTTCTAAAAGTTATTGAAGGTACAGACGTAAGTACAGAGTAACCATTTATCATTATCGGATTGTTTATTAAGCGACGTCCTCACCCCCCCCCTCTCATTTTTTTAATCTGTATCGACTGTAACGTTATTCAAACCCTAATAGCATTCATGGCTTCATTATCGTGGCAGTAGATCTTTTCGATTTTGAATGTCTGTCTATTCGGTGTTAAAAGAATAATGCAGCTCACTTGAATTTATAACTGTAATTTTCATTGTAAATATAATTTATTTATTTATATAACAATTTTCACCATAATTTATTGTACATCTTCTCGAGGAAGCAAACTTATATAAGCCTGTACAGGGTTGTCTTTGTATCGTCTTTTCAATTATATTATATTGTACTTATTATTAATAAAATATTGTTTAAATTAAAAGAATGACGGAATAATTTCTTTGTTTTCCTTATCGTATATTTAAGCCTATACCTTCTTCAAGAAATATTTTGGTGAAAGCGATGTTCGGACGTTTGATTTTAAATGGCTAAGGTAGGAAAGAACAAATGGTTTGGTCATTTTCATTAAAAAAAATCGTCCTTCCAAACTACGAGATATGCATAGCCCACTTAATGCAGCATGAAGTAATAATTTGACATCCCATTTATAGGTCTCTACAATTTATAAGGGTGACGTTAAATTGAGACGTTTAACGCTCCACTCTTCAGTAACTATTTAGATGAATTTGGATTAAGTGATATTAACATATTCACCTTTAATTGACAGGGTGGTACCGACTGATGTGTTTACAGGAGCCCATGTTGATAATGTATATATGAGTAGAGGAAGTAAAGAATTATTAACCATGTGGACACCTCTAGGGGATGTCAATATAGAGATGGGAGTGTTGACAATGTGTGAGGGATCACATAATCTAGAAAGGTAAAACCATGAATAATTCTAGAAGTTTTGAGTCGAGGGTAATACATACAAACATCGAAACCAGTAACTGGGATCACACATCAACAATGACCATTACACTATGTATGCTCAATCTGTATCCTAGGGAGTTAACTATTTGCCAAAACCCAGTCTTAATATCTAACGGTGTTTCGTTATTACACAAAGCATATAAATGACCTGATCAAACAGTATGCCAGTATCGAAAATAGAACTAATCGATAGTCTATGCAGGATCTTTACCAACTATCGGACTAACTGACTATAACTATCGGAATTGTGTACAGCTTTCAGAAGTTGCAAGACTGTTATGGTAATTTGGATGTGGAGGCAGTCGGGCTCAAAGGTAAGTCAGTCAACAACCAATGCAAAGGAAGTTTCATTAATTAAAAAGATTACAAATAGGTTCAAAATATCCACACAAAAAAATGATCTTTCCACATGTTCAGTTATCTATACAGACGAAAACAATGCATCCAGTACTTCCAGTCAATTCTGATGCGGATATTAAGGGCGATTCCTCTTGTCTTTATAATGACCCTCTCCATATGTTTTGTATCAAATTTGACGTTTACCTGAATTGAATTGTATTAAACATATACTTTGAATATGGTGTTTTATATATTACTGAATATGAACTGTCTTTAACGATGTTAGTGATGTTTTGATGGCGATATTACAGGCACTGGTTGGTTCACTACGGATCCGTTTGAAATAACTAATAAATTTGGTGGACAGTGGAAGACTACAGATTTTAAAGCTGGTGATGTTATAATATTTACAATGAGGTACGGAGACAGTTTTATACTGTTTTTATAAACTAATCTAATGAAGACTTTAAACATCTCCTTACGATATATTTTACACTCTGAGTACTGGTTTGTCCGTGACTGTTGTATTTTTGATAATTATAGGACTCTACACATGTCCACAGTGAATCAAACAGATTTAGCCAGAATTAGTTGTGATACACGGTAAGTGGGTATTATATCTTAGTGGTAAGTGGGTATTATATCTTAGTGGTAAGTGGGTATAATATCTTAGTGGTAAGTGGGTAGTATATCTTAGTGGTAAGTGGGTATTATATCTTAGTGGTAAGTGGGTATTATATCTTAGTGGTAAGTGGGTAGTATATCTTAGTGGTAAGTGGGTAGTATATCTTAGTGGTAAGTGGGTATTATATCTTAGTGGTAAGTGGGTAGTATATCTTAGTGGTAAGTGGGTATTATATCTTAGTGGTAAGTGGGTAGTATATCTTAGTGGTAAGTGGGTAGTATATCTTAGTATAACTACTCTATAGAAATAATAAAAAAAACAGAACCTGAAACATGGTGTTACTCAGTGTCAAGCTATATGATCTTCAGACAACTAAAACAGAATCTGAAACATGTTGTTAACTAAAACAGAATCTGAAACATGTTTTTACTCAGAGTTCCAAGCTATGTGATCTATATATTTAAAAGTGTTAATTTTTGTATGTAACAATTCTTATAAGGTTGTTTAATTTTTATCTTGACAAGATGGCAGCCAGGAGCCGACCCAGCCGATTCTAGGTATATTGGTGATTGTAAAAGAGATGGTGCCAAGTTTGGTTTATATAGTTCTGATTCCAAAATAACAGGAACCAACAATACAATAGAAGACTACAAGATAAAATGGGGATTGAATTAATAATTCTCAAAACCATGAATTGGTTTATAATTATATATGTTTAATAAAGTATTGGACATTATTATAATCCTATTAATCTAGTATATACATTAATATACAATATTCATAATACCACTAAAATATAAAATAAACAATATTAATTTCGTGATCACAATCTGAGTTAACTATCATTTTAAACTTGATATTTCCCCCCTCACCCCGCTGAGGAACAAACACATTTAATAATATGAGTTTTATATCCTACAATTCTTCTACTTAATTGAGTCAATGGACACAACATACCCATATAAAACGAAGATGTTTGCCATGATAATCTCAAACTTGATGTCCAACTGAAGTTGTTTTAAACCGATCATTCGAGACGAAAAACAGACACGGCTGGCAAATATATCCCAATGAAGAGCCCTACTCTGACTTCTCCAGTTTTTCTAGATATTCCAGTATAATATTTTTACAGGATTCTCTATATGTGGGTATATTCTCCATATTATAATAATCACCCAGTATTTAACCTGATATATATCACATATCAATATACTTAATATAACAACACTTTATAACTAATTAAGATAAAAAACTAACGAGTAATCAGGGTGCTATCTACGTGTTTTATCTATATCATCTATTAAATTAGTCAGTTTCTGACGAGCTTTACGATTTAAATGATCCACTGTATTTATAAGAGCTAACAATTGTTTGGAAGAATATTCCTGGAATAGAAAATAATACATATTACAACATGTTAAGTTAGATTCTTAGGTTAATATTACTCAAAATATACCTTGTGTTTTAATATATTACAATACACATATTTTATTTTTACAAACACAGCAGAGCCCTAAAACAAGTCAACTATAAAAGTAAAGTTAATACAATAAACATCTATATTTTACTGGGATTATTTCTTAACATCTTTGGATTAATATTTTAGTTTCATTGATGACTTTACAATTTAAACTTTCTACAGAAGATTCTTCCTCCAGAAAATTGTTATCCTTGTAAAATATTTGTTTCTTTTTTTCTTTCTTTCTATCAAAATCAACTCTTAAAATAGTCTTAATGAAAAGATTCAGGTTTTTTAAAACATTTTGAATCTGATTGAGCTAGAGAACGATTTCAAATGCCAAGTTATTTCTGAGAAGATATCTCCAGGATGACATACCTTATGATCTTGTATCCATGATTCTAGCTGACTTTCAGGTAAATAATAAGCTTTTATATATGTTTCTACAAACTCTCTTTCTGGTACCGGTCTGAAATAGACAAATGAAATGAAATAAATGGAGTTTTACGTCCCACTCTTCTGTACCTAATAGGCTTATGAAGACAGTGTTCACTAACAGGTGGAAATGAAATGAATGGAGTTTTACGTCCTACTTTCTGCACCTTAATGGCTAATGAAGACATGGCTAAAATTAGACAGATTATCAGTGAATTAATATTTAATAAGTGATTAAGTTTGACTTACTTGATTTCTACTATTTGATCTATTTTAATCAGAAATTGTTGAAAATCCAACTGCATTAATGCTCTACCTTCATTACTACATTTTTTAGTGTTGGAATAACTGAAAATATACATTGGATATAAATTAGATGGTTCAAATTACAAACACAATATAATATAATAACAACAATTCCCTTACAACTCTGTTAGCCAGTCTAATATTATAATACCTACCCTTCTACAAAGACTCTGTTAGCCAGTCTAATATTATAATACCTACCCTTCTACAAAGACTCTGTTAGCCAGTCTAATATTATAATACCCACCCTTCTACAAAGACTCTGTTAGCCAGTCTAATATTATAATACCTACCCTTCTACAAAGACTCTGTTAGCCAGTCTAATATTATAATACCTACCCTTCTACAAAGACTCTGTTAGCCAGTCTAATATTATAATACCTACCCTTCTACAAAGACTCTGTTAGCCAGTCTAATATTATAATACCTACCCTTCTATAAAGACTCTGTTAGCCAGTCTAATATTATAATACCTACCCTTCTACAAAGACTCTGTTAGCCAGTCTAATATTATAATACCTACCCTTCTACAAAGACTCTGTTAGCCAGTCTAATATTATAATACCTACCCTTCTACAAAGACTCTGTTAGCCAGTCTAATACAATGTTCCCATATTACATCTTTAACTACTTTAGGAATTGGTATTCTTGTTTCTACTTCCATTATTCTATTATTCAGGTTCAGAAATTTCTGAAAAAAATAAATAATAAATAACAGAATGAGTGTCTAGATATAATTTGTCTAAATAATTTCCTCGTGGACTGAATAATACATAAACAACAATGTAGGCTATGTTCAAAAATAAAATTAGTTTTACATATTTCCTTTCTGCACCTTAATGGAATATTGAGTACTGCGCTATGCTATGCAGTGTTCAATGGGGGAAATTATAGCCTACTCTTATTTGATTTCCAGCTGTCAAGGGAAAACATGTACAGCTTGTAGCACATGGAGCCTCAGTTTAATGTCCCATCCAACTACTAGATTCTTTATCTATGACAGTCCCCTGACCTGCATCACTGACAAGGGAAAACCTTTAATACAAGTTGATATACAAATTATATCAACATACCTTTAATAAGGAGTCTATATATGAATTGTGTTGTGACATAATATCTTTGATATCCCATTTCACTGTTCCCATCTGTTGTAATATTGTATCATAATCTATAGCTCGTATTGAAACATGTTTATATACCGGCCTCCGTAACTCTACAGCCATTTTAACTGTCTGGAATTATAGAAATACAGCATCACACAGTGCCATGGTAATAACTCTACCACTATTTTCAGTAGTAAATTTGATTGAAGGTGCTTGATAGACAATGAGAATTTATGCCCAATGGAAGTTACAAAGGTTTTAATTTTCCACACAATATTTCTATTTAATTGTAGATAAACCACATGTCATATTCTTATTCTGAAAACTGTTACAGTCAATGTTTAGAAGATTGTATTTTATTATTCGCCTAACCTGAGCATAGAATTGTTGAAGAAAAGCTTTTTTATTGGCTGGAATCATACTCTCTAGATATGGCTGAAGGAATTCTAACTGGTCGGCTAAAAACACTCTGGAAATAAACACAGATTATACAGGATAAAAAATACTCAAACAAAACAACCAACTTTTACAACCTTTAATCTTGAGGATCATTACTACCAGCTGGTCCTGGGCCAAACCTCTTGGTACTGATTTTACAAGGATAGCAACTTAGGTTCACAAGGATCCTTTCTACCAGCTGGTCCTTGGCCAAACCTCTTGGTATTGATTTTACAAGGATAGCAACTTAGGTTCACAAGGATCCTTTCTACCAGCTGGTCCTTGGTCAAACCTCTTGGTAATGATTTTACAAGGATAGCAACTTAGGTTCACAAGGATCCTTTCTACCAACTGGTCCTTGGTCAAACCTCTTGGTATTGATTTTACAAGGATAACAACTTAGGTTCACAGTTAAGGGTCCTTTCTACCAGCTGGTCCTCGGTCAAACCTCTTGGCATTGATCTTACAAGGATAGCAACTTAGGTTCACAGTTAAGGATCCTTTCTACCAGCTGGACCTTGGTCAAACCTCTTGAACAGCTGTATTAACAGTATAATATATAGAAATACTAACAGAGATTCAACAGCTACTGTTCTCTCAGCTAAACCAAATAAACCAGTTGGATGTCTAGATTAACACAAGGTGAGATCCTTGCTGGGGGTATCTTCTCCTGTAAATATACAAACAGTATAACCTGTATTAACAAATAAACAAACAGTATAACCTGTATTAACAAATAAACAAACAGTATAACCTGTATTAACAAATAAACAAACAGCTGTATAAATAAAAAAAGTATAACTATAAAAAAAAGAAATTTTTAACAAATAAACAAACAGTAAACCAAAAAAAACCAGTTGTATTAACAAATATAACAAACAGTACAACCTGTATTAACAAATAAACAAACAGTATAACCTGTATTAACAGACCACTCAAGAAATAACCTATTAAAACTAAAACTTACTCTTTTAGGAGAGAATTGGATCAACAGTTTTAACCTATATTAACAAATAAACAACAGTATAACCTGTATTAACAAATAAACAAACAGTATAACCTGTATTAACAAATAAACAAACAGTATAACCTGTATTAACAAATAAACAAACAGTATAACCTGTATTAACAAATAAACAAACAGTATAACCTGTATTAACAAATAAACAAACAGTATAACCTGTATTAACAAATAAACAAACAGTATAACCTGTATTAACAAATAAACAAACAGTACAACCTGTAGTAACAGACCACTCAAGAAATAACTAAAACTACCTCTCTTTTAGGTGAGAATTGGATCAGCTATTCCATATCTATTTTGTATTAATATCATTCAAATTTCTCTAGTGAAATACCGCCATTGTTAAAATCTATATTAACATCTATTATAATAGAAGAGCTCTATTAGGTTCTGATGACTTGTATTAAATTAATAATAATATTAATAAATCTGACCAACTTACTCGATTATCTTCTGTTTCTGGTGTCTGGTTGCCAGGTTGAGGTGGTGTTGATATCATGTTGTCATGGATACGATATAATGTTATTCGTAACCGATTGTTGATAGATTTATCTATACCCTAATGAAAAGAGAATGTTAATATTAGAGGGCCATACTTTTTATTTTCTAGGACCTTATTCTCGAAAACTTGACTAAGATACAGATTTTAAGAAACAAAGTAATCTGATTGGATAATAAAACTTACCATAAAACAGATCTTAGTGATTGACCAATCAGATGATTGGAATTTTTCGATCATGTTAAGTTAAGTTTCAAGAATAAGGCCCCAGATTGACAAAATTTTCTTCCATAAAAGAGAAACTATTTAAAGCAATAGGAGGTGAAATAATCTGTAAATCAGTGTATTCTATATTGTAAGTTATCTTTATGTCTGGACAGTTACTCAAACATTTATTGTACATAGGGAAGTATATCAGAATTTCATGATTCAAACACACAGAAAATCTATCAATAAATATTAAATCTACTTACATCTCCACCAAAGAAGGTAAAAATAGTATAAAGATAGAAATCGAAGAGTTGAGCTAGACAGGTGATTACATCAAACGATATCGGTCGCAATACTGTCATCATCTTTAAATATTTACCTGGAAATAAAAACAGGAAATATAATTATCTGATATTAGGTCCAGGGTCTAAATCTCGAAAACTTCACCAAGATAAAATTCTGGATTATTAAGTCTTAACTGTATAGGTATTTTATTGTTGTTACATTGTCTTTTGTGGTTACATCAATAGGCAAAAATACATTAATAGGCAAAAATACATTAATAGGCAAAAATACATTAATAGGCAAAAATACCTTATTCTGAGAACAACCCCTAACTCTAGCTACCCATACCCTAGCTACCCATACTCTAGCTACCCATACCCTAGCTACCCATACCCTAGCTACCCATACCCTAGCTACCCATACCCTCGCCCTAGAAATAGGAGACTGGGCCGTTATTGTGAGTTTAATCAACCTACCCATCACCCAGACTCATTCCCTAGCCCTAACAAGAAGACTATAAATCAACCTACCCATCACCCGAAGGACATTTAGTGTTGTATTGGTGATAATTGGTGCTTGTTTGTGACTTCCACTTCGATTTTTAGAAATACTCCTTTTGATTTGACGGCTGAAATTATATAATATAAAAATCTACAGTATAAAATGTGTGTAAAAGATATTTTTTGGAATTGAATTATTTTAATAACAGAAATTAAATTTCAATTTAAAAAGAGACACAGCTGTGACTATAAAAAATATAAGAAATAAGTTGATTGATGAAGTAAAAGACAAACCTATTTTTAAGAGCCTCTCCTGTTAATTCATCTATATAATCTTGTTTTAATTCATCCGGTACATCATTATCACTATCACTATCTCCATAACCTTCTTCCTTCTCCTATACACAACAATAGAACCAATTAGAAAACAATAGATCCAATTAGAAAAAATAGAAACAATTAAGAAAACAATTAGAAAACAATAGAAACCAATTAGAAAACAATAGAAGACAATTAGAAAACAATAGAAACAATTAGAAAACAATGAATAGAAAAGAAACAATTAGAAAACAATAGAAACAATTAGAAAACAATAGATGAACCATTAAAAAACAATAGAAACAATTAGAAGAAAAGACAATAGACCAATTTAGAAAAACAATTATGATACAATTAGAAAACCATAGAACAATTCCATAAAACAATTAGAAATGATGAAATGTCACTTAAGATATTGAGAAAGGTTTTCTAAAAAAATTTATGTCTGTGGTTCCTGCAATTCATAAAACAAGATGTATGACAATGTCACTAATGGCAAAATATGCTTGTATCTCATAAAGCCCTTCATTATTGAGGCCATCAAACACTATCAGTGTAACCAATACACATTAAACCTCTTGATAAATTGTACTATCTTTATTCAGATCTTCAAATCACTGATTGAAGGGAGGTAACTCTTGGTATCTTAATATCTTAAGTCCACAATAAAACAATATATTATTACAGTGAGACTCACCCCAGTTCCTACATAAACATCTTCATTCTCCTCCTCGTCAGGTTGAACATCAAACGGATTTCCCTGCTTCAAATAATCTTTAAAATATCCGAGATCTAATGTATTGTGACGTACTGGTGTCGTGTCGTCAGTTGTCTTGACGTCAGTTTGTCTGCCTGCCTGCCAATCTCTCATAAATCTATATTCCTGATAAAAATAGTAAATTACAATACAATCTAAATGTTTGTCATGTGATTTCTGATTACCTCCCCTTCTATCAACCTAGATTCCAGAAAATTTAATCATAAATTCAGTCCAATATTAAATACAGACCTATCTTTTTACATGTTTTTTTTCAGGAATTGAAGAGAAGATAACTCTTTATAACTCTGTAAGACAACGGACCATCAATAATACAAGTCAATAAACCGGTTATTTATCTTACCATTAATTGTAAAATATTAAAACTAGACTTTACAGGACAGAGTTCCCAGCCTTCATTCTCTAGAAATACTCTTAATTCATCCAATCTAGCACTGAAATAAAAACACGGGTAAACCTGATATCTCAACAATTATACAGAGAGAGGGCTGCTTTTAGATTTTTTATCATCTTACAGTGAACACTGGAAATAGCCTGTGGCCCCCATGAAAAGTTTTTCACTAAAAGTTTGCTGCCATGTCCTTATTGGTGAGATTTTTATTTATCTCTATAATCTCGAGTTGCCACATTACTTTATTATATATACCTGAACACCTTGTGAAGATAGATCTATCAAATTTCTGTTACAATAAAACAGGCCAATATAACAATTGAATCATTGAAAATAATAAATATTCTAGAAGTATCAATCAATAATAACTGGTTTTATTAAAAACAAGAAACTTTGAAAATAATTAATATTGTAGAAGTAATTCTATTTAATACAAACATTAAAACATTCTTACGTGTGATGATTTTTAAAATAATTTAAACTTTGTTGTTTTAACGAATCTTGTAAACCTTCTGATTTACTGCCACAAAACTGTTCACCAATTTCTATCAATCTAAATATATATAATAAATTATAAAGGCAGGCTTTATTACATGTTTTTATCTGGTAAACACCATCTTAGAAACTACAATATACTTACAACTGATGTATCAAATTGTATCATACAAATACGGTATATAAACAAAATATCACAGTTATAAAATAGAAATCAGAAATAAGTTTTAATGGGCCAGTAGACACCGGAAACTAACAGATTTCAGATTGCTTGGGAGGAATTTTGAGCATTTAAAAGGCTTAAATGTCACTTCAAAATAATACATTTATCAGTCCCGAAGGGGGGAGGGGCGGGGGGCTCTCTACTGCTAAATGTGGAGTAGCTAAGGGATGAAGTGTTATCTGTCAGAGTATAACCCTAGCTAGGTTGAACCACGTAAATAAAATAATATTAAAAACCAACATACCGTCCCACAATGTCTAGAACTCGGATAAATTCGTCGAGTTTAAATCCTGAGAGATTGGAACCTAAAATATACGTTTTGACTTTCTGTTGAACGTCCTGCCAGACTCGGCCACGCCCATATTCTAGTTTCTGAGTTATATATCGTCGATTAAACGTTTCTTCTACATTTTCACTTGTCGACTCTTCTACAATAAATAATATAAAACTTAATAAAGGTGCACTATTTTTATTAACAATATGGTAAATATTACCCAGGCAAACCCTTCCTGGCACCAGACCCCCTGAAACTTACCTGCAGCCTTTTTATTAGAACTATCGTTCTCTTCATGCCATTGTATAGTTTGATAATAACTTCTCATAACTTCCCATAATGCTTTACACAGATCGATCAAACATGGTATAAAACTCTCTGTCGTTAAATTCTATAAATAGAATCAATAATTAATTATAAATATAATCAACACTGGGATTAAGAAATAATTAAAAATGTTAATCTGTTTTAATCTTTAGGTTCTTACTAGATAGATTGAGTTTATCTATTTTAATATCAATATAGAATTTTTAATCTATAGGAAATGAATTGTGGTAAATAAAATTCCAGCATCAAGTTTTGTCTTGAATTGATTGTGATATGTCCTACTCTTTGGTACCTTATGGGTTAATGAAGACAGGGGTGAGGGGTGAGGGGTGAGGGGGGAGGGGGGGGTTTGGGAGGGAGAATAAACCTACATACCTTACATAAATCAGTATATTGACGTTTTTGAAAGTTAGTCTGTGAACCACCAGAACAAAGTTCAACATAGCCTAACACTATAATAAACGCCGTGTTGTGGATGGCGCTCGCAAAATGCATATGTAACTGATCCATAGCTGTCTGAAAACACAAAACAATATATCTCTTATAAAGAAGAAACGTATTACAGAACTTTCCTTGATAAACTACAAAGCCTTTTATTTTTAAAGCCTAAATAGTAGAGCTTACTTGGGAGCAGTTTTCTAAATAAACACAACAACAACTGATAGAACATAATCTTTAACATTCTCACAATCAAAATTCAATGTTTAATTTCCTTGTAAATTAACAATAATATACACAAGAAATTGTAAGTGTTCAATATGAAAATAGTACAAATTGGGTGATGTAATTAAAAATTTCCCTGATTTCACACTGCATGGTATTGCATATCTTTCCCATTGATAAAAACATCCCTGTACCTACCTGTGTTTTACCCAGTAAATTATAAGCCTTCTGTACCTACCTGTGTTTTACCCAGTAAATTATAAGCCTCCTGTACCCACCTGTGTTTTACCCAGTAAATTATAAGCCTCCTGTACCTACCTGTGTTTTACCCAGTAAATTATAAGCCTCCTGTACCACCTGTGTTTTACCAGTAAATTATAAGCCTCCTGTACCACCTGTGTTTTACAGTAAATTATAAGCCTCCTGTACCACCTGTGTTTTACTCAGTAATTATAACCTCCTGTACCACCTGTGTTTTATCCAGTAAATTATAACCTCCTGTACCCACCTGTGTTTTACCAGTAAATTATAAGCCTCCTGTACCACCTGTGTTTTACCAGTAAATTATAAGCCTCCTGTACCTACCTGTGTTTTACCAGTAATTATAACCTCCTGTACCCACCTGTGTTTTACCAGTAAATTATAACCTCCTGTACCACCTGTGTTTTACCTCAGTAAATTATAAGCCTCCTGTACCTACCTGTGTTTTACCCAGTAAATTATAAGCCTCCTGTACCTACCTGTGTTTTACCCAGTAAATTATAAGCCTCCTGTACCTACCTGTGTTTTACCCAGTAAATTATAAGCCTCCTGTACCTACCTGTGTTTTACCCAGTAAATTATAAGCCTCCTGTACCCACCTGTGTTTTACCCAGTAAATTATAAGCCTCCTGTACCTACCTGTGTTTTACCCAGTAAATTATAAGCCTCCTGTACCTACCTGTGTTTTACCCAGTAAATTATAAGCCTCCTGTACCTACCTGTGTTTTACCCAGTAAATTGATAAGCCTCCTGTACCTACCTGTGTTTTACCCAGTAAATTATAAGCCTCCTGTACCTACCTGTGTTTTACCCAGTAACCTACCTGTGTTTTACCAGTAAATTATAGCCTCCTGTACCTACCTGTGTTTTACCCAGTAAATTATAAGCCTCCTGTACCTACCTGTGTTTTACCCAGTAAATTATAAGCCTTCTGTACCTACCTGTGTTTTACCCAGTAAATTATAAGCCTCCTGTACCTACCTGTGTTTTACCCAGTAAATTATAAGCCTCCTGTACCTACCTGTGTTTTACCCAGTAACCTACCTGTGTTTTACCCAGTAAATTTAGCCTCCTGTACCTACCTGTGTTTTACCCAGTAAATTATAAGCCTCCTGTACCAACCTGTGTTTTACCCAGTAAATTATAAGCCTCCTGTACCTACCTGTGTTTTACCCAGTAAATTATAAGCCTTCTGTACTTTATCATAATGTTTAACATCAAAACCATTACAAGTTTTAGACAAGGCAGTATCTAGTTGTTCTTCTATCATTTCAAAAGTATCTTGTAACTTGGAACTTAATTCACTAGAAAATAACAAAAATAGTCTCAGTTTCTTAGTAACCAGTTTGTATATTCACAGGTTATTTTAAAATAACTTGCCTAGAGTTTCATAGTTTTAATCTTAATGGAGTTTTACATCAAATTATAATGAAATAACAGAGAGTAAGTATTGTTAAAAACTTAAGTTTCCAAATAAAATATCATTTCCTATATTTCTCCAATATTACTAAAGGCTAATATTTGACATGACCTTAGCTATTCTACTGAATATACTGACTTGTAACCAAGGTAACAGTAACAGATTATAAACAATGTTACCTGATACATTTAAAATGGCGGAATGTACTTGCTGCTTTTTGACATTCTAGACAGAGTTGTATAGCACCACAATAATCTTCTTCCTACAAAATATACATACATAATAATAATTACAGAATGAAATAGTTTGGCTTTCCGACATTAACTCTATTAATAAGTTATAAGTTTTGAGTTTGCTTAACGAGATGTAGAAGAATAGAACCCTACCTCCATCATTTCTATCAACCTCAAATCTGTTCTTTGCTGAAATAAAAATCATACCAGTAAGTTTTATTATTAAATATTATTATTATTAATTATCTATTTAATTAATTCTTGACAAATTATCATACTAGTAATATAGTAAACCTAGAGTGAAATATAGATACTTACCAATGTTTTATTATAAAATATTATTACTATTAATTATCTATTTAATTAATTCTTGACAAATTATCATACTAGTAATATAGTAAACCTAGGGTGAAATATACATACTTACCAATGTCTTAATGGTATGTAAAGATTTCAGTAACCCTAGTAACTGCTGTCGTTTTTTATAATTAGCTAATAAACCCAGGCTGGCGGAGGTGAATATAGTTTTACCATGTAACACCTCTCTACAATAGATACATATAGCTCTTATTTTTATTCTGATAGCAAGATAGGTACTCTCAGAGTATAGCCATCTTTAGTTGTGTATGGTTCCAGATTAGAATAATGGTCATAAGTTTCTAACTGAATTGGTTAGAGTGTCTGTAGTAGATACATCAAGAAATATTATAACCTCAATAAAATAATTATCCATAAAAAATATAATTTAAATGTTTGACCTACTTCCTGCCCTTTGCACACACCACCCCAGCAGCCTGCAGACATCGATCAAGTTCCATAACTCTCTGTAATTCTGCAGCGTAAGCCGGATGATTTTGTAAGATGAGTTCTGAAACTTTCCGCGATACCTGGAAATAAAATTAAATAAATTCTGAAAGAGATTCTAAAAATAGATCAATTACTTCTTCTAATGTTTTTGAATTATAACAGAAATATCTCACTTTGATCTAAAGATAAGCAGGCTTACTTAATATTTATTTTGGAATTGATTAAAATTTGTACATCTAAACAGTCAAAGAAATAGAATTTTACTATATTTTCAATACTAACTAAATTTAACACCACTATATTAATAATATAGTTTCACTTCCTATCGTCAACCCAGGCTTTTATAGAATTTTATTCTGAGATCACCCTAACCCTAGTGGCATTAGGTCAAGGGCTTGAGACCCTAACAACATAGATTTTGACCAATTGTGGAGAAGAGTGATTGAAGGTAACAAGTTATTGAAGGTAACAAGTTATTGAAGGAAACAAGTTATTGAGGGACAAGTTATTGCAGGTAACAAGTTATTGAAGGTAACAAGTTATTGAAGGAAACAAGTTATTGAAAAAAAAGTTATTGAATTAACAAGTTATGAAGGTACAAGTTATTGAAGGAAAAGTTATTAAGGAAACAATTATTGAAGGTAACAAGTTATTGAAGGAAACAAGTTATTGAAGGAAACAAGTTATTGAAGGAAACAAGTTATTGAAGGAAACAAGTTATGGTTTAATAAAAGGCACTGATACAGGGGTAAAGTTTTGTTTAGAAATATTGTAGTGTTAATATCAAGTAAAATAAAAGAGAAGAGTGTTTACTTACAGCTTGTAACTGTTTTCTGAGTTTCGTTCTATCATCGTCAATCTCTGATAAACTTAAAGCATTCGGTAATTTCTGAAAAAATAAAAAATTCACTTAATTTAAAATATTATAATACCAAGATTAGGGTAGGGTTAAAAGTGCATGTTTTTCGAAAAAAGGATAACACCAATGATGATGGTTAAAAAATGGTTACAACAAAATGGATAAATGAATGAATGGGAAATTGACATTGCAAATGAAATGAAATTTTCCTCGACTCTTCTGCACCTAAATTAGATTAACATTACTAAGGATTGTCTTATAAAAACTTCAAGAGTCATTTTGAACAATAACCAGTCCCTTACTTACTTTTAGTATGACTAACTGGCTATTATAATAAAACAGGAACCTACCTCTAATTCATAATTACTAGCATCCCAGGATTCATCATTATAATATAACATAAACCTACCTCTAATTCATAATTACTAGCATCCCAGGATTCATCATTATAATAAAACATAACCTACCTCTAATTCATAATTACTAGCATCCCAGGATTCATCATTATAATAAAACATGAACCTACCTCTAATTCATAATTACTAGCATCCCAGGATTCATCATTATAATATAACATAAACCTACCTCTAATTCATAATTACTAGCATCCCAGGACTCATCATTATAATATAACATGAACCTACCTCTAATTCATAATTACTAGCATCCCAGGACTCATCATTATAATATAACATAAACCTACCTCTAATTCATAATTACTAGCATCCCAGGATTCATCATTATAATAAAACATAAACCTACCTCTAATTCATAATTACTAGCATCCCAGGATTCATCATTATAATAAAACATAAACCTACCTCTAATTCATAATTACTAGCATCCCAGGACTCATCATTATAATAAAACATAAACCTACCTCTAATTCATAATTACTAGCATCCCAGGATTCATCATTATAATATAACATAAACCTACCTCTAATTCATAATTACTAGCATCCCAGGATTCATCATTATAATATAACATGAACCTACCTCTAATTCATAATTACTAGCATCCCAGGATTCATCATTATAATAAAACATAACCTACCTCTAATTCATAATTACTAGCATCCCAGGATTCATCATTATAAAAATAACATAAACCTACCTCTAATTCATAATTACTAGCATCCCAGGATTCATCATTATAATAAAACATAAACCTACCTCTAATTCATAATTACTAGCATCCCAGGATTCATCATTATAATAAAACATGAACCTACCTCTAATTCATAATTACTAGCATCCCAGGATTCATCATTATAATAAAACATGAACCTACCTCTAATTCATAATTACTAGCATCCCAGGATTCATCATTATAATATAACATGAACCTACCTCTAATTCATAATTACTAGCATCCCAGGATTCATCATTATAATATAACATGAACCTACCTCTAATTCATAATTACTAGCATCCCAGGATTCATCATTATAATATAACATAAACCTACCTCTAATTCATAATTACTAGCATCCCAGGATTCATCATTATAATATAACATAAACCTACCTCTAATTCATAATTACTAGCATCCCAGGATTCATCATTATAATAAAACATAAACCTACCTCTAATTCATAATTACTAGCATCCCAGGATTCATCATTATAATAAAACATAAACCTACCTCTAATTCATAATTACTAGCATCCCAGGATTCATCATTATAATATAACATAAACCTACCTCTAATTCATAATTACTAGCATCCCAGGATTCATCATTATAATATAACATGAACCTACCTCTAATTCATAATTACTAGCATCCCAGGATTCATCATTATAATAAAACATAAACCTACCTCTAATTCATAATTACTAGCATCCCAGGATTCATCATTATAATAAAACATAAACCTACCTCTAATTCATAATTACTAGCATCCCAGGATTCATCATTATAATAAAACATAAACCTACCTCTAATTCATAATTACTAGCATCCCAGGATTCATCATTATAATATAACATAAACCTACCTCTAATTCATAATTACTAGCATCCCAGGACTCATCATTATAATATAACATGAACCTACCTCTAATTCATAATTACTAGCATCCCAGGATTCATCATTATAATATAACATAAACCTACCTCTAATTCATAATTACTAGCATCCCAGGATTCATCATTATAATATAACATAAACCTACCTCTAATTCATAATTACTAGCATCCCAGGATTCATCATTATAATATAACATAAACCTACCTCTAATTCATAATTACTAGCATCCCAGGATTCATCATTATAATATAACATAAACCTACCTCTAATTCATAATTACTAGCATCCCAGGATTCATCATTATAATATAACATGAACCTACCTCTAATTCATAATTACTAGCATCCCAGGATTCATCATTATAATATAACATAAACCTACCTCTAATTCATAATTACTAGCATCCCAGGATTCATCATTATAATATAACATAAACCTACCTCTAATTCATAATTACTAGCATCCCAGGATTCATCATTATAATATAACATAAACCTACCTCTAATTCATAATTACTAGCATCCCAGGATTCATCATTATAATATAACATAAACCTACCTCTAATTCATAATTACTAGCATCCCAGGATTCATCATTATAAAAATAACATAAACCTACCTCTAATTCATAATTACTAGCATCCCAGGATTCATCATTATAAAAATAACATAACCTACCTCTAATTCATAATTACTAGCATCCCAGGATTCATCATTATAATATAACATAAACCTACCTCTAATTCATAATTACTAGCATCCCAGGATTCATCATTATAATATAACATAACCTACCTCTAATTCATAATTACTAGCATCCCAGGATTCATCATTATAATATAACATAAACCTACCTCTAATTCATAATTACTAGCATCCCAGGATTCATCATTATAAAAATAACAGGAACCTACCTCTAATTCATAATTACTAGCATCCCAGGATTCATCATTATAATATAACATAAACCTACCTCTAATTCATAATTACTAGCATCCCAGGATTCATCATTATAAAAATAACATGAACCTACCTCTAATTCATAATTACTAGCATCCCAGGATTCATCATTATAATATAACATAAACCTACCTCTAATTCATAATTACTAGCATCCCAGGACTCATCATTATAATAAAACATAACCTACCTCTAATTCATAATTACTAGCATCCCAGGATTCATCATTATAATAAAACAGGAACCTACCTCTAATTCATAATTACTAGCATCCCAGGATTCATCATTATAATATAACATAAACCTACCTCTAATTCATAATTACTAGCATCCCAGGATTCATCATTATAATATAACATAAACCTACCTCTAATTCATAATTACTAGCATCCCAGGATTCATCATTATAAAAATAACATAAACCTACCTCTAATTCATAATTACTAGCATCCCAGGATTCATCATTATAAAAATAACATAAACCTACCTCTAATTCATAATTACTAGCATCCCAGGATTCATCATTATAATATAACATAAACCTACCTCTAATTCATAATTACTAGCATCCCAGGACTCATCATTATAATAAAACATAACCTACCTCTAATTCATAATTACTAGCATCCCAGGATTCATCATTATAATATAACATGAACCTACCTCTAATTCATAATTACTAGCATCCCAGGATTCATCATTATAATAAAACATAAACCTACCTCTAATTCATAATTACTAGCATCCCAGGATTCATCATTATAATATAACATGAACCTACCTCTAATTCATAATTACTAGCATCCCAGGATTCATCATTATAATAAAACATAAACCTACCTCTAATTCATAATTACTAGCATCCCAGGATTCATCATTATAATATAACATGAACCTACCTCTAATTCATAATTACTAGCATCCCAGGATTCATCATTATAATATAACATAAACCTACCTCTAATTCATAATTACTAGCATCCCAGGATTCATCATTATAAAAATAACATAAACCTACCTCTAATTCATAATTACTAGCATCCCAGGACTCATCATTATAATATAACATAAACCTACCTCTAATTCATAATTACTAGCATCCCAGGATTCATCATTATAATATAACATAAACCTACCTCTAATTCATAATTACTAGCATCCCAGGACTCATCATTATAATAAAACATAAACCTACCTCTAATTCATAATTACTAGCATCCCAGGATTCATCATTATAATATAACATGAACCTACCTCTAATTCATAATTACTAGCATCCCAGGATTCATCATTATAAAAATAACATGAACCTACCTCTAATTCATAATTACTAGCATCCCAGGATTCATCATTATAATAAAACATGAACCTACCTCTAATTCATAATTACTAGCATCCCAGGATTCATCATTATAATATAACATAAACCTACCTCTAATTCATAATTACTAGCATCCCAGGATTCATCATTATAAAAATAACATAAACCTACCTCTAATTCATAATTACTAGCATCCCAGGATTCATCATTATAATAAAACATGAACCTACCTCTAATTCATAATTACTAGCATCCCAGGATTCATCATTATAATATAACATAAACCTACCTCTAATTCATAATTACTAGCATCCCAGGATTCATCATTATAATATAACATAAACCTACCTCTAATTCATAATTACTAGCATCCCAGGACTCATCATTATAATATAACATAAACCTACCTCTAATTCATAATTACTAGCATCCCAGGATTCATCATTATAATATAACATGAACCTACCTCTAATTCATAATTACTAGCATCCCAGGACTCATCATTATAATATAACATAACCTACCTCTAATTCATAATTACTAGCATCCCAGGATTCATCATTATAAAAATAACATGAACCTACCTCTAATTCATAATTACTAGCATCCCAGGACTCATCATTATAATATAACATAAACCTACCTCTAATTCATAATTACTAGCATCCCAGGATTCATCATTATAATAATCTTTCTCGATTGTTTCTATAATCTCTTCTTGTTCATGTGGGTTACTCGGTAACTCAGGCTGAAAATATTATATAAAATATAAATAGTAATAATCAATTACATACGAGTATAGACTAATCAGTGATTTCCGCCTAAAAAAACATTGGAAAAACTAATTCAGAAATTTACCGTTTGTTATTCCAGAATACAAAAACACAAACCTTAAATTTCGCTACAGCTGGTTCGCTGACCAATAATTCTTGACTGATATTTTCTTCAATAGGTGATGTGACACTATCCTAAAAATTGAACACTTTATACAAATACAATGATAAAGTGAAAGTAAAGTAACACCTGCAAGGATATTATTAGAATTAATCCAGATCCATTCTTTAGACATCCAAGGACGATTATAGACTGTCGGAATTCATTGGGCAAACAAGTTATATAGGTTTGGAGGAAAAATATAATGATGATGAAACTTGGGGGCCTCTTTTTTGGCTCTTTTCCTAGTTGTGACAGCAGTCCTTAAGAAAATTGTAATGTAATGATAGAAGATGAGATGACAGACGATCAACTTCAAGTTACATTTAAAGGACGAGTTTAAACTTTTGTGCCATGGTTGAAAACTGAGGTGTGTTTGACAATTTATAATGGGAATTAGTCATTGGAAGAGTAACTGGTAAAATAGAAAATTAGAAGGGTGGAATCGAAGGGTGGATCTAATATGCTGTAATGAACCTTAACACAGTGACATAGTCAAGATAAGACTGCAAGTTATAACCCACAGTGACAGTCAATGTACCTGCTTGGTTATAAAGTTCCGAAGTTTCTGTTTGAAATCCATTTCAGTGCAAAAAAGGCATTTTTAGTGCGAATTAAAAATTTTAATCTAAATAGACGGCCATGTTGGATACAACGCCCTCACACAAACAAAGGAAAGATAATCAGGATGAACAAGATTCTAAGATTGGACTTGTTCAATAAATAGCTGATTCAAATTGTGAAATATATCACTGACAGTGAATCTCTAAATAAGAAAACCACAAATCGCAGCAGCAGTAACAAAATGGACACAGGGAAAAACGAAGTTTCCATGAAAACTCTCAAAAAACACGGATGGGGAGGTGAGCGGGTTTAAAAGTTAAAATAGTAGGGGAGAGAAGGGACTACTAGTCCATTACTTGTTATATTTTAAGTATATGATTTTATTTCTCTGTAAATGACAGATATTCACTTAATATTTACATTCTGAATTTGATCATGTCACCAATTATACTATAATATATTATTAAACTAATTCTGAAAATAGGGTGAACTGGGACAATCTGTCCACTACTTATTACAGTCATACAATCTGGCCTTTATAAATATTGTTTATGCTTCATTGTCCAGTTGTCAACTGCTGAAAATCAAATTTCAATATTTTTATATTTTAGATTTAGTTTTACGTGGTTATCAGTTAGATGGAGTTAATTGGTTGATTGGTTGCTATAACAACAACCATGGTTGTATCCTGGGAGATGAAATGGGACTTGGGAAGACATGCCAGGTGAGAGATGAATAATCTAGTGTAAAATTAGATGTCGGATTGTCTTTCATTCTTAATGAAATTTAAAATTAATTTTCTACCTCAATCTTGTCTTTAAAAGAGGGGTAGTAATATTTTTAAGACAAGTGTAATTTTTAATAATAACTTTTTATTTCAGACTATCGCCGTGCTGACTTATCTAAATAAAAAGCCAGTTACCTCCCCTAACCTAGTTGTGTGTCCGAGAGCTGTACTTGAAAACTGGCAAGTGGAATTTAAAAGGTCAGAGGTCAAATTTTCTTTGCCTTGCACTATTGTGAATAAACCCTTTAATCAAGTTGGACTAGTTTGTTATTGTTTGACAATAGATCATTTATTCTGACTCATGGTGATAAGAATAGAATCTAAACGTCTGCCATCTCTGTCAGTTATTCACAACTTTTATTTAGGTTGAATCTAATTGATTAGTCTTTTAAACATGTGTTGATAATGACTTATTAAGTTACTTAGTCGAGTTGGTCTTCAACTCCTTCAATTAAAAATAGAAAAACAAAGTCATACCTTAACAATTTTAAATTCCAGATTTTCTCCAATATTAGAAGTAATTCCACTAATCGGAGCCAAAGATGATAGAAAAAAACTGTGTAATGATATTAAAAAGAAAAGTAAAAATGGAGAATATTCTTTTGATGTATTGATAACTACTTATGAGGTAAAGATTGTGTTGAAGTTATTTCTATATATTACTGGATAATTACTAAAATAATACACGCTCTTTCTTACCCTGGATTAAATTTAGTCACAGTGAATAATTACCCCCCCCCCCACTCCTCTCCCTTAGTAAATAGAATACAGCTCTGTAAATCAATTTCTTGTAAATCTAATATATTCACCATTTAAATGATGTCTGTTTGTTTTCTAGATTTGTTTAAAAGACCACAGTTTCCTGCAGTCTATTCCGTGGAATATATTAATAGTTGATGAGGCACATAGACTTAAAAACCATGAATCTTTACTTTACAGAACCCTAGAACAGGTTAGAATCAGGTTTTATACTTTACAGAACCCTAGAACAGGTTAGAATCAGGTTTAATACTTTACAGAACCCTAGAACAGGTTAGAGTCAGGTTTTATACTTTACAGAACCCTAGAACAGGTTAGAGTCAGGTTTAATACTTTACAGAACCCTAGAACAGGTTAGAATCAGGTTTTATACTTTACAGTAACCCTAGAACAGGTTAGAGTCAGGTTTAATACTTTACAGAACCCTAGAACAGGTTAGAATTAGGTTTAATACTTTACAGAACCCTAGAACAGGTTAGAGTCAGGTTTTATACTTTACAGAACCCTAGAACAGGTTAGAGTCAGGTTTAATACTTTACAGAACCCTAGAACAGGTTAGAGTCAGGTTTTATACTTTACAGAACCCTAGAACAGGTTAGAATCAGGTTTTATACTTTACAGAACCCTAGAACAGGTTAGAATCAGGTTTTACATGGGATTAAATCAGAAGTCTTTCGACTGAACAGGTAACAGGTGACAAGATAATAATAAAATGTCTGGGTTTTTTGGGACGAGAATAAATCAGCCCCTCCATGCTCTTGTCTAATGATTTCTTAAATTCAGCAAATAAAATATATGATAACCATTGTCTTGACAAAATTATGATATATATATTTATTTTACAGTGGGATATAAATCAAAGTTTTCTACTAACAGGAACACCTGTACAATGATATATATATATTATTATTTTACAGTGGGATATAAATCAAAGTTTTCTACTAACAGGAACACCTGTACAATGATATATATATATTTATTTTACAGTGGGATATAAATCAAAGTTTTCTACTAACAGGAACACCTGTACAATGATATATATATATTTATTTTACAGTGGGATATAAATCAAAGTTTTCTACTAACAGGAACACCTGTACAATGATATATATATATTTATTTTACAGTGGGATATAAATCAAAGTTTTCTACTAACAGGAACACCTGTACAATGATATATATATTTATTTTACAGTGGGATATAAATCAAAGTTTTCTACTAACAGGAACACCTGTACAAAATAACTTAATGGAGCTTTATGCTTTACTCAGTTTTGTTGATGATAAAAAATTCCCTCCTTCTCAACTTGATCACTTTGTATCGAGGTTTTCTTCTGATGAAAATAAAAGTGAGTTGTTTTAATTAAAATTAATTAATTTAATTAATACTGAAATGTAATTAGTAAAGGTGGTGGATAAAATAACTAATAGATGACAATTACTCACTTTATTTACAGGACAAGGTTTCAACCAGCGTTCTCTGGGTTTTTATTTAGCAATGTATAATATTATAGAGGTTTACAAGTATATATAGGTAAATACAACACAGAGAATAAAGATTCCATCTTATAACAGCTAATTAACTTACGGTAAATATTTATAGAACTAGAAGAATTACATGAGCTGTTAAAACCATATTTATTACGAAGAACGAAGGCTGGAGTTTTAAAAGATCTTCCAGATAAATCGGAGGTTGTTTTATATCATGGATTATCTCCCCTACAGAAAAAATTATACAAAGCTTTCTTAACAAAAGATTTAGGTAAATTTAAAATTCTATTTTACCAAATTCAAAAAAAAATAATGAGGAAAAATAACTGTTTCTCAAAAAATCATCAACTTATATTGTAAATTTGGTAAATTTTGTGTTTTTAGTTGTTGATAAATTTGATAAAAATCTGTAAATTAAATGTTGAAGAATTTAATGTCAAATCAGAAAAACTTAATTAAAAAAAATTAAATAATAATTTTTTATATTTTTTAGATGTATTTGATAATTCCAATCCCCACGTGAAATCCACCAGTCTAATGAATATTTTGATGCAGTTAAGAAAATGTGTCAATCACCCATATTTATTTGATGGTGAGTATATGTATAAGGAGATAACAAAAGTTGTAATGTTGGTCAATATTTAACACATAATGTTTCATTTTACAAGGATAACAACTTAGGTTCACAGTTAAGGATCCTTTCTACCAACTGATCCTTGGTCAAACCTCTTGGTATTGATAGAGTATATTTTTTTTTTTAGGAGTGGAACCAGAGCCGTTCGAACTGGGAGACCATTTGATTGAGTCTAGTGGTAAACTAGTTTTGATTGACAAGTTGTTGGGTCACATGAAGAGAAATGGACATAGAGTTTTGATGTTTTCTCAGATGACCCACATGTTAGATATTCTACAGGACTATCTGGGATATAAAGGTCTGTTTGATATTTAATTTTATCACAAATTCAGGGGAAAACAATTAGAAATATATACTATTGTCCTATCGTCTAATGTTTCGACTAAATATATTCCTCAGAAACACCATTCTATTTAATATATAAGATAATATATTACAGGATATACCTACGAAAGATTGGACGGATCTGTCCGAGGAGAAGAAAGATTTTTATCGATACAGAAATTTAATCAAAGTGATGAGACGTTTGTTTTTCTTCTCAGTACCAAAGCAGGTAGGAAATATTATAATTTGTCTTCAAGATTTGGTCTTAAACTCTACTATTAAAAAAGAAAGAAATAAAGTTATGAGATTTTTTAACTTCCAGAATTGAAGAATAATAAACCAAATCCTCACAATCAAAACAACCAAATCCTCACAATCAAAACAACCAAATCCTCACAATCAAAACAACCAAATCCTCACAATCAAAACAACCAAATCCTCACAATCAAAACAACCAAATCCTCACAATCAAAACAACCAAATCCTCACAATCAAAACAACAAAAACAATGTATAGGCTACACATTGATAACAGCTAACTAACCTTTCAGATGAGGAATTTCCTTTTTTTTCATTCAAATTCAAATGACAAACATACCATCAAGTTTTGGTGTCTGTAATATGCCAACTCTACCGAATAGGGAGTCAAGCAGGAAGTGATAATATACATCTGATATATCTTCTAGGTGGACAAGGAATTAACCTGACCTCAGCTGACACGGTGATATTTGTAGATAGCGACTTCAATCCACAGAATGATTTACAGGCTGCCGCCCGAGCTCATAGAATTGGACAAATGAAGTAGGTTCTTTTTTTTTTTATAGATTTTAAATCAGTGGTTTGATGAAAGAATCAAAAATAGTTTTTGCAAGATAACATGTGATTCTCTTTTTTAATGAATTACTAACGAGGAATCTATTTAAATGAAATCATTGGAGTGTGATTTTATTAAACTTGATATTCATAATAAAACCTTTTATTGTATGACTTAAAGAAACATTTTTGAAATTTCTGGTTTCAATTTTTTAATGCATCATTTTTATCGTATTACACTATTTGTTTCTCTTGTTTTATCAATTCACAATAGACCAGGATATTAAAATCTTGTATTATAGAGCTGTCAAGATAATAAGATTAATAGGAAGACACAGTGTATTAAAATCTTGTATTATAGAGCTGTCAAGATAATAAGATTAATAGGAAGACACAGTGTATTAAAATCTTGTATTATAGAGCCGTCAAGATAATAAGGTTAATAGGAAGACACAGTGTGGAGGAGATCATTTTAAAACGAGCTGAAGATAAACTAAAATTAACAGAAAAAGTTATAGAAAGTGGACAGTTTGCTCTGGGAAACCAAAGTTTATTTGCTTCTAACAAATCCGAGGTAGGGTCATACCTACTTTTCTTAATTAAATAATACTGTCCTCATTCTAGATTACTTAGTGTTTTACTCAAACTTTTACAGAACAAAACAAAAATTGGTAGCAACTAAGAACAATCACATTAGGATATTTGTCAATTATAAATGAAGAAGAGGTATTGGAATGTTTCCAGATTCAAATGCAGTAAGTTATATTATGTTAAGTTTTAAGTGTAGTAGTAAATATGTCATAGTTTTATTTTTTAGCTACAAGATGTATTAAAATTTGGGGCGGAGAAATTATTTAATGATGACAATGATGATGATAATGATGATGATTTTAAGAAGATTCTAGGACCAACTGTTGATGGACAATGGACCCTGAATGAAGATGATGATGATGATGATGATGATGATAAGGTACAGTTGAATTATTTACCCTAGTGGTATAGTTTTTATTATTTATTATAGACTGTGCCCATTAAAAGAGCTCAACTGTTACAGATGTTTTACCAAGGTGTTAGTTTAGATTTTGAGTTTTGTTTAGTGTTTCTGGTCATTATTGCTTGGTTTATTTATTAAACTAAAGATATTACTCGAGAAAATGATAAGAGTGTGGTAAGATAAAGGCCAGTAGGGTGTAAAACTCTATCCATTTGCTTACAGATTGATTTCATAAATTATACAGTATACATTATTAAAATGATTTTCCAAATTTACCATATAATTTAATTAATTATGTTAATTAAGTAAGAGAAACGAATCTCTTGTGATATAAGACAGTAGGGTGTAAAACTCTATTAATTTATTTGTTACAGATAAAGTCTATAAGTGATGAAACTAATCCAGCTCCACAGAGTATGTATGTATTTGAAGGAAGGGATTATTCCAACGAACCCTCAGCAGAAGATAAAAAGGCCTTTGATGCTTTGATTGAAGGTAAGTCCTACTCCTAGCTTGAAGAGTCTGACATGGAAAAGCATCTAGTCAATCGGATGAGACAATAAACTGAGGACCAGTGTGCTACAGGCTGTGCAGGTTTCAGATCCATCGACAATTGAAAATCACAAAAAAAGTAGGCTAATGTTGTCCTGGGAAAATTTCCCTCAATTGCACACTGCATTAGCTCATTAGGTGCAAATTTATTTAATTTTAATTATAACCTAACCATAACTTTGAAATAAATAGTCGTTGCTTCCCTTCCTCAACCAGTACTTCCTCTGACATATATATTCTCATTTCACCTTTACACTTAATTTATAGATGACAAAATATTAGACCACAATGTTTGTTATTTATTTTACTCTGTCAATTTGATTCTAGCTGAACGGAAAATTCTAGAAGATAAAATGACTGGTGAACGAGCCATGAGGCGGAAGAATTCCACGTTAATTACTGCTCTACCAGAATTTACACGGAAACCACGGAAACAATTAACTCCAGAACAGTTGGAAGAGAGGAAGAAAAAGGTACGAACGTGGATATACCTAAATAGGATAGGTCCAATATTTTAGAGCACCTGTTGCCATTAATGACTAGCTTCGGGTCACCGAACTCAGTGACAGATCCTGTAGCTACTTTTAGGGGTATAGAACAAATAAATTATGATATAGGCTTACTACTCCTTGGTTTTATTGTTAATAAAAAACAAATGTAAAATAAAGTCTAGTGATAGACAAATAAGATGATATAATTCAAAATCATTTTAGGACAAATTTTTTATAAACTGACCTCAGGATTGACCTCAGTGATTTAAATATATAAATATAGATATGTTAATGAACCTAAATTTGTTTTCAGAGAAAAGAAGCAGCAGAAAAACGAGCGAAACTGGCTGAAGAACAGGAAATAAAAAGAGCTCAAGAATTACGGAAAATCAAGTAAGTAATATTAGTTTGAGATTATCTCTACCAGATACACAGGAAAATAAATCTTTTATTTATTTCATCTTCTGAGATGAGGTAATATGGTATTATCCTTTCTGATAATATAATCTGGCAACACTGCATATAATAAAATGAATGAATGCTGGAGGGCTGCTGGAGTGATAGACTGGAGTTTGGTGTGAAAGGGATATTTCTGACACTTCCTTCACTTTTACTGGGCACTGATCTTTGTTTAGTGAACTGGTTGAGAATTATTCTAACTTTACTATCAATCCAAAGAATTCCCAGCATAGATCTAGAGTGTAATGCCACATTATTAATGTAGCTCTGATGCCTCACTGACATCTGGGTTGGTATGGGTAGTTTTACTGTCTCTATCTGGGAATATTATTTTCATGCTGATACGACTAGGGGACACATACACAAACAGGTTGAAAACCACAGCTCTGATGCCGCAATGATAAATAGGTTGAACTGTATGTATGTTTGAATGGTAATTTCAGACAAGATCTATGGAATTCATACAACTACAAGACATGTAATATAGAAATAGACAGTGATGATGATGATGACGATGATGATGATGATGATGATGATGGTGATCCTGTAGGATTAAGATATGTTATTGGTGACGTCACCCATCCTGTTGATAGTAATACTCTAACTAACATTGTTGTACACTGTGCAGGTTTGTTATTCTTTATACTAGCAGTCAACAAAGGTATTTCTGTATACTAGAGGTCAACAATGGTATTTCTGTATACCAGGGGTCAACAATGGTATTTCTGTATACTAGGGGTCAACAATGGTATTTCTGTATACCAGGGGTCAACAATGGTATTTCTGTATACTAGAGGGCACATATAACGCATATTTAAAAGGTCAAATGATCATGATAGACAAACTTTTCCTTAGAGTAAAAAGATATCAAAATAAAAATGGAGTATGAAATATGTTGTTGTATTTTTAGATGATTCAGGCCGTTGGGGTAGAGGTGGATTATTCTCAGCCCTGGCAGCTCGCTCCCCCACCCCTGAGAAACAATATAAACTAGCCAGTAAATGTCAGGGTAAGGCTTAATTTCATTATAATTAATAAAGGTCAGTGTTGTAGACTGGGTTTATTTTTAAGATAAATATTTTTGTAAATCAAGTCAAGCTATCTCTATCAGTAGAGTAAAGTAGAGTATATATTTCTATGACTCCAATATGTTGGAGAATATCGTATAAAATGAAATTAATATAAATATGTTTATTGTTGTCAGAAATATGTATTTTAATTTTTAATTATCAATTAATAAAGGTTAATTATTGAGTTAATTAAATTATTAGTTTTTACTTATTATTATATTATAGATCTAGCTCTAGGAGATTGTCATCTGATTAATATAGATGATATTGAAGGCAGGGAAGATGGTGAAGATTTGGTAACTATTTTAATAAATTAACACGTATTTCTTATGTCCTGATATAAAGAACAATAGTAAAGATATAGTGTTATTAGGATATTTACTTACATGTCTTTAGCTGCAGACCTTTATTTTCTTAACTAGCTAAAGATAATATTGAAGTTAAAGTAATCCACAAGTGTCAATAGTCTGGTGATTTAATACATATACTAGTATACAAAAAAAAATGAAATGAATGGAGTTTTACGTCCTACTCTTCTGCACCTTATTGACTAATGAAGACTGGCAACACCATGCACTGTGCAATGAGGGAAATTTTGCCAGGACAGCGGCATTAGCCAACACTTTTTGCGATTTCCAACTGTCGAGGGATCTTGAACGTGCGCAGCCTGTAGCGCACGTGGCCTCGGTTTATTGTCCCAGCCCAACGACTAGACGCTTTTTCCATGTCAGTCCCTCCGACCTGCATCACTGACAAGGGGAAACCGGGCTGAAAAATCCAAAAGTTCATCTCGACCTTTGCCGGGATTGAACCCTGGACCTTCAGGTTAGCGAGCAAGCGTCTAACCCACTGATTCATCGCGGCTCCCGTATACTAGTATACAGGTGTTATATTAATACTAAAGTTATCAATATTAGCTATGTGGATTATCTGAAAGAGATGCTTAATTAATACACACTCAATTCCCAGAGCAGCTGTATATATTCTGGAAGTGTGAACTCTGAGTTGATTGTAAAGATACTCAGTGAAATTAAACTCTGAACCTTAAAAGTAAGGTTTGAAGGAAAATTACAGGAACTTTCTGAAAATAAGGATTAACAAATATGACATCTGTTTAATATTTTCAGCTTGGACTAATAATAGCTCAACATCGCGATAAACGGAACAAACTTTCTGGGATCAAACTTTCGGCTTTACGTCTTGGTTTAGAGAAAATATACGTTGTTGCCAAGGCGAAGAAAGGTATAGATTCACCTTGTTTTATTTTTTAACATTGTCACAGAATGTAAAACTAATAGATTTGAATATTGTAGTTTTTTCAAACGAAACCCAAAATCCAAAACAACACATTGCCATAACATTGGTAGCAGCTAATGAACTTTTCATTTAAGGAAGTATATCAATTGTAAGTATTATAAGTATTTAATAATAAAAAGCGGTATCAGGTGTCTAGAAGAGTAAATATTTAATAATAAAAAGCGGTATCAGGTGTCTAGAAGAGTAAGCAAACCCTGTCTGGTACCACACCAGCCATTTCTGCTTGACATATACAACAAACTGGAAAAATAGTAAGGTAAGAATAAAAAAAGACAAAGTGATTTGAGACCAATGTAAAGGGTTGACCGATAATTTAAGGTTCTATTTATTTCAGCCAGTGTTCACCTCCCTCGTATCGGCCATGATACACCAGGTTTTAATTGGTATGGGACAGAACGACTGATTAAAAAACTTCTCACATCAAGAGGCATCCAAACTTATATGTATCTTTTTTACACATCAAACTATAACTTACTATATTTCTTTTAAACATGATGTTTACATGTATTATAAATCAAGGCTCTATGTGCTATAGTCTTGTTTTATATAGGTATAATAAAGAGATTGTAAAGAGGTTTTCTATATTTTGTATGTGTATCAGGGACACTGATAGCATCAATTTACATCATTCTAATATTCAATTCAATGTGGTTCCTGTAATTCTACTAAAACTAAACAGTTCTATTAAAGAGATAGTAAAGAGGTTTTCTATATTTTGTATGTGTATCAGAGACACTGATATCATCAATTTACATCATTCTAATTTTCAATCAGATGTCTGTAGTTCCTGTAATTCTACTAAAACTAAACAGTTCTATTAAAGAGATTGTAAAGAGGTTTTCTATATTTTGTATGTGTATCAGAGACACTGATAACATCAATTTACACCATTCTAATTTTCAATCAGACGTCTGTGGTTCCTGTAATTCTACTAAAACTAAACAGTTCTATTAAAGAGATTGTAAAGAGGTTTTCTATATTTTGTATGTGTATCAGAGACACTGATATCATCAATTTACACCATTCTAATTTTCAATCAGATGTCTGTAGTTCCTGTAATTCTACTAAAACTAAACAGTTCTATTAAAGAGATTGTAAAGAGGTTTTCTATATTTTGTATGTGTATCAGGGACACTGATAACATCAATTTACACCATTCTAATTTTCAATCAGATGTCTGTGGTTCCTGTAATTCTACTAAAACTTAACAGTTCTATTAAAGAGATTGTAAAGAGGTGTTCTATATCTTGTATGTGTATCAGGGACACTGATAGCATCAATTTACACCATTCTAATTTTCAATCAGATGTCTGATTTCCTGTAATTCTACTAAAACTTATACAGTTCTATTAAAGAGATTGTAAAGAGGTGTTCTATATTTTGTATGTGTATCAGGGACACTGATAGCATCAATTTACACCATTCTAATTTTCAATCAGATGTCCATGGCTCCTGCAATTTCACTAAAACTTTGCATTTTATTTAGTCAATTAATGGCAAAAGCATTTTGTGATAAAAGCATATGACATCATCAATCACTTAGTTTTAGTAGAATTACAGGAACAACAGACGTCTGATTGTAAATTGGAATCTATCAGTGACCTCTGTACAATTTCATAAAATAAAAATAGACCCTATTATTGTCTCTTGGACAAGGATATAAGTGATAAATAATAATCACTAATTTAGGATATAAAATTATATTCTTTAATAATATAATAGATATTACTACCCTAGAAAGCAGGCGTTAAAACGCAAACAGACCAGTCTGGGGGAAGATGAAAACCAGAAATATAAAGGTAAGTTTAGTTTTGTTGCTTAAACATGATCTCACTTAGAATGATTTACAGCTGTCAATCAAACATCATGTGACTGTAAAATCTTAATTGATTTGTCAATTTGATAGAAAGTTTAGTCAATGTTGGTCTGCCAAATTCTCCATGCTTTTCTGTCTATCAACTAAAATAATATGGAGTCATTAGACTCAACTAAAAGGATGCTCTTCAGTTGACACAAAGTTTGATTCTGGTGTCCCAAGGTGTTGGCTTTCCTTATCACAAGTTGCAAATGATTTATTTTGGTTAAGAAATTTCTAAAGTTCAAGAATTTCAGGTTTGATTTCTGTAATTTTAAGCTTTGATGAATTTTCTACTTGCAGTTTCTAAAATGTCCCTAAAAGATCTGAGCTCAAGTGATGAAGATGATTGTAAACCAAGTACATCCAATCATAATGCAGAAAGCAAACCAAGTACATCCAATCATAATGCAGAAAGCAATTCAAATTCAACCAATCATAATCAATCCAATTTGAAATCGTCCAATCGGGAGTTGTGTAGTATATTTGAAGAACAAGTTGTGTATTTACATGGTTTTACTGAAGACAAGATTAAACACTATACAAGATACATCATGGCATATCCTTTTAGTTAAAACTGCCTACTTAGTTGGTAAAATACAGGTCTCCTATACCAGTTGTATATAGAGAGACTATTATACTAGCTATAGTACCTTATACTTTTAGTTAATACTGTCTACTAGGTTGGTAAAATACAGGTCTCCTATACCAGTAGTATATAGAGAGACTATTATACTAGCTATAGTATCTTATACTTTTAGTTAATACTGCCTTTTTGGTTGGTAAAATACAGGTCTCCTATACCATTTGTATATAGAGAGACTATTATACTAGCTATAGTACCTTATACTTTTAGTTAATACTGCCTTCTTGGTTGGTAAAATACAGGTCTCCTATACCAGTAGTATATAGAGAGACTATTATACTAGCTATAGTACCTTATACTTTTAGTTAATACTGCCTACTAGGTTGGTAAAATACAGGTCTCCTATACCAGTAGTATATAGAGAGACTATTATACTAGCTATAGTACCTTATACTTTTAGTTAATACTGCCTACTAGGTTGGTAAAATACAGGTCTCCTATACCAGTAGTATATAGAGAGACTATTATACTAGCTATAGTATCTTATACTTTTAGTTAATACTGCCTACTTGGTTGGTAAAATACAGGTCTCCTATACCAGTAGTATATAGAGAGACTATTATACTAGCTATAGTATCTTATACTTTTAGTTAATACTGCCTACTAGGTTGGTAAAATACAGGTCTCCTATACCAGTAGTATATAGAGAGACTATTATACTAGCTATAGTATCTTATACTTTTAGTTAATACTGCCTACTAGGTTGGTAAAATACAGGTCTCCTATACCAGTTGTATATAGAGAGACTATTATACTAGCTATAGTACCTTATACTTTTAGTTAATACTGCCTACTAGGTTGGTAAAATACAGGTCTCCTATACCAGTAGTATATAGAGAGACTATTATACTAGCTATAGTACCTTATACTTTTAGTTAATACTGCCTACTAGGTTGGTAAAATACAGGTCTCCTATACCAGTTGTATATAGAGAGACTATTATACTAGCTATAGTATCTTATACTTTTAGTTAATACTGCCTACTAGGTTGGTAAAATACAGGTCTCCTATACCAGTAGTATATAGAGAGACTATTATACTAGCTATAGTATCTTATACTTTTAGTTAATACTGCCTACTAGGTTGGTAAAATACAGGTCTCCTATACCAGTTGTATATAGAGAGACTATTATACTAGCTATAGTACCTTATACTTTTAGTTAATACTGCCTACTAGGTTGGTAAAATACAGGTCTCCTATACCAGTTGTATATAGAGAGACTATTATACTAGCTATAGTATCTTATACTTTTAGTTAATACTGCCTACTAGGTTGGTAAAATACAGGTCTCCTATACCAGTAGTATATAGAGAGACTATTATACTAGCTATAGTACCTTATACTTTTAGTTAATACTGCCTACTAGGTTGGTAAAATACAGGTCTCCTATACCAGTTGTATATAGAGAGACTATTATACTAGCTATAGTATCTTATACTTTTAGTTAATACTGCCTACTAGGTTGGTAAAATACAGGTCTCCTATACCAGTAGTATATAGAGAGACTATTATACTAGCTATAGTATCTTATACTTTTAGTTAATACTGTCTACTAGGTTGGTAAAATACAGGTCTCCTATACCAGTAGTATATAGAGAGACTATTATACTAGCTATAGTACCTTATACTTTTAGTTAATACTGCCTACTAGGTTGGTAAAATACAGGTCTCCTATACCAGTAGTATATAGAGAGACTATTATACTAGCTATAGTACCTTATACTTTTAGTTAATACTGCCTACTAGGTTGGTAAAATACAGGTCTCCTATACCAGTAGTATATAGAGAGACTATTATACTAGCTATAGTATCTTATACTTTTAGTTAATACTGCCTACTTGGTTGGTAAAATACAGGTCTCCTATACCAGTTGTATATAGAGAGACTATTATACTAGCTATAGTACCTTATACTTTTAGTTAATACTGTCTACTTGGTTGGTAAAATACAGGTCTCCTATACCAGTAGTATATAGAGAGACTATTATACTAGCTATAGTATCTTATACTTTTAGTTAATACTGCCTACTTGGTTGGTAAAATACAGGTCTCCTATACCAGTAGTATATAGAGAGACTATTATACTAGCTATAGTATCTTATACTTTTAGTTAATACTGCCTACTAGGTTGGTAAAATACAGGTCTCCTATACCAGTAGTATATAGAGAGACTATTATACTAGCTATAGTATCTTATACTTTTAGTTAATACTGTCTACTAGGTTGGTAAAATACAGGTCTCCTATACCAGTAGTATATAGAGAGACTATTATACTAGCTATAGTACCTTATACTTATAGTAAATACCACAAACTGTACAGGGTCTAGGGCATTAGGCCTTAGTGGTTACAGTGACGTTACCATAGATGATAGGAAGAGTGATGGGGCAGGGCAGGGGTCACTGAATTGTCAAGAAGGGGACGAAACACATGGCATGTAAAGAAATAGATAATGTTCAGGATTGGGGGGGGGGGGGAGGGGGGTTTGTGTGCAGGAATTGTCATCAATATAGTCAAAGTGAATCTAACCATACCATGTGTCAACCTGTGCATTGTTTAATTCACTTCTGTATTTATAATCCCACACTATACACCTTACGGGAGGCCCTATCTTGTCTATTACTATTAGTGTCTTTAGACAGTTTCCCAACTGGCTAGTTTATTTATTTAATTGTCCTTGACCCTGAAACTTTTGATGGAGATGTTGGAAATAAAATCACAGATTATACGACTCATATCGTAGTAGCTGATAATATTACAACTCAAGTGAGTAAAGTTTACCTCATCTCGCACTGCATGGCTTGTCTTAAATATGTATGTAGAACCATTCACCTCCAATTTATAAATTCTATGATATCATTTCAGGAATTATCCAACTTAAGAAAAGAAAATAAAAGTGTTGCTATGGTAACCAATCAGTGGTTAGATGATTGTATAAAACGGGGAAAATTACTGAAAGTGACGGACTATCTAGTATAAACAGTTTTAGTTCAATTCACATTTACCGTATTTACTTTAATAATTTACCCAGTTCACTGATAACATGGTTAAATATAACAAATTATCAATAGGCAGCTACCTCATTATTGAGTTAATCTATTGAATTAATTAGGGCGAGGAACCTGACCCCAGAAAAAATATGCTGGCACAGGCATCACAATATGTTACTAACTCTGTTCTTAATCTAACTAGTTTTATAAGATAAGGTGATTTAACTCAGTATGGTAAAAACTCCACTGGTAGAAAACTCTATCTATAATATATTTTTATTCAACTCTGTTTTGTAGATCTAGATTGTTTGTCCATGGATTATGTTTTTAAAACTGTGATATTCAACTCATACTGTTGTTTGTATTTCATTATCGTTTCAATCTCACGTGTTTTTAATATTTTTGTTCTATTATTGTATTGTTTGAAAATTAATATTGAAAATGATTTAATTTCTTTCCATGTTTTTAATTGTTGTGTAAAGGTTGAAAGTTGACACCAGCAAGTACTGGCCATGGATTCAGCTTTCCTTGAGAAGTCAAACCTTCAGCTACTAATGTAATGGCCTATCAGTCACTGCAAATAGAGTACCGGGTATATAGAATATAGTCATTAAAGTTGTGCTTAAACATTAAAAACCAATTTGTATGTAATGGTATTTTTAATATTTAACTGTAGTCTGATGTTAATTAGTAATAAATAGAGTTGCGCCCCTTCAACTGTAAAAATCTTTATAAAAATCTGGACAACCGAGACGAAAACTAAACAGAAGTGAGTTATGAAACAGAAGTGTTTTGTAAGTCAACGAGCAAACTAGAAGAGAAAAGCCTAGATTATCCTTTTTGTTCCCAGGCCTAGAGGTGCACCGACATTTAAAAATGTCCAGTATTTTGTTTCGTTTGTTGCCACCAACTAGGATTGCTGTTTCGAGCATTGTAAGTATCTATCAAAATCATAATAACAACAACTGAACAAGCTACTGCTAACTAGAGAAACAGTCGAGTACCCCCCCTCCCCTTCCCTCCCTTCCCTTCCCTCCCTTTCCCTCCCCTCCCTCTTTGTTTTACACAATGGTATTGGGCTTTGGACACAGCCTAGGGCCTACTGGTGACATAATATGATAAATTCCTGATGCATTTACTATTTAGATCAGCAAAATGAATAGGGCCATTAAAATCAGCTTTATTACTCTGTTTTAGACTCGCCAGTTCCCCAGTGTGGCCAGATTATCAACTGGAGATATTTTTACAACAGAAAACACCGAGCCACCTATACCTGAATATCGTGAACGATTTGGCGAAGCTACAGAGTTTAAACGTGCCAGATTATTGTATCAGAGTAGAAAACGTGGTATGACCGAGAATGGACTTCTATTGAGGTATGTGGTGCTGCTCTTAACTGGTAAAACTTGAGAGTTGAGCTAATATATTTTTGGATTAATATTTATCCACCTTTTGTCATCCTATAGAAAGTGGACTTATCTAAAGTTTATACACAGAAAATCTAAAAATATCAAGTCTTAAAAGAAATATTAAAATTGTCTCGGTTTATGTCAGTGTAACTTTATTCTGACGATGTTTTAAATATTTTCAGTTCGTTTGCTGCCAAGTATTTAGATAAAATGAATGAAGAGGAGTTAACTCTGTACGATAGATTGATTAATAAACCAACTAATGATTGGGAGATATATTACTGGATAACAGGTGGGTGTTTTATTATAATCATCTTATTTTACATTGGTCAGAATCACAGTCCATTGGAGCAACTTTGAACTGTGACCAATACATTGACTGCAATATGCTCTTTTATGTTATCAGGAAACTTTGGAAAGCTGTGATTTGATTTGATTTGATTGTACAAATGCGAATATATACACTGACGGATTGACTGGATGTTAAATCAGAGGCTCCGATTGGCTGTATTTACTAGCCACAATCCAATCAAATTACTGCATTTAGAAACTCTTTGATACCAGAATGAAGTTTGTAATTTATTGATATTGTAAAGATATAAATGCATTTTTTTTAAATTAATTTACCCGTTAAATTCTTTAAATTTATTTTCCAGGTAATAAACCTACCCCTGAGGAATACAATCATCAAATTATGGACAAGTTGAAAGACCACGCTAAAAATAAAGATCATGACCTTAGACTTACTCAACCAGACCTTTATACATGAACATCCAGTCTTTATCGTTATTGAAATGATTTTTCAAAAAATCCTGGCTGATTTGAACATTCAGTCTATGTTTTTGTTAAAGAACAATATAAGGTTTTCAATTTAAAAAGCTAGGCAGGCCAGAAATCTGACCTAGTAAGTGTTGATTAATGTGGACATTTGAAGCTTGCATACCTTGAAGCAGTGAAATCTGTCGATTGTATACCTTGATCCGAGGACTATGTAAGTAATATGTTAAATTTCACAAGATGTTGAGTGTTTGTATATAAATATAATTTAATAAGTTTGTTTGATAAAATGCTAAATTCAAAAGATACTTCTCCATATTACTACCATGATCTAGAAATTGGGCTACGATAACATGTCAGTAATACCAAATTATAGCTGAACTTCCCTATTTGTTGTGAGGGCATGCAATATCCCACCGTAAGAATAAGGTGGTCACTTCACTATAACGACAACACAAGCAACAATTATGTATGTGCAGTCAATACGAAATTGTAGCTAAACTTCCATATTTATTGTGATGGGGCATGCAATATCACCACCGTAAGAATAAGGTGGTCACTTCACTATAATGATAACATAACAAGCAACAATTATTATCTACCTTCAGGAGCACTAGGCCACTGAAAATCTTATTGAGAAGAACTGACAAAATGGTGTTAATGTGATTTTATTAAAAAATTCTTCACAAATCTCCGTGTATTATACAGTAGGGTGTCAGCATGAGATCAACGTATTTCTACAACATCACTCGATTTTATATTGAACCTGGTTCAAAACTAATAATCATACATCCATTGTGGGTTTTTATTAACGAAAATACAAGCTATTCTTATGCAGGAATCAGTTATTAACTGAGCATTTAGGAGATGTAAAAACCGTGACCTTTATTTATAATATCAAATTGATATTGAGGTTCTGTGACAGGAATGTTTAATCTATTTTAAAGAAAATACAAAAATATAACATCTAATATAACAAGTAAAACTTTAAGATAGTTCACTGGGGTAATTTTACTCAAATCCTGAAAATAATTCCATAAAATGCCATAAAGAGAACAAAATTGCAAAAAACATTTTAAAGTTTCACTCAAGCAGTGCAACAACTTTTATTCCACAGACAAATACTATGCAAATATTAACAATTTAAATGTGTTGCTAGGCAAAACTTATTGACTTAGAATAAAATAAGTTAATATTAACTAACAAAAACATTCATTGAAAATAATATATTTTCTGCTCAATATAAATTGTGAAAAGGAACAAACAAAAAACCTTGTTGAAATTTTTTTTAAGGTATATTACAACTCACAATTTATGCGAATTTTATGATGGTTTTCAACGATCTTATTTATTATCAATATTAACTTTCAACTCATTATTTGTCATGATGAAACTTTATCTAATGGATAAATCTCGCTTTTTGATTGTAAATTCCTGAAAAATATTGACTTGTTGCCAGAAACATCTTCTTAGTTTTCAGACTTCTGATTGGTTAATATTAATTATTTCAGCCAATCAGATATCATGTATCATAATTAAGTTCAGATATTTAAAGCAACAAGCCCAAATATTCATGATTTTGTGAGAAAAAAAAAATTAAAAAAAAAACAATCATTAATTTGTATTTACAGAATAAGCTAAACCAAGTCGATTATTTCCAAGATCAAATTCGGAATAAAATCGACCTAGAAAAACATCTCCTAGAATCCATAATGGACCAGCTGGTGGTGGTATATCTAGTCCAATAAAACCACTCAAACATATCTGCTGTCCAGCTTGACTGATCTGAAATAGAAATTTAAATAATGATAATTAAGTAATTTATTTCTAGAGCTCCTTCAATCCAGTAAAATATATTGCTCCGTGGTGCGTTTATTAAATTTTGTTAAATAGATATAAATAAAATAAATATCAGTTTAAATGGTAAATTTATTTCTAATAATCGACTGACATATTTTATAAAACACAGGTTAATCTTTTCTCAGTTGAAATTAAATTTCATTACACTGTCATATTCTTGATTTATTGTTAAATTGTACACAGAAGCACAGAACCTGTTGATATAAACTTTCCAACAAACAATAATAAATATATAACATGTACAGAGAAATATAACTAAACCACAACCAAAGGGAGAAGAAATAAATAATTCAGCTTTAGTTAAGATAAACTATAAGATACATGACAATATTATTAACTGAGAGTCAAAATAAGACAAAAACCCAACAACCACTAGGCTATATAAAGGTAGAAGATATAAATAATCATGCTATAGTCAAGACCCTATATAATATATACTATGGGATACACTACACAACAATATTATATACTGAGAGACAACAACCACTAGGCTATATAAAGATAGAAGATATAAATAATCATGCTATAGTCAAGACCCTATATAATATATACTATAGTATAAACTACACAACAATATTATATACTGAGAGACAACAACCACTGGGCTATATAAAGATAGAAGATATAAATAATCATGCTATAGTCAAGACCCTATATAATATATACTATAGTATACACTACACAACAATATTATATACTGAGAGACAACAACCACTGGGCTATATAAAGATAGAAGATATAAATAATCATGCTATAGTCGAGACCCTATATAATATAAAACTATAGTATACACTACACAACAATATTATATACTGAGAGACAACAACCACTGGGCTATATAAAGATAGAAGATATAAATAATCATGCTATAGTCAAGACCCTATATAATATATACTATAGGATACACTACACAACAATATTATATACTGAGAGACAACAACCACTGGGCTATATAAAGATAGAAGATATAAATAATCATGCTATAGTCGAGACCCTATATAATATAAACTATAGTATACACTACACAACAATATTATATACTGAGAGACAACAACCACTGGGCTATATAAAGATAGAAGATATAAATAATCATGCTATAGTCAAGACCCTATATAATATATACTATAGTATACACTACACAACAATATTATATACTGAGAGACAACAACCACTAGGCTATATAAAGATAGAAGATATAAATAATCATGCTATAGTCGAGACCCTATATAATATATACTATAGTATACACTACACAACAATATTATATACTGAGAGACAACAACCACTGGGCTATATAAAGATAGAAGATATAAATAATCATGCTATAGTCAAGACCCTATATAATATATACTATAGGATACACTACACAACAATATTATATACTGAGAGACAACAACCACTGGGCTATATAAAGGTAGAAGATATAAATAATCATGCTATAGTCGAGACCCTATATAATATATACTATAGGATAAGCTATACACAACAATATTATATACTGAGAGACAACAACCACTAGGCTATATAAAGATAGAAGATATAAATAATCATGCTATAGTCGAGACCCTATATAATATATACTATAGTATACACTACACAACAATATTATATACTGAGAGACTACAACCACTGGGCTATATAAAGATAGAAGATATAAATAATCATGCTATAGTCGAGACCCTATATAATATATACTATAGTATACACTACACAACAATATTATATACTGAGAGACAACAACCACTAGATTATATAAAGATAGAAGATATAAATAATCATGCTATAGTCAAGACCCTATATAATATAATCTATAGGATAACTATACAACAATATTATATACTGAGAGACAACAACCACTGGGCTATATAAAGATAGAAGATATAAATAATCATGCTATAGTCAAGACCCTATATAATATATACTATAGGATAAGCTATACACAACAATATTATATACTGAGAGACAACAACCACTGGGCTATATAAAGGTAGAAGATATAAATAATCATGCTATAGTCGAGACCCTATATAATATAAACTATAGTATACACTACACAACAATATTATATACTGAGAGACTACAACCACTGGGCTATATAAAGGTAGAAGATATAAATAATCATGCTATAGTCAAGACCCTATATAATATAAACTATAGTATACACTACACAACAACATTATATACTGAGAGACAACAACCACTGGGCTATATAAAGATAGAAGATATAAATAATCATGCTATAGTCAAGACCCTATATAATATAAACTATAGTATACACTACACAACAATATTATATACTGAGAGACAACAACCACTGGGCTATATAAAGATAGAAGATATAAATAATCATGCTATAGTCGAGACCCTATATAATATATACTATAGTATACACTACACGACAATATTATATACTGAGAGACTACAACCACTGGGCTATATAAAGATAGAAGATATAAATAATCATGCTATAGTCGAGACCCTATATAATATAAACTATAGTATACACTACACAACAATATTATATACTGAGAGACTACAACCACTGGGCTATATAAAGATAGAAGATATAAATAATCATGCTATAGTCAAGACCCTATATAATATATACTATAGTATACACTACACGACAATATTATATACTGAGAGACTACAACCACTGGGCTATATAAAGATAGAAGATATAAATAATCATGCTATAGTCGAGACCCTATATAATATATACTATAGTATACACTACACAACAATATTATATACTGAGAGACAACAACCACTAGGCTATATAAAGGTAGAAGATATAAATAATCATGCTATAGTCAAGACCCTATATAATATAATCTATGGGATACACTACACAACAACATTATATACTGAGAGACAACAACCACTAGGCTATATAAAGATAGAAGATATAAATAATCATGCTATAGTCAAGACCCTATATAATATAAACTATAGTATACACTATACGACAATATTATATACTGAGAGACTACAACCACTAGGCTATATAAAGATAGAAGATATAAATAATCATGCTATAGTCAAGACCCTATATAATATAAACTATAGTATACACTACACAACAATATTATATACTGAGAGACTACAACCACTGGCTTATATAATAAGATATGCATCCATGCATATAAACTAATCAATTTCTTTATGTCAAGACCTGATTTAAAACTATCTTATGAGATAAACTTAACAAAAAATATTCAGTGATTACTTGAAGACATCAAACTAAAGACTGCTAATATAAAGACTATGAAACTATAAAAATGCATGCTATAAAGACCTAAATATAAAGTAAACTATAAAGACATGCATAACTAAAGACATGCATTGAAACTATGAAAGACATGCATTGAAATATGAAAGACATGCATTGAAACTATGAAAGACACATTGAAACTATGAAAGATATGCATTGAAACTAAGAAAGATATGCATTGAAACTATAAATTCATGCATTGAAACAAAGACTGCATTTATGAAAACTTGAACTTATGCATTGAAACTATAAAAGACATGCATTGAAACTATGAAAGACATGCATTGAAACTATGAAAGACATGCATTGAAACTATGAAAGATATGCATTGAAACTATGAAAGACATGCATTGAAACTATGAAAGATATGCATTGAAACTATGAAAGACATGCATTGAAACTATGAAAGATATGCATTGAAACTATGAAAGACATGCATTGAAACTATGAAAGACATGCATTGAAACTATGAAAGACATGCATTGAAACTATGAAAGACATGCATTGAAACTATGAAAGAATGCATTGAAACTATGAAAGAATGTATTGAAACTATGAAAGATATGCATTGAAACTATGAAAGACATGCATTGAAACTATGAAAGACATGCATTGAAACTATGAAAGACATGCATTGAAACTATGAAAGATATGCATTGAAACTATGGAATAATTGTTAACCTAATGTTTAAGCTTCTGTGCCGAAGATGTTGAGTTAGCAAATCCCACTCGACCATTTCCTAGATCAAACTCAGTATAATACGGTCCTAAAAATACATCACCCAAGATCCATAACGGTCCGAGGGGTTTAGGGACATCGAGGCCGATAAACCCACTTAGACAGATTTTAATACTTGCTTGACTGACCTGAAATAACAAGCAGGGAGTGCAGTAAGGTGACATGGAGTGGTAACCATGGGTGAGGTAGTCATGGATGGGGTAACCATGGATGGGCTAACAATGGAGTGGTAACCATGGAGTGGTGACCATGGAGGTAAACCAATGGAGTGGTAACCATGGGTGAGGTAGTCATGGATGGGGTAACCATGGATGGGGTAACCATGGATGGGTAAAGATAAATGACTAAATAAGAAGGATCGTTTGGAGATTAGGTTTAGTGTGGATTGCATCTTACACAGCTTAGTAGGATTCGGACATAAAACAAAAACAAGAATGTAGCAGGAACCTCTTTAAAAATTCATTTCAAATGAAAAGTAAGATTCATTCTTAAAAAAAACACTGAAATTTCAAGGAAGGTTTTCAATTAACAATTCAATATAGAGGGTTGTAAATAGCAAATGAACATTGTTGTTAAGTGACTTTAGGTGAAGATTACTGTATGAATGTGTCAAGGGACATAATCCAAATAAAGCTACATACCACAAGTACATAATCTTTTCCTTGTAAAGTGAATGGTTTGCCTCCTAACATGAAGGTTATTGGTGGTAAACTGGAAATCTTATTACAATCTATCATATACTGAAATAATAAAACAGAATCTGAAACATGTTGTTTCATGCAATCTTCAGACAACTGATCTATTTCTCTACAGAAGTTTAGAAGTAGAGATCTGTAGAAAACGGTTATCTATTTCAGTCTGTGACAAGTTGAGACAACTTAATCCAAAGTATCATTAGCTGTCTGTGTCACTTATACAAATTGATATTTGACATAAGTATTGTCTACAATTTAATCCTAGTTAATGTATTACAATGTATTGGTCGATTACCAGTGATAGAATAACAGTATAGCCCTACCTCGCCTTTAGCTAACGGAGTAGCTCCAATCATGGTTTGTAGTTTAGCCACCTCATCAGTAGGACCAGCTAGAAGTGAGGTACCTGTATCAGCGATAGCTTGACAACCTCCAGAACAGAATGAACTTGTTTTCCCATCAACATTGATACTGAAATTATTATAATAAAAACAAGTTAGTTCAAGTATAAGACTAGGTTTTTATTGGCTTGCTGATTGTTGACATTTTGTATTTCTTTTGAGTGAAAATGTCCTTGCGCAAGTCATGTTTCCTCATAATTCCAGTCAACCCAGCTGCAATTGTGCAAGGAAAATATAAGAACAATCAATGCCACAGACCAGTTGGTAAACAGGAGCCTTGTGAACCTAAATTCAAAAGGGTTTTTTCTTAAATAATTACAAGAAAACTAAACAAGGTCACGGCTACACAAATCCAAATCAGCCATTTAAATTTGTGGATCCTTGTTGTAAAAGAGTTGTGGATCTTACCCGTCCATTTTAAACTGCCAGTATCCCTTTCTTGTAACTGGTAAATAACTAAAACTACCATTATAATGTTTTGGATCACTTCCACCAAATATCAACTCACCTCCTTCTTTACCTGATGGATTTCTATCAAACAAAATATCTAAATGTTGTCAAAATCATGATTCAAATTATAAAATTTATATAATGGCATACAGTTATTAAATTAATTCCATCAGTGTCAGGTTTCCATGGAATTTTACAGGAATAAAATCAGAAATATAATGGACGTGGAATTCTTTTTAAATTCTGAAACATACAGATAATTGAGATTGTGATCTGTCTGCTGATTAAAAATATCTGATGTACTAATGATTAAAGACCAACGAGCTGTCAGATATATATATACACCACAGAATGTAGTTTGAAAGAAAATGGTCAAAAAATCCTTCATAATCGGAAAGAAATAATCAGAAACTACACGATTACCCACCTATCAAGATAGACCGAGAAAACAGGGTCAGGAATCAAACTCTGATTCACCATATTATAGAAAACTGGAGTAACCTGGTCTACTGAGATCGTATCAAATCCTAATCCCAGAATTCCATCGAATTTAGCAGCTACAAAGGTGATACCAGGTTGGGTGACGGCCTCAGCGAAAGTTTGATGTTTAACAGTTATTTCTCCAACCTACAGGAAAAAATTAAAACAGATTCACAAGATGTTTGGTAAGACGGTAGAAGAGCGGCAGTGATCGCTTTATGTTTCTTTCTCCAATTTATGTTTCTTTATTTGATCAAGAAATGGAATCTACTTGACAACTTCCTTCGAATGGTTAAAAATGATATCATTAGAACGCAAGTGTAGTAGAAAGTTATTTAGATCTCAATGGAGACTATCATAATCATAACAGAGATAAATTTGACAAAACATAGGAGATACTAACTTGAAACTTAGGATGTCACATTAAATAATGGTACGAATACACAGAGACAGGCTTGTTATTTAGGGTCAGGGCCATGTAATTAAAGGTCAGGGCCATGTAATTAAAGGTCAGGGCCATGTAATTAAAGGTCAGGGACATGTAATTAAAGGTCAGGGCCATGTAATTAAAGGTCAGGGACATGTAATTAAAGGTCAGGGCCATGTTATTTAGGGTCAGGGACATGTAATTAAAGGTCAGGGCCATGTTATTTAGGGTCAGGGACATGTAATTAAAGGTCAGGGCCATGTAATTAAAGGTCAGGGCCATGTAATTAAAGGTCAGGGCCATGTTATTTAGGGTCAGGGCCATGTAATTAAAGGTCAGGGCCATGTAATTAAAGGTCAGGGCCATGTTATTTAGGATCTGGGCCAATAAAACTAGCTAATACTCACGGTTACATCGTCAGTACTCAGAAAACCAGTTAATGAGCCGGTTCCGTACCGGATGGCGAATTTGGTACCATTAGCTTTGTAAGTAGAAGATTTCGTACTGTCGTATTTATTGTGTAACACTGTTCAAATACAGAAGACATTCATAATTAATACTTGATTAACCAGACTTATTTTACCTTTGTTACTAAATAGTATGGTAGCCGATAGCGGCCATCCTCTTTTTTCAATGTCTCAAAGTCGTGGATGGCGGGGCGACATGGCATGTCAGTAATGTCACTCTGTTTTGTTGTGTAGTCGACTTTGAATTTCCGGCGACTTTGAAATTCAACAACTTGGCGACTTAGAAATTAGAGGGCCCCAAGTTTCGGTTAACAAATGCCCGCTATCGGCTTCCATAAAATAGGGCTGGCTTAACGAACCAGATATACCTGTTGTTAACAAAGATAGCTTGTCAGGAAAGCTAATATACATCTACTGTTAAAGTGGAAGGGAAACAATGGAGGGGGGATATAACAGATAGGAGCAACATTTTTCTTAAAAATATTCCAGCTTGACAAAGTCCCACAAAATTAATCCTAAAAACTTCGTATATACAGTGATGTCAGGAAATTTTAGTAAAGTTGGTTGAAATACAATAATAGGCAGCAAACCTGAGTGATGTAGTCAGGAAAGAGTGTACTTGACGCTAAAATAGCCAAGACAACTATTATTGCCATCTTTTAACGAAATCAATAATATATACTTACAACAAGCAATATCTGTTAAATGACATTTTTTAGACGGAACCCACAGATTAGAAGATCCAGTATCAAAAACAACTTTAAAAGATTGTTTCGGTGTTCCAATACCAATAGCTCCGTAATATTGGGCCTGTCAAAATAGAAAATAAAACAACAACTGGTTCGTAAATGGTACACTGTTAGTCTCATTTTAAGGTATCAAAAAATTTAGAAAACATCTTTACAATCTCTTTAATAGAACTGTTTAGTTTTAGTAGAATTACAGGAACCACAGACGTCTGATTGAAAATTAGAATGATGTAAATTGATGTTATCAGTGTTCTGATACATATACAAATATAGCTCTTTACAATCTCTTTAATAGAACTGTTAGAGTGAATACAGGAACTACAGACACTGTTCGAAATTAAATGTGTAAATGATGCAGTCTTCATTTTACATATAAAAGATTTAGAAAACATCTTTACAATCTCTCAATAGAACTGTTTAGTTTAAGTAGAATTACAGGAACCACAGACATCTAAATTTTGGTTTATCAACTTACATCTAAATAGTTAGTCAAAGGTTCTGGATCAGGTTTAGGATCACCAGCCTCCATGTTAACAACTCCATTTTTAAACTGTAGAGGTTGGTGGTTGTATCTTCCATGTAACTTGTCGATTGAAATGTGTAAATCTTTTAATGTTCTTCTAACAGTTTTAAATTTATGAAGAGGTATTCTGAAATAAAACATTAAAATGTTATATATTGATCTAAGGGTGATTAAATTTTGATTTCAATATAAAGTAGTCTATATCGTAAAATGAAATGAAATGGAGTTTTACGTCCTACTCTACTGCACCTAGGCTAATTGGCTAATGAAGAGGTCTTCTTTACTGCAACTAATAGGCTAATTAGATGGTATAATCTGTATTGTAAAAGGCCGACAAGGAAACAAGAGAAACCAACAGTAAGCCAAGACTTCATCATAATCAACCATAAGCCTATCACCTGCTCTTTTTACTTGTTTGTCACAGAAATGAAAACAATGAAAAAGCATTTTAGAAAGACAGTGGCATGCATATCAACACATAGTCAAAATACAAAAATATTGAGAAATACGAACCTGATCAAGGCATCTGACAAGCAGACGAACAGTAAAACCAGACTTAAACTTAGTAACTTCATCTTGAAGGACGGTATAGCATGAAAAGACTGAACACAATTGAAGTTTGTGTAAAGTTTGAGTTTATCGTGTGACTCGTACAGACCATGGATTAATAATAAATTAACGTGAAGTTTCAATCGGAGTTTATTATAAATACAGAGTCAGGGCCAGGTATACTCGTCACGTGATCTGTCATATGACTTCAACATCACGTGCTCCAGTCCGGATTTTAATCTGGATTGAGTTTTAATTCGGATTAGATCCTCCCACATACTGTATACTAATATTATACTCATGTCCTTATTTAGAATAGACAGCGAGAGGAACTAGTTAACTTAATGTATTTAATATACTCTAAGGTCGAATATAATCAAGTAGCCTACAGTTTCAATAATTTGCATAGCCGGATGTGTCATTTGGAGATCAGTTTTATTCATCCAAAATAACCTAACCTTTGAAGAATGAATGAATGGGTAGAGCTTTTAAAATTAGGAACTTAGTGAATATAAAACACATTAATGATAATTACAGGCTTGTTCAGGGCACTTCAAATATGTCCGGGGTTCTTTTCCCCTCTTTGATTTTTATTTAACGGGATATTAACCTATTCTATGATGCCTGTTTGAAGAAGAGTTAATATAAACAAGTTTGTAAAATGTAAAATGATAAGCCTGTATCTTATGACGATAGTTTATAAGTTTGATGTATGACTGAAGTCACATCCCAGTCAAATGACAACAGAGTTATCATGCTACTGACTTACGTTCTCATCATTTGATCTTGTAATCTACATCCGATAATAAACCAAGATCGATAACCTAGGTCTATTTTATCTTATAATATTCCTCTTTAAGATAAGTTATAACAAAAAAACTTGACGGAAATTCAATAAATTAGGAAAAAAATTCACCTTCCCCAGCCTTTTAGTGTTTAATCAGAGAATGTCATGTGTTCAGCCTCACTCCCCCACCCCTCACAGTAAACGATGCCACCCATGAGTGTAGCCTGATATAGCGTGTAGGTGGTGAGAGAGAGAGAATCTGGTGTATTTGATGAAAAGAGAGAGGGGGGGGGGGGTGATGGTTGATATTTGACCCATTCAATGATAATAAGTGATATATTTTATCAATTATTTAAAGTATATTTTTATCTAATCTTGGATATTCTAACATCTTAACACAAAGTTCAACTTGAGACAACTTCAGACTAGTTTCACATCATCATATTTCCAATATGGCTTTTAACATGGTTTTATTGTCTTAGGTAAGGCAATATGATGAATAGGGGTGTGGTTTGGGCATGATGTACCTAAATATGCAGGTTCAGTTAAAGATGCAGGTTGAAATAGATCAGCTGTCTAAAATCTCTTCTTCTCTAACTTCAGTAGGGACACAGGCTGAAATAGATCAGTTGTCTAAAAATCTCTCTTCTCTACTTCAGTAGGGACACAGGCTGAAATAGATCAGTTGTCTAAAAATCTCTTTTTCTCTAACTTCAGTAGGGACACAGGCTGAAATAGATCAGTTGTCTAAAAATCTCTTCTTCTCTAACTTCAGTAGGGACACAGACTGAAATAGATCAGTTGTCTAAAAATCTCTTCTTCTCTAACTTCAGTAGGGACACAGGTTGAAATAGATCAGTTGTCTAAAAATCTACTCTTCTCTAACTTCAGTAGGGACACAGGTTGAAATAGATCAGTTGTCTAAAAATCTACTCTTCTCTAACTTCAGTAGGGACACAGGCTGAAATAGATCAGCTGTCTAAAGATCTCTTCTTCTCTAACTTCAGTAGGGACACAGGCTGAAATAGATCAGTTGTCTAAAAATCTATTCTTCTCTAACTTCAGTAGGGACACAGGTTGAAATATATCAGTTGTCAAAAAGATCTATTCTTCTCTAACTTCAGTAGGGACACAGACTGAAATAGATCAGTTGTCTAAAAATCTATTCTTCTCTAACTTCAGTAGGGACACAGGTTGAAATAGATCAGTTGTCTAAAGATCTACTCTTCTCTAACTTCAGTAGGGACACAGGCTGAAATAGATCAGTTGTCTAAAAATCTACTCTTCTCTAACTTCAGTAGGGACACAGGCTGAAATAGATCAGTTGTCTAAAAATCTCTTCTTCTCTAACTTCAGTAGGGACACAGACTGAAATAGATCAGTTGTCTAAAAATCTCTTCTTCTCTAACTTCAGTAGGGACACAGGTTGAAATAGATCAGTTGTCTAAAAATCTCTTCTTCTCTAACTTCAGTAGGGACACAGACTGAAATAGATCAGTTGTCTAAAAATCTCTCTTCTCTAACTTCAGTAGGGACACAGGTTGAAATAGATCAGTTGTCTAAAGATCTCTACTTCTCTAACTTCAGTAGGGACACAGACTGAAATAGATCAGTTGTCTAAAAATCTCTTCTTCTCTAACTTCAGTAGGGACACAGGCTGAAATAGATCAGTTGTCTAAAGATCTACTCTTCTCTAACTTCAGTAGGGACACAGACTGAAATAGATCAGTTGTCTAAAGATCTCTTCTTCTCTAACTTCAGTAGGGACACAGACTGAAATAGATCAGTTGTCTAAAAATCTCTCTTCTCTAACTTCAGTAGGGACACAGACTGAAATAGATCAGTTGTCTAAAAATCTCTTCTTCTCTAACTTCAGTAGGGACACAGACTGAAATAGATCAGTTGTCTAAAAATCTATTCTTCTCTAACTTCAGTAGGGACACAGGCTGAAATAGATCAGTTGTCTAAAAATCTACTTCTTCTCTAACTTCAGTAGGGACACAGGCTGAAATAGATCAGTTGTCTAAAAATCTCTTCTTCTCTAACTTCAGTAGGGACACAGACTGAAATAGATCAGTTGTCTAAAAATCTACTTCTTCTCTAACTTCAGTAGGGACACAGGCTGAAATAGATCAGTTGTCTAAAAATCTATTCTTCTCTAACTTCAGTAGGGACACAGGCTGAAATAGATCAGTTGTCTAAAGATCTCTTCTTCTCTAACTTCAGTAGGGACACAGGCTGAAATAGATCAGTTGTCTAAAGATCTACTTCTTCTCTAACTTCAGTAGGGACACAGGCTGAAATAGATCAGTTGTCTAAAGATCTACTCTTCTCTAACTTCAGTAGGGACACAGGCTGAAATAGATCAGTTGTCTAAAAATCTACTCTTCTCTAACTTCAGTAGGGACACAGGTTGAAATAGATCAGTTGTCTAAAAATCTCTTCTTCTCTAACTTCAGTAGGGACACAGGCTGAAATAGATCAGTTGTCTAAAAATCTACTCTTCTCTAACTTCAGTAGGGACACAGGTTGAAATAGATCAGTTGTCTAAAAATCTCTTCTTCTCTAACTTCAGTAGGGACACAGGCTGAAATAGATCAGTTGTCTAAAGATCTACTCTTCTCTAACTTCAGTAGGGACACAGGCTGAAATAGATCAGTTGTCTAAAGATCTACTCTTCTCTAACTTCAGTAGGGACACAGACTGAAATAGATCAGTTGTCTAAAAATCTACTTCTTCTCTAACTTCAGTAGGGACACAGGCTGAAATAGATCAGTTGTCTAAAAATCTACTCTTCTCTAACTTCAGTAGGGACACAGGCTGAAATAGATCAGTTGTCTAATGATGGCATAGCAGGAAACTCTGAGTAACAACTTGTTTCAAATTCTGTTTATAATATACATTATATATATAGTTAACAATTATGTTTTATTTTGTATTTGTTTGTTAAAGACAAGAGAACCACCAGGATGTACTATAATTTATATATATTTAATAATTTATAATTCAAACAGACAATATTATTTAAATAAGTAGTTTAATATATTTTAATAAATATGATGATTTTATACAATAAATACAAATACAAATAAATAGACAAATAAATAGACAAATAATTACAATAATTACAAATACAAATTAAACATAATATCATCAGATACAATATTTAGTTTAATTAAAGTTAGAACAAACTTTATTTCCATATTTATCAATCTTTCATGATAAATCAACTTTGCATGATTCACTTAAAACAAAAGAAACGGAACCAAATTTTCAATCAGACATCTGTGGTTCCTGTAATTCTACTAAAACTAAGTGTTTAATGACGTCACTAATAGCGAAGGGCTTTATATTATACTAGTATATTTTGCCATTAGTGACGTCATCATATACACTAACAATATAATTAATGAAAAATGAAATAATAATAAAAATATCACAGAAACAAATTAAAACAGGTCTACCGTCCAAAATACAGATAAGGAAAGATCATGGCCTGGATTGGGCGACACCAAGAATGTTAGGAACAGAGAAGTTATTCTTGTAAAATATTCACATTCTTTCTTTTCTTTTGGTAAAAACAGAGACCATGGATATACCAGGCTGTGGCCATGGATATACCAGGCTGTGGCCATGGAGATACCAGGCTGTGGCCATGGATATACCAGGCTGTGGCCATGGATATACCAGGCTGTGGCCATGGATATACCAGGCTGTGGCCATGGATATACCAGGCTGTGGCCATGAGGATATAACCAGGCTGTGGCCATGGATATACCAGGCTGTGGCCATGGAATACCAGGCTGTGGCCATGGATAAACCAGGCTGTGGCCATGGATAACCAGGCTGTGGCCATGGATATACCAGGCTGTGGCCATGGAATACCAGGCTGTGGCCATGGATAACCAGGCTGTGGCCATGGATATACCAGGCTGTGGCCATGGATATACCAGGCTGTGGCATGGATAAACCAGGCTGTGGGCTCATGGATATACCAGGCTGTGGCCATGGAAAATACCAGGCTGTGGCCATGGATATACCAGGCTGTGGCCATGGATATACCAGGCTGTGGCCATGGATATACCAGGCTGTGGCCATGGATAAACCAGGCTGTGGCCATGGATAAACCAGGCTGTGGCCATGGATATACCAGGCTGTGGCCATGGATATACCAGGCTGTGGCCATGGATATACCAGGCTGTGGCCGAGGATATACCAGGCTGTGGCTATGGATATACCAGGCTGTGCCAGGATAACCAGGCTGGCCATGGATATACCAGGCTGTGAAGGCGAAGGCATTTATCACTGTCAATTAATATTATATATTATTTCCTGTTTTTATTACAAACAGGAAATACACAGAATACAAGGATGTAACACCCTACTTTCATTTCATTGTTCATAGAATACTTAATGATTTAATACATACATCATATTTTTAGAGTTTTATTATGAAATATTCAAAATTTTAAATTTCCAAAAAAATGTCATTGTTTAATGCACTAAAGGATTTACTACAAACATCAAAGTTGAAGATGTAAATGCAGTACAGAGTTAAAACTATGTTTAACTTTGATGAAGATTTTCTAACCTTTGTCAACTTACTGATCTAGGTCTACAATAATTTTTCCATTAACTTAACAAATATAATTATCCCATTAACTTAAAAAATATAATAATCCCATCAACTTTAAATCTATTATGAAGATATAAGTTAAGAAATAGTAAATCCATATATCTAGTACCAATATTGTGCTTATAGATCATTTCTTAAACAATAACATTGCAGGCACAATAACAAACATAAAAGGCTTAAAAGTCTTTAAAATAAGGCAGAATATCACAGTCAAGGTGTATCATTATCACGGGAATAGAAGGCACAAAGATACAGTAAATAGGGCAATAACAACTGGGCAATATCACAGTTATGTACAGCAAACAGGGCAATAATAACTGGGCAATAACAGTTGTGTATAACATATAGGGCAATAACCACAGGGCAATAACCACTGGGCAATAACACAGTTGTGTATAACATATAGGGCAATAACCAATGGTTGTGTACATCAAATAGGCCACAATTCTGTTCATAACAGCGTATCATTACGTTCAGTAGTGTTTCTAAAAGGGGGGAGGGGGCTATGTCACCCCTCACTGGTCTCCTACTCAACCCCTACACCTAATGATTTTGAGACATCACTGATATAAAAAAGCTAGAATCAGATATAAAACTTCTATTACACAGAATTACACCTGGTCATGGTCAATCTTCAATATTTCTCAACACAAGTCGAAGGAAAAGCATCGTCTAATATTTCTTTCATTTTCTTCTTGGCAGCCTGCTGCTGTTTCTTCAATCTCCGAATTTCTTCCGTCAGGAACGTCTCATTAAACATGACCTTGGCCTTGACACTGGCTTCCTGACGACCTTGAAACAATAGACGTCTGCGATGAAATTCATAAAGCAGTAGTAGTTGGTCGTCTGTTAGGTTTTCTACTCTCTGAAATACAAAACAAAATGGAGTTTTACACCCTTCTGGTCTGAACTACTGATTCCAATCTTGACTCAGAGACCAAGATCAATACAGATACAGATTAATAAGGTCTTTTCTTATATTTAAACTGGTCTGAAATTTCGCATCGAGTGAACAGGTTTAAGTTACACTCATCTTGGACTTGATTGGACGTCACATTATACACCACAGTTAGTGATTGCGGGTTCCTTGTTGTCAACATAACTTGAGACCACCCCACAGTCAGAATTTTGACTGTGACATTAAAGTTTTTTTTTATATAAACAATATTTATTGACACTGGATTGGGCAGCAGACTACGCCTATATAAGCGCCTTCCAGACATTTGATATTTAAGTAACAACAAACAAACACATGTTCCAGTTGAACTTACATCAGGCATATTTTTAGCTGTTTTTCTGTTTAAATCTTTATAACTTTTTAACATTTCACCTTTTATCTGAGAATATAAATCCTGGGGGTCTTTCCGTGTTGTGGATTTCTTCGACTGAAAAATAGAATCCAGGTATAAAATGATATCATGTTCCTTTTAAAGATATTCCTTACAACTAATCCAATATTTCATATTTCCTGTTTATGATAACTGACTAAACAAAAGTAGATAGATTTTGTATTTCATTCAAGTATTTTCTGGTCAGTCAACCTGGACCAAGAAAACATTTTGAGTCATTGTTTGCAAGGAGAAAGAGCACAAGATGGGTATATAAGGATTCAAGGTGACTATTGCAGTCAAGGTATAAGTAAGAAGTTTATAATAGCTAGACATTGTAAAGATGTGATACAAGAAAGGTGACTATTGTAGTCAAGGTATTAGAAGTAGTTTGTAATATCTTGACATTGTGAAGATGTATAAGATGAAGTTTGTAATAGCTTGACATTGTGAAGATGTATAAGATGAAGTTTGTAATAGCTTGACATTGTGAAGATGTATAAGATGAAGTTTGAATACTTGACATTGTGAAGATGTATAAGATGAAGTTTGAATAGCTTGACCTTGTGAAGATGTATAAGATGAAGTTTGTAATAACTTGACCTTGTGAAGATGTATAAGATGAAGTTTGAATAGCTTGACCTTGTGAAGATGTATAAGATGAAGTTTGTAATACTTGACCTTGTGAAGATGTATAAGATGAAGTTTGTAATAGCTTGACATTGTGAAGATGTATAAGATGAAGTTTGCAATAGCTTGACCTTGTGAAGATGTATAAGATGAAGTTTATAATAACTTGACATTGTGAAGATGTATAAGATGAAGTTTGTAATAGCTTGACATTGTGAAGATGTGATACAAGAAAGGTGTAGTAAAGGTAAAAAGTGTGAATTTTGTGATAATTATAGAAGATGATCCTGTAGGGTTTATAAATAGACTCACAGTTTTACTCCTATCAGTTGACTGGTTACTCTCTATTGGGATCTCATCCTCAAAATGGATATTTCTTGATCGAGGCGAGACATCTTCATTGTAATATAAATTTCTCTGTTAAAAAATAGCAAAATCTTTTAAAGAAAATCATATTAAAATGTCATTATTATAATGGTCTATTATATTGTAATATTGTGGTCTGAAAATATTAAATCTTCATCAAGAGTTATCTCCCTTCAACTAGCAGGCGGCAAGTATGAATTAAGATGGTGGACAGAATTTCACTGAGTGTCATGTGTTCTTTACTAAAAGTAGCCTAATGTTTTACATAAATCTTTATTTTGTGACCTAGGCCTTTGTTTTTATTAGACTATTTTCATGACCATCTAACACTACTGTACTGAAACCATGTCAACAAGGAAAGAAAACTCAATCTACAACAAGGTAACAGAGCATGGTGAACATCTCGATTTCTTATATTCTATGAAGTCAAGATTCAAGGTACATTTTCAACAAGGATCTTCTTCAATACCTCAGGTTTGGAAATTTTATTTTTAGAATTATTTTCATTATCATCTTCCTCATCAGAATGTCCTTGTTCACTTTGACTATCACCATGACTATCACTATCAGAGTTCCCATCACCATTTTCAGGACGCTAAGAAAAGAGCAAAGAGTTATAGGCTATATATGAAAGCACCAGAACCAAAAAACATGCATAGGTAAGGAAAGGCTAAGAAAGAATTGGCTGGTAAAGGAACATGCATAAAACAAATTAGGTCTTGTTTCAAGCAGTGCTTTATAGAATGAAAATTAAGCTCAACAAGATTTGACGAACATTAAAAATTTAGGAAATACAAAAAACCTAGCACAGAAAAGCGAAAATGTCTTAAAGATAACCAGCATAGGAAAAATAAAATATAGCTAGGAAATTGCTTTATTTTAAGTTTTAGGGAAAGGTAAACACTGCACTGGTATATTTTCTTAAAAACTCAAATCTCCATAACCACACCCAATTAAAACTTAAACTCAATCGACTTACTCGCTTGGATCTCCATCCAGAAGGTGATCTTGGTGAATTATCCTAAAATAAAGCAGAAGGAATATTTTACTCAATTTAAATCCAAAAGGGATGTTAGAACTTAGAAGAACATCCAAACAGACACCCTCCTATATCTTGAAAGAAACAGCCCTGTTTATTTTATAAACAAGTTTCAAGCCTCACTCATTATAAAACTGTTTGGACCAAAATGGCATCATGCACCCCAATAAGATAAACATATTCAACCCATATATCATTGGTCACACCATCCAAATTCAATATTACAATCTCCCTTTGAAACATAGAAAATGACTGCTGTGGCAGTGTTAGTAGCAATATATTTTCATCTTCACTATTCAGTAACTTGAAATTTCTAATGTTAAAAGAAACAGTTAAATACCCAACATAATACTATATTTGACAGCAGGGTTTATAAAGATTTTCTTATTGTAGAGTTACCATACTGCTATTTAACTAGACAGGACAATAATCCTCAGACCTATGTATAATAATTTTAATTTTTAACAAACCTGACGTGAAGAGGCTACAGTAGAGCCATCAGATAAATCACTATCACTGCCTTCATCTGAATTACCTCCCTTCTATTAATAAAGATAAACACAATAGTTAGTCAAGAAAATAATGATTATATTTGAGAAATATTCTAGGACCATTTAAATTTATTTTTTTCAAATTTATATTAAAAGATACACACTTGTTACAAGGTATATATTAATTCCTGTAGAACATGTCCACATATAAATGGTGTCCCTTTCTTCCTTAGAACTTAATTAAAATTTACCTAGTTTTTGAGATTCTTGACTATCCCCTATCTTTGTCTTTTTTTGAATATTCCTATAAAGCACTTTAGGTTTCAATATTAGGTGTTATAAGAGAGACTCTCCTATAGAAGCACTGGCCTAGGTTACAAGTATTAGGTGTTATAAGAGATGCTCTCCTATAGAAGCACTGGCCTAGGTCACAAGAAGAGACTACGGAAGCACATTGTGTGATACCAGAACATTGGCTATTGTAGTCAAGGTATAAGATGTAGCCTAGTTTGACATTGATATTAAGATGACAATATAAAAGTTACTTTGAAAGATATTTAACGAGAGAAAAGTGAAATGTGTGTTCACTGTGTGTGATATCAACATGTATATATATGTATATTTATATCAGAAATTTCCATAACAGGGGAAAGAATTATTTCTGAGGAAGGTATTTAACTGACATTACAACAACAGGACAATAGTATACATAAATATATATTTATAGCTCTATAATTACCTCCTGTCTAGGTGTAGAGGGTTTACTACTTCCATCCTCACTATCAGAGAAAAAACTATCTTCAGAATACTGAAATAAAAGCAGATAATTTAAGATAAGTATTTCCCTACCCATGGCACTTTGCAACTCACAATTAAACACTTAAAAGGGGGACAACTATCTTCCGAATACTGAAACAAATAATAGATAGGTTGCATATCTCTACCCATGGCACTAGTTAACTCAATAATAGTGAGAGACGGGACAAAAGAAGGCCAGTCAGCCTGTTAACTAGAAAGGTAAATATTAATCCAAGGAGACCGTTATGAATTAATCAACCTACCTGATCTTCATCTGAATCGTTTTTCTCTGAATTTTGAGATCTGTCTCCATCATCAGAATCCTGTCGACCGAAGATAGTCAGAAATAAAATCTGTTTCCAAACATACAATAAGTACCACCATGAAGGTTTATTATAACCCAGGGCAATATGAATATTGAATATTTTCACATGTATTTATATGAGATAGTGTTATAATATCTACAATATTACCATGAAAGTTTTTAATATTGCCATGGAAATTATATTATTAAATTTTTGTCCAATAGTAGAAAGCCGAACGTCAGCCCATCTGGGCACGTATTGTTAAAGATGGCGCTATATAAATATCTCTATAATAATCATAATGTCAATCAAACATAATAATATATTAATAGAATATCAGATAAAATATATCCCTTTAAAAGTATGGTAACCAAGTAGAACAATGTTTGGTCTTATTTAGACTAAAAGATTCATTATTTTACTGAGAAATGTAGAGACAGACTTACAGAATGTTTCCTTGGTGTAGAATTCTTACTGTTTGTGTCTGATCTTGGACTATTCTGAAACAAATTTAAATACTAGTTTAATTTAAATAAATCACTGATAATCAAAATTTTTATTACAAAAATATGAACCACCTGAATCTAAAGTGGACTGTCCATTTTCATATTAAAACACTAATTTATTCAACTGACCTTTAACTTTTCCTCTCTCCTTGTTGATTGTTCATATTTATCATCATCAGTTAGTTGCCGTGGTGATGACCTATCACTAAGGTCATCTATTATATCACTTCTACCAACTTTTGGAAATGCAGATGTCTGGAACGTTTCCTCTTTCTTTCTGTCATTATGTCTGGATGATTTTTCTTTACGATCTTTTTTAACTGGAGTTGATTCTCTACTTCTGCTTCGAGAGGAAGACTCACGTCTGCTTTTACTATAAGAGTTATCCTCCCTTGATCTCCTTGGTGATGACCTTTCTGAATTATCACTATCTCTATGCCTTGATTTTTTGGAATGTTTTTTACGTGAGCTGTTGCTATGAGAAGTAGACTGTTGATAAGAGTTGTCTTCTGTCTCACTTCGTGGTGAATGATGTTTACGTTCCCGTGGTGATGTATCTGATTGTTTCTGTTTTTTCGAAGATTTTTTTCGTTGTGACGAAGATCTGTCATCTTCAGACTAAAAAAAATATTTGAATTTTAAATTAAGCCATACCAAGAAAAGCCTTTTTCATTTCTTTCTGATTTTACCCTGGTCTTAGGACCCACTGACCTGCATGACCCCCTGACCTGACTCATTGACTTTCTGACCCACCATCCTGTAACTGACTGAAAGTGCTATATGAAACCCTTCTCCATTTCAACCTTTGCGTTCTCCAAACCGCTGCACCCAGAAGCTTAAAAGCTAAATACTAATTATAATCCTACCTCATGTTGTGCTGGCAGATGAATCTTGCCCTTTGACCCTTGTTCTATTAATAGACTGACCACAGGTTCGTGACCCTGTTGGAGAGCCACAGCCAATGGTGTGAAACCATTCTGAAATAGAAAAAGTAGAAATTGGATTTTCTTACTCTACTTTCAATTGTGGACAATTCTTAATGGATTTGAAGGTTCTTATTACAGGTGAGCTGTAAACACTATTACTGATTAGCTTAGTTAATTGGTCCAACGAATGGTGAACTTGTTCTTTTAAAGGCAATGGAAGAAGAAATACCATCACTGTTCAATCAATTAAATAGAGTTATGTACCTTGGTTGGTATATGTTGATTAGCACCATGATTAAGTAAATACCGAACTATTTCCTCGTGACCTTCTTGAGACGCCATATACAGGGGAGTGAATCCTTCCTAAATATAATATAACATTTTTACAAACATCGAAACACAAACTGCATTTTAGTGTAAAATGGAGAACAGAGGACATTGTTCAGTCATGTAGTTTGAGGGTATGGCGATAGTTTGGGTGAAGGGGGAGGGGTATAATAAGAGGAAGGTGTGTTCTTGACTTCTTATATATATTTGAAACTCAGTTATAGATATAAACTACATAAATATCATTAGCCATGTGAACTCCCTGAAGAAGATACAAAGTTGAAGAAGATACAAAGTTGAAAAATCTACACACAAAAATAAACAGGGATGCCAAATACAACAAAACAAGCTATTTGGACTCTAAATCATGTTGATGAAGCAGATCACAGTGTGGCAGGAGTTCCAAAAGGTTGAAAACAAACCTGAGATTGAGTGTTGACTTTAGCGAAATTACCAATCAGTAATTTAACAACATCTAGATGACCTTCTAGGCTAGCCATACTTAAAGCTGTATTCCCTTTCTGAAAATATATCAAATATTAAATATTCTCCAATCATTCATCACATTTGAAGAGTTATAGTTGAATGTCTTTACAAAATATTTATTTGACTAGTTTCATCTCTCAAACTTTCTGTATCAAAACACATTCTTTCAAACTTTCTGTATCAAAACACATTCTTTCAAACTTTCTGTATCAAAACACATTCTTTCAAACTTTCTGTATCAAAACACATTCTTTCAAACTTTCTGTATCAAAACACATTCTCTCAAACTTTCTGTATCAAAACACATTCTTTCAAACTTTCTGTATCAAAACACATTCTTTCAAACTTTCTGTATCAAAACACATTCTTTCAAACTTTCTGTATCAAAACACATTCTTTCAAACTTTCTGTATCAAAACACATTCTTTCAAACTTTCTGTATCAAAACACATTCTTTCAAACTTTCTGTATCAAAACACATTCTTTCAAACTTTCTGTATCAAAACACATTCTTTCAAACTTTCTGTATCAAAACACATTCTTTCAAACTTTCTGTATCAAAACACATTCTTTCAAACTTTCTGTATCAAAACACATTCTTTCAAACTTTCTGTATCAAAACACATTCTTTCAAACTTTCTGTACCAAAACACATTCTTTCAAACTTTCTGTATCAAAACACATTCTTTCAAACTTTCTGTATCAAAACACATTCTTTCAAACTTTCTGTATCAAAACACATTCTTTCCAACTTTCTGTATCAAAACACATTCTTTCCAACTTTCTGTATCAAAACACATTCTTTCAAACTTTCTGTATCAAAACACATTCTTTCAAACTTTCTGTATCAAAACACATTCTTTCAAACTTTCTGTATCAAAACACATTCTTTCAAACTTTCTGTATCAAAACACATTCTTTCAAACTTTCTGTATCAAAACACATTCTTTCAAACTTTCTGTATCAAAACACATTCTTTCAAACTTTCTGTATCAAAACACATTCTTTCAAACTTTCTGTATCAAAACACATTCTTTCAAACTTTCTGTATCAAAACACATTCTTTCAAACTTTCTGTATCAAAACACATTCTTTCAAACTTTCTGTATCAAAACACATTCTTTCAAACTTTCTGTATCAAAACACATTCTTTCAAACTTTCTGTATCAAAACACATTCTTTCAAACTTTCTGTATCAAAACACATTCTTTCAAACTTTCTGTATCAAAACACATTTTAAACTTTGAAAAATTTATAGAAGGATGCAAGAAAATGTGACTATAAGTTACTGAAGTGTTTCTGAAGAAAACATTTAGTTGAAATGTTAGACGACAGGACAATAGTATATGAATTTAAATATCTATATTTTCTACAATTCAACTAAAAACAGGAAACATATTGTCCTGACTCCATCAATATTTACCTTAGTAACGGCATGAATATTAGCCCCTCTCTCTAATAATGTTTCCACAATGTTTACATTCCCAGCCTTACTGGCAACATGTAGGGGAGTTAAACCATTCTATAATAAAGATGGCATTGTAGATTATATTCTAGCCTTCAGGTAGCAGCCTTAAAACTTAACTTATAAATAAGCAATACAGTGAGTTTAGAGTAGAGCAATCAAACTGTTTCATTTTAAGTTATAAGTTGATTGACAGCTAATGAAAGTTAAAAGATTCATCATTAATTATTAACATGCTGAAAACTTTATTAATAAACATAATACAGACAATAGCCTAATCTATAACATGCACTGGGCCTTGATTTACTGTCCAATATGGTGTATTGAGGGTGAAGGCCATTATGAATTTCTTTGTTTATCTAATTCTGTAGTTAGAGTAAACAGAGGGTCTAATATATAAAATCTGAATATAAAATATTACTAGATATTCACCTTATTACACGCGTTAACATCTTCTAGTTTATTGATATATTTAATAACATCTTTGATATTCCCAGTCTCTGCTGCTTGAAGTAGTTGTATAATATCTTCATTCTAAATTTATACAAGTAATTCAAATCTATATTCAGTTAAAATGGAGTTTTACTTCCTACTTTATTGGCACCTAATAGGTTAATCAAGACAGACAGCACCATGCAGTGTGTAATGAGGGAAATTTTGCCAGGACAACAGTTTTAGTCTCCTATTTTTGCAATTTCCAACTGTCGAGGGATCATTAACGTACACAGCCTGTAGCACACAGTCCTTGGTTTATTTTCCCATCCGAACGACTAGACCTTTTCTGTTTTGATGGAAACAGGCTAAAAAATCCTAAAATATTGCCTTTGTCTGGATTCTTGAACCTTGAAGTAAATAGAAAATAAAGAAACTATTTTTTTTACTCACTTCTTCATTGTCTTTATCATACTCCGTCTGAAAATTATCATCAATAAATATTTAATTATTGATTATCGATTTTCAAAAAATCATAACATTGATAATCCTTTCTAAAAACATTGATCAAAAATGTTGGACTGATAAAAAGAATGCAGGTGTCGACCAGGCCATGTGCCAAATACGTTCTGAGGACTATTCTGAAAGCAGGAGTCTGTTTCACGAAAACTTAACTTAGGATTATTTGGTGTTCGAATAGTCAGATTGGTCAATCACTAAAACTGAGTTTTTATTAACCAATCTGTCCAATCAGGTCACTGAATTTCTGAGAAATATCTTTGTTAAAATTTTGTGAAACAGGGCCCATATATTTTTGTAATATAAAAGTGATTAAAGATTAAATAACTTACGGTATATAATGGAGGTGTTTGTCTATATCGTGTTGGACTCGACTGAGATTCTGGGGTGTCTTTTACTTCTCTGAATGGTTCCTGAAATTTACATTGAATCTTTGAATCTTAGTTACATAATATAATAATGATTTCTCGGACATAAACATGATAGAACTTCAATCTGCATCATTAATGAGTAAATTGGGTTGAAAAATCCATCTCGACTTTTGCCAGGAATAAACATTGGACTCTCAGGTTAGCAGGCAAGCATCTAACTCTCTGAGCCACTGGTCTTCTTGTGCTGTCCTTTTTTATCCAAACTCAGTAGAGATAAGAGGATCGAATATAACAAACCTGATAAAACGTCAAAGCTTCGCCCTCTGGTGGTTGTATACCAGCATCAAGGGGAGGGAACTGTGGTTGTATAAGATAATTAGGTTCAGGTACGTGTTGATATCGTACAGCAGGGGGTTCTGGGGGTAATTCTTCATACGGATTAAACCTGGCCATACGACTATGGACAACAGGCGGCTGAAATAAAAAAATAAATTCTTCTTAACCATTCTGTACCATTCTTAAATGACATTTAGAAGTAGATAAAACTCCTTCCTTTAATTATTATAGTGTTGTCCTATTTTCATGTTAAGTTAGCATGTATTAATTTTGCCTTTATTACGAGCCCCTATCCTGCCTACCACATTCTAATATATATTCATATTTAGACTACTCACAGCATATACATTGGTATTCATTCTGTCAGACTGGTTGTGATTATTCAAATTAACTGGTAAACAAGGACTCATAAAGTCACCTGTGTATCTGGAAAACGAAAAAAACAAAGGATCGTGAATTAGGCATGGGCTCATAAGAAATATTACGGCAAAACTTGGCTTTTTGTTAGTAATAGTAGGGTAAATTGGCAATCAAACAGGGGCAACGGTTTAAAACCTTACAGGTAACCTACTTTGCATTCTTTTTAGTCACATACAAAAATCGTATCTTGATAAAAATTCTATATATGTTGAACAAACAAAATATTTCAATGTTTACATGTTGTTAGGTCGCCATCTTATATCATTGTCGTTATTTAATTTTACGACAATCATAAACCATTCTGTCAATTAGTCTCGATCATTCGGACGTTAGTACAAAATAAAGGCGGGAAATATTTTACTAAACGCCTGTTCACAAAAAACACTTCTAGTAAATATTGCTATGAATATTTTTTTCAGGTTGAGGTCCCCATAAGCCGAGACATTTAAACAATAATTAATTTCACAGGCCCGAAGGCTGAGCCGAGACCAAAAACATTGGCGTGGTAAATATCTCTTGTCCTGTTTATTAACCTTATAATAGCTACACAACAAGGCTATTAATAATCGTAATCATTTCAATTCTTCCTACCTTGGATTATGGCTATCAGGAACCCCATTTGGATGGCGAGGGAGATTCGGGTTCGGATTTAGACCAGTCAGCCTTGTTTGTTGCATCTCCATAGGATTCGGATAAAATGATGGTAGTTGATGATGACGTGCTGGATACGGATATGGCCCGAACTGAGAATCGTTCTGGTATTGCCCAGGAATGGATGGTGGTTCGGTATAGTTCAGAAGATCTTGAGCATTTGGTACATGGTTCATCGGACTCGGAGATCTACGCCGTCGTGGGGTAGGGACCGGATGATTACTGGTCATCCTTGGAACTGGTACTTCACCCGGTAAGTGGTGCGGATGAGATGTTTGTACTACCGGTTCTGCCTCTACAGTTATCGACGGAACAGACATGGTCGTAGTGTTCGGTAAGATAGAGATCTCTTCCACTTTGTCCATTTGTGCTCCGACATCACGACTCGTCTGCGTCTTCATGTCTTTCATTTCCGGATCGGAGTAAGGCACAGGTCCTGCTGGATTCTTTTCCTCTTTGGTGGCTACTATCGTTTCATGATCCGACGTTTGCGTGTCGGTCGTAACTGTCGATACGTCGGGACCAACTGCGATGGAAGTAGTCGGAATGCTTTCGCCCATAAAAAATTGGTTTGAATATCCTATTGGAGCCGTGTTTGATGGAATGATATGCGCGGCCTGCAGAGGTTGTTGAGCTACAGGATGTATTGCCTGGTTTGGACCAGTTCGTAATGAGTCACCATAGTAATATGGATTGGCATCGGATTCTGGAATCTGGTCGGAAGGTTCTACATTTGTTCCCGAATCAAACCGAATCGAGGTCATGGCATGACTGGAAGGGACGCCTCCTGGGTGGTAGTAGGACGCAGGGTCGCTATATTCACGCCCGAATTCATTGGTAGGATAGGTACTTCCGGGTGTGTCTACCTCCAATTCTTCCACTATAGAACATTGTGGGGAATAGCAAGGGTCGAACTCGACTCCGCTAGAGAACCGGCTCCTTGGTGTCTTCTTGGTCCTAGGAGATTCCGAGACTTTATGCTGCTTTTCAAGTCTGTTACCTTTTGGGTGTCTGGTTGTCGGAGACAAATCCGTGGTAGGTACGACAGGATCAAAGAATATCTGATTCGTATATCCTTCCATATGACGTTTTTCTTGCGATTTCGGAACCAGGATTGTAAACTCCTCCGAAGCGTCCGTATGTTCACTGCCGTCAAAGGATGGGTCATTACGTTTCATAGTGTGGTAATAATAATCCTTTGGATTTGAACGGGTCGATTTTCTGGATTTCGATTCCTTTCGTTTACGCGGCGATTCGTCCCGACCCTCGGACGACCTACTAGTACGGTCTTTCTTTCTCGAGTCTCGACTGGATGTCCGTGGTTTAGATCTAGGTGCACGTTCATGTGTCTGTACTTCTGCAGAATGGAACACTTCATCGTGCAAGCTTATCTCGTCAGTCGATTGTCTTTTTGGGCTAGGCATCTCCGACATCGGTATGTCCGGTTGATCAATAGGGGAAACCGGGGCATTCTGTTTACTAGGTACACTATTCTGACGTTCGGCATGTTGTTGAGGAACCGTTTTCCTGTGAGTGCTTTCTCGCACTGATTGTCTTTTGGACGTTGAGTTGTCGTTACCCATGGAAGTTCCTGGAGATTCTCGATTTCGAATTGGAACTTTCCTGTCAGTTCTTGGGGAGTACTCTTCTGGAAGAATTTGACTGTTTTTCGACGATCGTCCAGAAATTATGTCACCTTTTTCCATGTCCACTGCTAAATTGTGATCTTCGAGGGACTCCCCTCTCTGAAACAAAATAAATGAAAGTAAGAATTAACACTACTCTAATGGCCCAGTTCGGGCTTTTAAGACAACACATTGGTATTCAACGTGCAGTGCTAGGAACAAACAACAGTTAGCACCTGAATATATTGGCTCTGATGGGCCTGATGAAGTATTTAACGTGCAGTGCTAAGGACAAACAATATTAAGCACCTGAATATATTGGCTCTGATGGGCCTGATGAAGTATTTAACGTGCAGTGCTAAGGACAAACAATATTAAGCACCTGAATTTATTGGCTCTGATGGGCCTGATGAAGTATTTAACGTGCAGTGCTAAGGACAAACAATATTAAGCACCTGAATATATTGGCTCTGATGGGCCTGATGCAGTATTTTCTGTCTTAAAAACCCCGAATTTTTACCTTAAATTTTTCCAAGTTATTCAATCAATTATCAAGTTTCTTCTCTAAACTTTACTGATTTTGATAATATAGCCCAAAAAGATATACATGTATTGTAAATTCAACCTATATCCTTAAGTTTAAAGATGGATAAGAAATCGGACTCAAACTGTAAGGAAAACAATCTCATTATTCGTATATTAAGTTAAACAAATAATGAAACAAATCCGTTTAAGATTTGAAGCATATCCATGGCCAAAAATTGTAGCAATTCCATGACAGAAAATTTGTCCTAATCGATACATATATCTTGCCATTTTGAAATTGATTAATTTACCTGTGTAATATACTATATTATAATTCTCCATAATGCCCATTGAGAGAGTCGATATACGACTAAGCGTACAGGTGTTATGGCAAGATATATGTAGAGTATATTGGACAAAACATATTGATTAAAATTGTTTTTAACTAGAAACTGGAAGTGTTGTATTGAGAGAAACGAAAAGGTAGCTAGTGTACAGAAATGAAATGTATGGAGTTTTACATCCTACTCTTATGCACCTTATAGGCTAATGAAGACAGGGAGAAAATATAGGAATGAAATGAATGTAGTTCTACGTCCTACTCTTCTGCAACTAATGGGCTAATAAAGACGTAAACCACAAAAACAGAAGCAGGAGTATAACCAAAATCTCGAAAAAGACACCTTTAACAAGACAAAAGATTTTTTGGATTATTTAAAGTGATAGTGCCTTCTTAAAACATGCTTTACAAAATTAACAAGAGATACTTAAAGTACTTTCCAGAATTAAAACCCGACGCAAGGTTCGACTGTAAACCAACCATAACTCACTGTTGCCACTTCCGTTTAATTAAACGTTTGACTAACTCTTCACCTTATCAAATTTGCAAGACGACGACGTAACGACGTAAAATATAAGGTGTTTTCTAACCTATTTCATTTGAGTATTGTTAATAAATTGACAAGGTAATCCTTGTAAGATATTCAGAAGTATCACTGCACATTCATATTCAACAATTATTATTGGATATAGACTTCTATTTAAATAGATAATAATTATTATCTCTTAAACTTGACGAAATGTTTATAATGAATAAAGATCCACCAGTTAGCCTTACTGTCTATTTACCAACCTTATAGTTCATTATGGATTGACCTTTACAACCATTACTCAGGTAACACTTGATGAGGACGACTATGAGAATCAGGACCAGACAGCAGGGTAATACTATTGATACTATAAATAGAACTGTGGTCTGGTCTTCCGGTTCGGTAGGTGGAGCTGGATCTCCTGCCGTCAGTGATCGCACTGGTCCTAGAGCCTAAAATATACATTAACAAAGAAATTAAATTTATAATTAAAACATATTTTAACTAGCCAAGCGATGGAATCTCAAACCATGAAATGCATGGCCACACCTTTAAAATGTCTCCTAATTATCACCGTGTCCTGATTCTGGTACCTAGAACAGACGCGTTGTCGTATAATACCCCAATATCCCTAGGGGAATACAGATAAAGTTACAACAGGACTTACAGGATATCCTAATATAGCACTCTTATCAGCATTGTTAAATCTGTTATAAATAGGAACTGCTGTATCGGCGGGGACTATTTGTCCATTCTGTACTAGATAGAACTCTGATTTCACTTCCCGTGTTTTTGATGGATCTCTTTCAATCTTCGTCACCTTAAAGGTAAAATATAAATCATAGATACGCAGATGGTATAACTACACTACTAAGAGTACACAGGGCTTCACAGACCCCCAACCATCCGCACCCCCATCAAAACAACGTGGTCTATTTACACCTACAAACAAGACACAAAATTATTTAATTCTCAAGGACACATAAACTCGAGTAAACGGGCGTATATCTAAACTTATTTCGTGTCCTGATTTCAATATATACGATTATCATCAATCTGGAGTATTGGACTCATGGTGAAAAGAACATTCAACTATGTTCTTTGTAAATCGGAAGTACCAATTAATAATCTATTGGTGAGCATGCAGGATCTGGTCTCATACGGTATTGTTTGACCTTAGTTGGCTTAGTTTTACCTTATTATAATAACACAATATACAATACTTACAGCAACCCCTTGTGAGTTTTGAACATCTCGTTTGAAGACGAATCTCATATTTCCAGGGGCTCGTTTCTTTCTGTTACCAAGTTTAGAGGCTTCCAGGAATATCCTCATCAGACCTGTTGGATATCAGAGATTAGACTTTTCCATATATTGGAATAGCATAATTAGCAAGCATATTATCCTGACATATCTACTAATAAGAGATAGGAAAAATGAAACTACGCATGTTACTTAAATAGATACAGCACACACGAAACAGCAAACTAAAAGTCAACTTACCCGTTTCTAATTCTCCCTTAAACGTGTCACCATTGACATCTAGCTCCAATTTGACTGAAATTTCTATAACCATTATGTCATCTTCTGATGGGTTGTACACAGGAGGTGTGGTGGTTGTATCCTCGGGACCATTGGTTGTCACAGTGATAGAGCTACTGGGGACGAAGGTGCTAGTTGGGATGATTGAAGTACTGGACACTGTTGGTTTTGAATTAGATGTGCTTATTGAAGTAATTGGTGTGCTGGATAAGTTGAAATCCAGACTTCCTGTGGTAACAGAAACTATGGTAGTCGGATTTAAGGGGCTCGCTGTAAGGATCGGTGAACTCGAAGCAGTGGATTGGGTTATTTTCGAGGACGTTGAATTTTCCTGTATATCACTCCAAGTCATACTTGAAGCTGACCTGATGGTTAGAGAAGGTGTTGGAGGTAATTTGGTAATGTCTTCCAATGAACTGGACGTGGTCTTTATCTCATTGCTCCCATATTGACTAGCATTTATACTAGCTTCTGATTCCGAAGAAGATATGGATGTAGTCGCTGAAGAGGCTTCTACTGGAGTTGAACTTTCTGAACTGTCCACTAGACTGGACGTGGTCTTTATATTAGAGTTGTCGACCTGGCTGGAATTCATACTAGCTTCCCATACTGATGACGTTATTGAGATGTCTAGATATGAACTTGTGACACCAATCTCGCCTGAGACAGAACTAATACGATATTGGCTGGAATCCATAGAAACGGTTGGATCCATGATCAGTTCCTCTGATATCATAGTACTAATACCAAATGAAGTAACATTTATAATACCAACTGTCATCAAGGCTGTAGATTTATCCATGTTTTCCAATGAGACTAATCCAGTAAAAGTGCTGTCAAAGATGCTTTGATCTTGTAGGGTCGTTGACTCAATGGATCCAATCGAAGAGGAGTCATTACTAGGAGTGATTGAGCTGTCTTGGATCTCTCCCATAGATAGTGTACTAGACGATAGCATCTTGGTCGGATCAAAAATAGATGTAACCTCTGTGGTTGTAGTCATGTTCATCCCGTAATCTGTTGATGCTTCAGCAACCGTTGTGGAACTGTTTGAGTCGTTAGTCATGGAAGTAGAATCAAACGCGAATCAGACTGCTAGACGTAGTTAAGTTGAATGGTAGAGATATACTTTCAGACAGAACATCCAACGTGCTTCCTTCTACCAGTGTTGAGGGAATTAACACGTCACTGTATAGGTCCGTAAAGGATGGGTAGATCGTGGAATTCACCATCACTGTCTCTGGTTTGTATGTGGTATTGGTATTGTTGTCCATAAACGAAGAGGTGAAGACTATACTCCCCGTTTCCAATGTAGGAGATGGTGTTACAGAACCTATTAGATCCGTTGTAGATGACTCCATTGTGAAATTGACTACTTGTGTTTCAATTGGTTCTACTTCACTGTTGAGGGGAGTGCTAATTGACAAGCTTTCCGTGCTTTCTGTGCCATTAACAATAAAGTTATCAGAAATATTCGTTGAGCTCTCGATGACAGGTGAAGAAGTTGTTGAAGCAAGTATTAGATCGGTTGTAAACGACTCCATGGTGAAATTGGTCGTCATAGTTCCAGTAGATTCTCCCTCATTACTGATAGTATCGTTATTGTAAAAGACCTCCGTACTTTCTATCTCAGTGTGTAGTCGAAGCGGATACGTTGACCAGGTCAGTAAAGGGGTTCTCCATTGTTGAATAATCTATCATAGTTTCTGTTTGACCACCTCACTAGTATCCGTAAAGTTTACAATTAAACTAGACGTTGAGCTTACCAATGATGAATTACTTAATATATCTGTATTAGGTGACTCAATTGTTGCGTTGACAAGACTGTTTGCATTCCAGTGGTTGTGCTATCTTTTAAGGAGTAATCACTTAATATATCTGTATAAGATGGCTCAATGGTAGTGTTGATCAATTCCGTTTGCATCACAGTGGTGAAGGACTCGTAGCTGAAAGTCATACTATCTGTCCATTGTGGAGTGGATGAGGTTGAGTTATCTATGGCTGTTTGTGTTATATCGATAACTAAGGACTCGTTGCTGGAAAATGTCAAAGTTGAGTCTATCTCTTGTGGAGAAGATGTACTTGAAGCATTGAATAAATCTGTTAAAGATTCTGCTTCCAGTGTAGCATTATCAACAGACGAGAGCGAGACATCTATCATATCAGACGTGTTTTCTATCGGAATAGTGGATGAGCAGCGAACCATTATTTACGTCTGTAAAAGAAGGCTCGATCGAGAAAGACGCAGTTGCTGTTACGTCTTCTGGTGCGTCGCTTTCGATCGTATCGTTAGTGTCAGCGATATAAATTGTAGACGCAGTGGTTATAGTTATATCCAAAGTGCTACTCAAGAATAACTCGTCACCTGTGTTAGATGTTTCATTTTCGTTTCCAGAGATAGAGTTCAGGCGTGAATCACTGAAGACTGGATAATCAGATGTTTCAAATGAGATGGTTGACTCGGGAACATTACCAGTTTGATTGAATGTCTGAAAAACTAAGGACTCCGTCGATTTGTCTTTAACACTAGAAACAGTTCTGGTTACCATAATTGTTTCTTCCAATAAGGAATTCGTTGAATTCACGAACACACTACCAATACTGGTCGAAAAGCTAAAGGATGAAGATAAATCCTCAGACATACTGCTGTCTCTTGAAGGTTGAGTACTTCCCGATGCAGTCTCAGATGTAGTTAGGTTATCCAGTGTCGTTGATACTACATCAATGGGCATCATGGTCACTGAATCCAGAAAACTGCCACTTGGTATAATGACTGAATCTCTGATGGAAATGGCAAAGCTATCAACAACCGAAGACTCGACTTCAAATGATGTTGAATTAGTTGCTGAAATTTTTGTCAATTCCATCGATGTACTAGATTGACTAATATCTGAAGATGAACGAATAGTGTTTATGATTTCCGTGTCCGTATCATTTGGCATTGATAAAGAACTTTCAACTTCTGTAGTAGATATTGTACCTGGCCACTTCTCTCGAAGTCTTTTCCATACTAATCAATGAATTTGCTTCATTTTCAACTATTGTTGAGGTTTTCAAAATAATATTACCAGTGCTTTCAGTTGGCATTATTTGTGAAGTTACTAGAAAACTAATTGAAGGACCAACTTGTACCACTGATGATTCTGTAAGATCAGTAATTACTACAATTCCATTGGAGCTGTACAGAATTGAATTTCTGGGAGTCGCAAGGGTAGTTGAAGGCATCGCCATGGACTCCCTCTCGTCCTTACCGTTGGACGATAATAGAATAGTTGAGGCGGAGAAAAGAACGTCTGTGGACTGAAGCTGTGATCGACTGGTCACTTCATTGAGGTCTGAAAATATCATAGAATTTTCTGGTGCAGTCGTAGAAGATTTCAAAACGTCGGAAGAAGCGTTGTTATTGTTGAGTTTGGAAGTGATAGGTGTTATTGGAACTACTGATGAGATCGGTTCTAGAACCTGGAATGACACAACCATCAAACTGTATACCACAAGAAGGAAAAGTACATAATAGTAATACCCATCATTAGAACTCATCTGAGGATCAAAGAGAGAAATTTCCCGGTTTAGATTTCCATGTTTTTCATTACATAAAAGGTCAAAGAATGAAAAAATTAATTGTCTTATTTCAAAAGGCACATCAGGATATTATGCTCACCCCATTTAACTAATTCAAATGCCATTATGCTTTTTCATTTCGGTGAAACTACACCCCATCTCTTTCATTCAGAGATCCCACATCTTGATATGTTACGGCAGAACCATAAATTTAGCAACTAGAGCTATTATAACAGCTTACCCGAACCCCTGTGATCTGGTCCATCTCCGCCGGTGTCAAACTAGCAAACACGTCCTCTATTTTAGGAGCAATGATCGGCATTTCATCGACAGTGAAATAGAAAGATATCTCGGCTTCCTTGTCGTTTATCACACTTGCTTCTCGAATCTATAAAGTATATCAATGATGTATGTCAATTAAAATATACTACCCCTAAAGCACTGAGCTGTGATATCTCAGTAGGTTGTGAGTTCAATCGTTACTGCTTTGTGTCAAATTTCAGATCTCTTCCGAAGAACAATATTATGTTTAATGCGACACATAAACATTAAAGATAAAAAAGGCAGGTATTAGTGAATAAACAGAAGCAGTTAAAACATGTTTTTATCCATAGAAGATTCAATATCATTTACTGGGCATTAAAAGGATATGACCTTCATGTTCCTTTCAATAGACAAAAAAATACTCATCTGTGGCTCCTAACAGTTAACACTACACGCTATCAGCTTTTGCATAACCTTGCTTAACAGAACTATATGTACATTATACTGAATCAAAAAAGAGGCCAGAGAAATCAGACTTACGTTGACGTCGACTTTAGGTTCTGACGCTTGTCGTTTTCTTCTGTGGACCTGATATTTCTTTAGTGCTTCTTTAAACGCGCGCAGCAAATCTTAAAGAATTAAGAAAAGGGAGATAATGATCTAAGGATAAGTACCATCAGATAAACTGTGGGTTGGATTATACCGATTCTTTAGTGACACTGAAGTACCACACTTACTGAACTAATCTTTTAGAGGATGTATATGGAGTAGATGGATAGACAAACATACCGTTAAAGGATCGATAACCGGATTGAAAAGTAACAATGGCTAAGATAATATCATGCTTTGTACTAATACCGTACCTGCAATAGTCTGTGTATAATATCTAATGCTTACTTAATTTTAATTGTTGCTTAAACTCGTCACTGGTGATGTCTTTCCCGTCCGGATCAAAAACCATCTTCACCAGATATTTACTCAGGTCAGTTGGTGGTACTGTGGTTGGTAAAGTAACCGGGATGCTGGAACTTGGGGGTGATTTGATGGACGCGATCTCAACTGTCGATTGCGGTGTGGTTGGACTAATAGTCACCGCCGGTTCCTGCAGTAACGATGGCGATGTTTCTATGGGTTTGATATTAGCAGAACTTGAAGATTCCTTTGGTAACTTTGAAGGCGTAGATGATAATATAGTAGTTGCATTGACCGAATGCAAGGATCCAGTTTGGCTGTCAATGTCGAGAGAAGTTACAGTCATAATAGATGATTTAGATATTCCACTTGAAGGGTATACCGGTAGAGATGATATCTTATCAACAGAAAACATCTTAGAATCGGCATCTTCAGATTCAACATAGCTGGATTTGAAAGACGGCGATGGATCAATAACAACCGAGCTCTTCAATGCATCTGGTACGTCTGTAGATGGTATGGTATTCAAACTAGACACATCTCCAGCTTCAATACTGGCTGATGCAGATGATGGTAAAGCGCTGTCCGTGAAAGGATCAATTGTGTCCATTGAAGGGATGACCATTGTGAAGGGTAGAGTTGAATCGGCGATAGTAAGCGTCCGCTGTTCTTCTAAGGATGGACCACTTATATCTCTTGATATGCTAACCTCTGAATGAGACAAGAAAGTTGTGTCAATGGAGGACATTATAATAAAACTTGGTAGCTCGGACGATACATTTTCAGAAAGTACATCTCTAGTACTGATAGACGAGTCCCGGCTGTTTATCGTCTCCATCAAATCCTGGGATCGTATATTGGTTCCTATTAAATCATCTTGTGATTCATTAACACTGACGATCGTTGATATGTCAAGAACTTCTCTTTCTCCAATATCCAAGGACTTTTCGGGCATAATGGATTGTGTTGATAGCGAGATTAAGTCAAAAGATCGTTGACTTGTAGAGACGGATGCATAGCTTGATTGAAGTGATATTTGATCCGAAATGGACGTCGATGCACGCACTGTTTCCAGCATTGATGTTTCGTTTTGGCTTTCAGAAGAAGAGGTAAACGAAGACTTTAAATTTATATCAAGAGATGCTGAGTTTGGAACAAGTAGTTCAGAACCCTTTACTGATGTCTGTGACAGAGATTCTAAATCTATAAATTTAGTTGTGCTTGGAGCTAAAGAAGAAGATTCATCCACAATCAACGTGCTGCTTGCTGTCTTCACATCCATATCTGTTTCTAAGATTGACACATCAGATGAATATGACGTTAATGATGTAGATATCGCATTCTGCAAAGAGGCGTCAAGAACGGTGCTTTGAAATGGGGACGATTCAAGTGTTGATACTGTTGACAATTTCGGCATGCTAGATTCAATTTCATTGCTCGTTACTTCAGAATCTCTTTCAAAGACTGACACCTCGGATGGATAGAGCGTTGGCGATGAATCTGTTTTTTGTATAGCGTTGTTCATAACAGATCCCGGAACTGTAGACGAATCAACTGGTGACACTAAAGGGCTTGATACCGAAGTCGTTAAAGATATTGTAGACAACTTTTCCGTTTCCAATACATTTGTTAACATTGATCCACCGTCGAGTACATGTGGTGTTATGGAAGAGTTGACGGAAGCAGGAAAACTTTCTACATCTATTGATGTAGTCCCATCTAGGGATCGTGTTGCTTGGATTGTTGGCTTAACTGCGTCGATCGACTTAGAAGTAGTTTCAAATCCTTGAACAGCTATTGATGAAGTTTCTTCTAGAGATTGTGTTATAAGAATCGTACTATCTGGGTTGTTTTCGGTGTTGACTATTGTAGACTCTGATGGTTGAACAGCTGTTGATGAGGTCTCTTCTAGAGATTGTGTTATTAGAATCATACTACTTAGGTTGTTTTCGGTGTTGACTATTGTGGAAGCTGATGGTTCTACAGAGTTTGATGAAGTTTCTTCTAGAGATTTTGTTATTAGAATCGTACTATCTAGATTTTTCTCGGTGTTGACTATTGTAGACTCTGATGGTTCTACAGATATTGATGAAGTTTCTTCTAGAGATTTTGTTATTAGAATCGTACTATCTAGATTGTTTTTTGTGTTGACTATTGTAGACGCTGATGGTTGAACAGCTATTGATGAGGTCTCTTCAGCAGATTTTGTTATCAAAATCGGACTACTTAGATTGTTCTCGGTGTTGACTATTGTGGACACTGATGGTTCAAAAGCCGTTATCGGTTCCACTATCTATAATATTAAATATTGAAAATTAATTTTCATTTTGAAGCGGATTTATTTTCAATATATTTGCATTGTTACAAGCTGAAACAAATACCTGCAATCAGTTCTTTTGGGTCTTGATAAAGACCACGTAATTTGATGCTTCGAAATAATGGATACCGTCGTGTTTGATAAACGGATGCGAGAAAGAAAAAACGCATTTGATGTAAATATCGAACAAACATGTACATGTGTGTATTCTTTTTTATACATGTATCTATTTTCTTACCTCGAAGTCCATAATCTGTTGAATTTCTTCCGGTGATAATTGGCCGAGAATCGACAGGATTTCATCGTTTGGTACTGGATGACCATCACGCGTTACAATAAATTGAACTTCTGTTTTACCAGTTGATATATCTTGGATGTTTTTTATCTGAAAATTTAGCAAAATATATATTTAATTATGCGAAAAAAAGCGAAAGAGAACTTGCAGAAATCCAAATTGGAGTATGCATCTTTTAAGATGAAATTGCGAAAATAATTAAACGTCCAATTGAGAATATGGTAAGTTATAGATTATTGTTATGACATAGTTGGACGTAAAACTCCATTCATTCTGTAAGAGAGGATAGTAATTCAGGACACTTAGGAAGTAATATCATGGCGGTACTGATGAGATAAAAGGTTTACTTACATCAACAGCAAGATTGGGTTCCGCAGCTCTTCTTCGTCTCCTGGATCCCTTTAATTTATCATCTCCAGTAGCTAGTAACAGTTCTAGGTCTAAAATAACAATTCAACAGACTTTTATAATCATTTATAATATAGTCGTCACCTCCAAAATATGACCAGAGACTTCTTTTTTACCACGATCCCCGTGAAATCAAATCAATCAATTAAGCGACAATGTCATCTCTAATTATCTTGAAAAATTTAATGCAGTTTCTTTGAAAAAGAATGAGGAATAGCCGTGAAAGCGTGTTGATTAAATAATGATCCTAATATGATCCTCACCCATTTTCAATTTATCTTTAAAATCTTCAGAATCTGTATCTTGACCACCAGGATCAACGGTCATCCTCAGAATATATCTGGAAATGTCGATGGTATTTTCTGGTACCGAAGATAGTGTATTGCCGGTTGATGATAAAGGAAGTCCTACTGTAGACTCTTTCGAAGAAGAAGACAGTTCCTCAGAAGGTCTACTTTCCACAATAAATTGGTGAGAATTCGAGTAAGTTGGTGATGCTTCACTTGATGTTACAGTAGATGGAGAGATATTGTCAGTGGACCACTGTGAAATTGACGCAGTTGACAAGTTCACGATATACGTTGTTAGCTGACTAAATAGTAAGGTTCCGGAAAGGGCAGGTGTAGCGTCTTGGCTTGTTTCAAGCACATTGTATGTAGAGGATGACGCTCCTACAATTGACTGAACTACTTCATTACTGGATTGCAGTGGTTGTACATCTTGACTAGAAAATTCTACATCTTGACTGGATAATTGTACCACTTCACTAGATGGTTGTACCACTTCACTGGATGGCTGTACCTCTTCACTAGATGGCTGTACCTCTTCACTAGATGGTTGTACCTCTTCACTAGATGGTTGTACCTCTTCACTAGATGGTTGTACCTCTTCACTAGATGGTTGTACCTCTTCACTAGATGGTTGTACCTCTTCACTAGATGGTTGTACCTCTTCACTAGATGGTTGTACCTCTTCACTAGATGGCTGTACCTCTTCACTAGATGGCTGTACCTCTTCAGTAGATGGTTGTACCTCTTCACTAGATGGTTGTACCTTTTCACTAGATGGTTGTACCTCTTCACTAGATGGTTGAACCTCTACACTAGATGGTTGAACCTCTTCACTAGATGGTTGAACCTCTTTACTAGATGGTTGAACCTCTTCACTAGATGGTTTAACCTCTTCACTAGATGGCTGTACCTCTTCACTAGATGGCTGTACCTTTTACACTAGATGGCTGTACCTCTACACTAGATGGCTGTACCTCTACACTAGATGGCTGTACCTCTTCACTAGATGGCTGTACCTCTACACTAGATGGCTGTACCTCTACACTAGATGGCTGCACCTCTTCACTAGATGGTTGAACCTCTTTACTAGATGGTTGTACCTCTTCACTAGATGGCTGTACCTCTTCACTAGATGGCTGTACCTCTTCACTAGATGGTTGTACCTCTACACTAGATGGCTGTACCTCTTCACTAGATGGCTGTACCTCTTCACTAGATGGTTGTACCTCTTCACTAGATGGCTGTACCTCTTCACTAGATGGCTGTACCTCTTCACTAGATGGTTGTACCTCTTCACTAGATGGTTGTACCTCTACACTAGATGGCTGTACCTCTTCACTAGATGGTTGTACCTCTCACTAGATGGCTGTACCTCTTCACTAATTTCGTGTGACTCTATAGATGTGTACCCTATAGAGGTGACTTCCTTGGTGTACCTTTATAGAGGTGACCTCTCATTGCTGACTCTTATAGATGTGTACCTTTACTAGAGTTTACCTCTTACTGAGTTGTACCTTCACTAGAGGTGTACCCTTCACTGATGGCTGTCCTCTTATAGATGGTGACCTCTTCACTAGATGGTGTACCTCTCACTAGTGGTGTACCTCTTCACTAGATGGTGACCTCTTCACTAGATGGTTGACCTTCACTAGAGGTGTACCTCTTCACTAGATGGTTGACCCTTCATAGATGGTGTACCTCTTCACTAGATGGTGTACCTCTTCCTAGATGGTGTACCTCTTCACTAGATGGTTGACCTCTTACTAGATGGTGTACCTTTACTAGATGGTGTACCTCTTCATAGATGTGACCTCTCACTAGATGTGACCTTTATAGATGGTGTCCTCTTACTAGATGGTGACCTCTACTGAGATGATGTTACCTCTACACTAGATGGCTGTACCTCTTCACTAGATGGCTGTACCTCTTCACTAGATGGCTGTACCTCTTCACTAGATGGCTGTACCTCTACACTAGATGGCTGTACCTCTTCACTAGATGGCTGTACCTCTACACTAGATGGCTGTACCTCTTCACTAGATGGCTGTACCTCTACACTAGATGGCTGTACCTCTTCACTAGATGGCTGTACCTCTTCACTAGATGGCTGTACCTCTTCACTAGATGGTTGTACCTCTACACTAGATGGCTGTACCTCTTCACTAGATGGCTGACCTCTACACTAGATGGCTGTACCTCTTCACTAGATGGTTGAACCTCTACACTAGATGGCTGTACCTCTTCACTAGATGGTTGTACCTCTTCACTAGATGGTTGTACCTCTTCACTAGATGGCACCTCTTCACTAGATGGTTGTACCTCTTCACTAGATGGCTGAACCTCTTCACTAGATGGCTGACTCTTCACTAGATGGCTGTACCTCTTCACTGATGGCTGTACCTCTTACAAGGTGTACCTCTCAAGAGGCTGTACCTCTTCACTAGATGGTTGTACCTCTTCACTAGATGGCTGTACCTCTTCACTAGATGGCTGTACCTCTACACTAGATGGCTGAACCCCTTCACTAGATGGCTGTACCTCTTCACTAGATGGCTGTACCTCTTCACTAGATGGCTGTACCTCTTCACTAGATGGCTGTACCTCTTCACTAGATGGCTGTACCTCTTCACTAGATGGCTGTACCTCTTCACTAGATGGTTGTACCTCTTCACTAGATGGTTGTGCATCTTCACTAGATGGCTGTACCTCTTCACTAGATGGTTGTACCTCTTCACTAGATGGCTGTACCTCTTCACTAGATGGCTGTACCTCTACACTAGATGGCTGTACCTCTTCACTAGATGGCTGTACCTCTTCACTAGATGACTGCACCTCTTCACTAGATGGCTGTACCTCTTCACTAGATGGCTGTACCTCTTCACTAGATGGCTGTACCTCTTCACTAGATGGCTGTACCTCTTCACTAGATGGTTGAACCTCTACACTAGATGGCTGTACCTCTTCACTAGATGGCTGTACCTCTACACTAGATGGCTGTACCTCTTCACTAGATGGTTGTACCTCTTCACTAGATGACTGCACCTCTTCACTAGATGGCTGTACCTCTTCACTAGATGACTGCACCTCTTCACTAGATGGCTGTACCTCTTCACTAGATGGCTGTACCTCTTCACTAGATGGCTGTACCTCTTCACTAGATGGTTGTACCTCTTCACTAGATGGCTGTACCTCTTCACTAGATGGTTGTACCTCTTCACTAGATGGCTGTACCTCTTCACTAGATGGCTGTACCTCTACACTAGATGGCTGAACCCCTTCACTAGATGGCTGTCCCTCTTCACTAGATGGCTGTACCTCTTCACTAGATGGCTGTACCTCTTCACTAGATGGCTGTACCTCTTCACTAGATGGTTGTACCTCTTCACTAGATGGTTGTGCATCTTCACTAGATGGCTGTACCTCTTCACTAGATGGCTGTACCTCTACACTAGATGGTTGTACCTCTTCACTAGATGGTTGTACCTCTTTACTAGATGGTTGTACCATAACACTAGATTCAAAGGATGATGTGAATGTTGCTGATGTAGACGATTCCACAATGGCTGTCAGTAAAGTTTGTGTTGGTGAAATCGTAGAGCTCAAGGTTGAACTTTCCTCTGAAATTTCTACTACGTCTGCGCTAAAAACTGGCATCACATACTCTGTACCGGCAGAAGAAGTTTCCTCATTTTGATCACTCATTTCAAGAAGTGTTTTTGATGGTGAAATCGTAGAGCTCAAGGATGGAGTTTTCTCTGAAATTTCAACCACGTCTGAGCTAAATACTGGCATCATATTTTGAGTATAGAAAGAGGAAATTTCCTCATTTTCTTGGCTATTATCGAGAATAGTTTCCGAAGGAAAAATGGCGGAACTTAGAGACAAGGTTTCTTCCAAGATTTCGACCACGTCCGCACTGAAAACCGGCATCACATTTTGAGTATAAAATGACGAAATGTCGTTATTGTGTTTACTATAGTCTAATATTGAGCTCGTTGGAATCAGCATGGAAGAAGGTGACGTGTCTGAGGACTTGTGAGTTTTTTCAACGTTGCTGGTTTTAGCGTCCATTGCACTAGCATCTTGCCCGATTATCACAGAATTGCTTGCGTTATTATTAGTTAAAGCACTATGTATAGAGTCTGATGCTCTCCCATTATCACGATCGTTCTGAAGTACACTTGAGTCAACTGAAGACTGCGATGACGACACTGAAGATGAGTCTATCACTAGATCGTTTGGATCTTCGGAAGATGGTGTCTCTACTGACGAAGATGTAATACTGGATATCACAGATCTGCTTTGGTCTATAATTTCAGATGTTTGTAACACCGGACTGGGGTTTATTGATACCATAGATTGGTCAGTGTAAGGCTCTGTGAGCGATTGCGTGATTTGGATCCGATCGGAATAAGGCGTCTCTATACTGGAATGGGGAGTATCAAAGGTTTTGGAACTTTCACTTACGTAGAAGGATGATGTGCTAGGGTCGAGCGATGTTACAATATTGACGGTTTTAGTCGAGTTTATTAACACGTTTAACAAGCTAAGATCGAGTGATGTTTTTGACGAAGATGATATCATGATTTGTGACTTTGGTACTGTTTCGATGATGTTTGTTGACCTACTGATAAATACTGATGTGTCCATGAAAACCTTTGTATCAGCAACTAATAGCAAGCTTGATTGCGATTCACTTTCTGAGTTTATCTTTGGCGTATTCTCTGAAAGCGTTTCGGACGATATTGCTTTAGAAGATGATGGAGTTTGTTGGTTTGAAATACTGCTTTCGGTGATGGAATTCTTGGAATTCTCGAATACTGTAGTGATGCTGTTTAAAGTAGCTTCGGGTGAAGAAGAAGCGGAAGCTATGGTCAATGGTTCTAAGACCTGAAATATTATAGAAAGACCATATATAAAGTAAATATATAAAGTGCATTGAATTAAGTCTAACTGTACCGTGCTTATATTCGTTTAAATACATTCAGTTACGAAATAAAATAACACTTCCGCGACATCATCCAACTTTGTTGGACTTTCTTGTATATTTATCAATCCGTCTTCATTAGCCCATTGGGTGCAGATGAGTAGGATGTAAAACTCCATTCATTTATCAATCAAGGACACTTTTAAGATCTTCTATGATCAAAGCTGACGGACTTAACGGAAATTAAAGTGAAGCATGTTATACCTTTACATCCAAAAACTGATCCAGTTCTTCGGGAGTAAGCCTACCCAAGATTTCTCCCGCCAATTCTGCCGACACAGGCTCGCCATTTTGTTTTACAACGAAAGTTGCCTCCCCTTTATTAGGTCCATCAGATATAATTTCCTCCACCTGAAAGATAGATTAAAATTCAACCGTTGTACTGGTAATGTGCATTAAAATGGATTGTGTTATTCGTCCACTGGTTTATACTCAAACCTGTAGCTACAGTGGGCCATTCACACCCCCCCCCCCCTCCACCGAAAAATTGGATTGCAAGTGGGGGTGAGGAGTAAGGGTAAGACCGGACCAATCTGAATCCCATAGATACACGACTAATATAGCATTATTATACTCTTTCTCTGTATGGAAGGGGAAGTAACTAAGATGGTGTTCTTACCTCAATAGTAATAGAATCGTTAATCTCTCGTCTTGTTCGTCTGTTGGTGTTTAGAACATCAGTTATTAAGGCTGTCAGCTCTAAAAGATAGAAAAAAAGGGACTAAATATGTTACATAGTTGAGATTTGGGAAAGCTGCCCCGGCCAAGGAGGAGAGGGGGAATCGATTACTGTGAGGGGGCAGAACAAATGACGCTCTGATTGAACACTATCAAACTTTTCCCATGCGGTGCATTGACTCTCCCTTCACGCGCTACTCTCCTGAAACTGCTTGAGGTAAAATCGGGGATCCAATGGACATGCTTTCAGATTTACAAGACAAATTAAAACTATGGAATTTCAGATTTAAGCACATCTATATACGTTGAATCTTTAATCAAGCCTGGTGTCACGATGTCGTCTCATCCCTCAGGAATACAGCGCATGTTGTTAAATAGGTCACAGTGACCAGGACACGCGCATAATGTCGTAAATAAGACGTCATATACTTATCAACCTATATACTCGGGTTTACATCAAAGTAAATATCGGGCGTTGCTAAGATCAACAGCGTTTTATAACTTTTAAAAGTCAGTGAAGTTTGGATGAAAATAAAAACTGAATTCTTAATGAATGTTGACTTCTCACGCTATTTCATTTAACTCTGTAAATTATTCAAGGCCAAGATTTTAACGTTTTTTACACTCAGTATAGCGTGATATTGTGACCTGCTGTGATCTCAATTGAACTTTTGATTCTGTGATTTTCTATAAGAAACCGCCCTATCTATTGATTTAGTTAATCTTATAATTAGCAGGGAATACAATCGAAGATCTGAGATAAAGTGAACAACTCTCCGATCTTTAAGCTCCATGCCTGTAACCAACTGGATACACTGGGGTAATAGCTAACCAATAGGCCAAACCTAACCTAATGAAGCCAAGGTACCAAATCAAAAGGTAGGCCTACCATTTCGGCAACTTTCGATCAATTTGCAATTTCTTGAAAATCACATAATTTTTGGCTCGTCTAAACGTACCTGTTTGAAGCCGTCTTTTGAAAGAAATTGTTGAAATATCCTGACCAAGAGGGTCGAATGTTATCCGGAAAACTGAACTTGATGGCACCGCAGAGTCGGTACTCTCACTAGCGTCTATCTCAATAGCACTCAACTCGGGTTCATAGTTCAACGCTGACGTAGGTGGCGGTTGTAATGATGTCATTGACGTCACGTTATGTTTGGTCAAAACGAGGCTGTTATTAATGACGCTTACACTTTCTATCCAATCAGAGGACGACAATGAATTTGAAAATCCGAAATTTGAAGTTCTTAAACTATTGCGGCTCTTTTCGTACTCGGCCAGTGACTTTGTGGCGGTAAAGATGTCAACATTATCAGACTCTGATGATGAAAATATTTCCTTGGTTTCGGAAGATGGGTGGACATCTGAAAAGACAAAAAAAAAGGCTAGAAATTGTCTGAATTTATCCTAGAAATAGCCTAGACTAAAGGTCATCGGTCTCGCAAACTTAAGCCTAGGTGTCGTTATATTGCAGCATTGTTAACCAGACCAATCCGCCCGGTTACCTGTTATGACAAATACCTTGAAACCTATTTCACATACCCCATCCATCCACCTACCCTAGCCTTGGTATGGTATGGTATGGTATGGTAGTTTTGGATCCAATTCCTTGCCCCTGGCACCTCCTCTAGGCTACATCCATCCCACCCTCGGGCCAATCCGCCCGGTTTCTAGTTTTCTTTACGACAAATACCTTGAAACCTATCTCACCTACCCCGTCCACCTACCCTAGCCTTTCACGATTTGTAGGTTTGATTTCTGAAGGCCTAGGTTTGGAAAATAATATAGCTAATAGATATTGAGGCTCGGGTAGTTTTGGATCAAATTCCTTGCCCCTGGCACCTCCTCTAGGCTACATCCATCCCGCCCTCGCATGGCTATATATTTGAAATCAATAATATTCATTATACATGTTTTTATGTTAGTAAATGTAACAATAATGAGAATAATGTATTGAGAGGTCCAGGTGTGGGTAATAACAGGTGTTTGAGATGGTATATCTATGAGTATATCAATATAAATGTGGTATTAATACCATATTGGCCCGGTTATATTTAATAATAATTATATTCATTGCTTTGTTTTGTTTTGTTGTATATTATAATTTATAAATTTATAAAACTATCTTGTATCATATCTTTACAATGTCAAACTATTACAAACTTCATCTTATACCTTGACTACAATAGTCACCTTTCTTGTATCACATCTTTACAATATCAAGCTATTACAAACTTCATACTTATACCTTGTCTACAATAGTCACCTTTCTTGTATCACATCTTTACAATATCAAGCTATTACAAACTTCATACTTATACCTTGTCTACAATAGTCACCTTTCTTGTATCACATCTTTACAATGTCAAACTATTACTAACTTCATCTTATACCTTGACTACAATAGTCACCTTTCTTGTATCATGGCATTTGAATCTACCTCGACTTAATATTAAAATTTTTAAAAAGGTCTTGACTATTTTTAATATCACATTTAGATTTAGAAATGTCGCTAATCATTAATTGAGGAATTCGTTGAAATATTTCAGTCCAATTTTTAAGGATATTAACATTATTTCTACGTGTGTTTAATTTCATTACGTCTATAAAACACACACATATAATATAATATATATTTATATTTAGATTAACACTTCAATTTCAATCTTTACCTCATTTTTCACATTTTTCAAATTTGTCTTTAAACCATCTGATATATTTTACACATTTTGACGAGGGAGTTTCTAAATTATTCAAATTCACAATCAAATTGTTTATATTCCATAAGTGTTTTTACCAATTAATTGGTTGAAGTGGAAGAATTTGTCAGGGCGGTGTAAGATATCACATACCGGCTTCACGACACGTACGTGCACTTGAGATAACTGTACAAATTCTGTTGCAAATGAGTCAAGCGTCAGTAAATAAAAGATTATATATTTATAGATTTGTGTTTAACTTTAGCGTGTATCTGACAGTGAATGCAACGACGAATTTGAAGATTTGCCGAAAAGTTTACGTTTGAAATTAAAATTAATTAGGAACCGAAATGAGAAGTGGTGTGCACTTTCTAAAAGTTCTGTCAGAACTGTGTGGGTTCTCCGAAATAGGATGGAAGTCCATTACAGGCCTACTACCGTCATTTGATACACCTTTTCTCCAATGTCATTCGGATGAATTCATAATAGCCACCTAGTAACCTCTGTCGACCTGTATATTATTTAATATGTCTCGAATTGGTATAATTAATTAAAGTGTATTGAATATAATTGATGACGACCTATAATTAGCTCTGTTTATATTTCTAAAGATCTCGAGTAGGTTCAAGTGGGTATAGGAATGTGATATCAAGTTTTGATATATATTCTTTATTCTACATTATCGCCTGTATAGTAATATTATGCAAAGAATTCAAAAAGAATTTTTGATATTCGATGAAAAAGAAATGCCACTGTCTTCGAAAATTTGTTGGTAAATCAGCTGGAAAAGTAACTCTTTTAGACCAAGATATGCCTGAAAGCTCTATCAGCTGGTAAAGTAAGCATTTTAGACGACGATATGCCTGAAAGCTCTATCAGCTGGTAAAGTAACTCTTTTAGAACACGATATGCCTGAAAGCTTTATCAGCTTGTGAAAGTAACTTTTTAGAACACGATATGCCTGAAAGCTCTATCAACTGGTAAAGTAACTCTTTTAGACGACGATATGCCTGAAAGCTTTATCAGCTTGTAAAGTAACTCTTTTAGAACACGATATGCCTGAAAGCTCTATCAACTGGTAAAGTAACTCTTTTAGACGACGATATGCCTGAAAGCTTTATCAGCTGGTAAAGTAAGCATTTTAGACCACGATATGCCTGAAAGTTCTATCAGCTGGTAAAGTAAGCATTTTAGACCACAATATGCCTGAAAGTTCTTTCACCTGGTAAAGTAGGCATTTTAGACCACGATATGCCTGAAAGCTCTATCAGCTGGTAAAGTAAGCATTCTGGACCACGATATGCCTGAAAGTTCTATCAGCTGGTAAAGTAAGCATTCTGGACCACGATATGCCTGAAAGTTCTATCAGCTGGTAAAGTAAGCATTCTGGACCACGATATGTCTGGAAGTTCTATCAGCTGGTAAAGTAAGCATTCTGGACCACGATATGTCTGGAAGTTCTATCAGCTGGTAAAGTAAGCATTCTGGACCACGATATGCCTGAAAGTTCTATCAGCTGGTAAAGTAAGCATTCTGGATCACGATATGCCTGAAAGTTCTATCAGCTGGTAAAGTAAGCATTCTGGACCACGATATGCCTGAAAGTTCTATCAGCTGGTAAAGTAAGCATTCTGGATCACGATATGTCTGAAAGTTCTATCAGCTGGTAAAGTAAGCATTCTGGACCACGATATGCCTGAAAGCTCTACCAGCTGGTAAAGCAGCTTCTACTAAGACATCTATTCCTTTAAACTTTATAAACTGTGAAGAAAAGTTGTTTTAAATCAGTTTAAAGTTGGAAATTATCTGTTTGGATCACATGCCAGTATATTAACGTTTTCAAGTTCATGTATATCGCAATAACAATCTGAAATATTCAGGGGAAATAATCTAAAAAACTGAAGACTCGTGTAAACATAGATAAAACTGTTTATTTATAAAATGATGATGTGAAATATTTCAAACTGGAGATATTTCAATATAACATAAAGCGTCCTTTCTTCTCTGAACTTGTGAATCAATCTGAGATAGCATTGCTGTAAGTTTGGTCAGGGATCATATTCGCTTCATCTTCTTTACGTTACATATACAAGGTCTGGATTGATATAGCATGGTATTTATATTACTATTCGTGTAGGTTGGTCTTGATGATCCGTATTATATTCATTCTTACATACACAGTGGCTTGTCTGAGAAAGGGGGGGGGGGGGGAGGCCATGGTAACCCCCCCCCCCCCACCCTCATTTCCAAGTTTACAGGCTGGTCAGGTTTTGCTCCCTCTCCCACCTTATTTTCAAATTTTACATATAGTGAGAGATTGTATATGTTTCAATAATTACTCAATATGGATCGTTCTGTTCACAATGGAAAGTATTTTGGAGTATTACCCTATATATAGGCCTAGGGGTAGGATTTCACTACAGCCGACGAAATCGAAACGTTTCAAGCTAAGACTTCCAGAATGTGTAAGGCCTACCCTAAAAAAATTGCATATTATCAAAATAAATATCAGACAAAGTTAAATAAAGAATAGGGCCAAGCCTTGAAGGTACAGATTTAACATTACGTGTACTTTTATAAGAGTAGGAAAAAAACCGTTATGAACAAGTAAAAAATAAACAGCAAGTTAAAGTGAAATGTCAGTCAAGTTAAATATAAGAATACGTGTTCAAGCTGAGGTCGATTAACATGTCACCGCTGTCTATAAGACGTTTAGAAAAAAAACTTTTCAACAAGTCAAACATAGCACAGTCAAGTTCTAGCTGTCAGTAAGCCTTGGATATATAAGAAACGTAGTTAAGAAGGATCTACTATGTCACCCTGTCTAACAAGATAACAACTTAGGTTCACAGTCAGATTCTTTCTACCAGTTTGTCCTCGGTCAAACCTCTTGGTATTGATCATACAAGGATAACAACTTAGGTTCACAGTTAAGGATTCTTTCTACCAGCTGGTCCTCGGTCAAACCTCTTGGTATTGATTTTACAAGGATAACAACTTAGGTTCACAGTCAAGGATCCTTTCTACCAGCTGGTCCTTGGTCAAACCTCTTGGTATTGATTTTACAAAGATAACAACTTAGGTTCACAAGGATCCTTTCTACCAGCTGGTCCTCGGTCAAACCTCTTGGTATTGATCATACAAGGATAACAACTTAGGTTCACAAAGGATCCTTTCTACCAGCTGGTCCTTGGTCAAACCTCTTGGTATTGATTTTACAAGGATAACAACTTAGGTTCACAAGGATCCTTTCTACCAGCTGGTCCTCGGTCAAACCTCTTGGTATTGATCTTACAAGGATAACAACTTAGGTTCACAGTTAAGGATCCTTTCTACCAGCTGGTCCTTGGTCAAACCTCTTGGTATTGATCTTACAAGGATAACAACTTAGGTTCACAGTTAAGGATCCTTTCTACCAGCTGGTCCTTGGTCAAACCTCTTGGTATTGATTTTACAAGGATAACAACTTAGGTTCACAGTTAAGGATTCTTTCTACCAGCTGATCCTTGGTCAAACCTCTTGGTATTGATTTTACAAGGATAATAACTTAGGTTCACAGTTAGGGATCCAAATCCACAGCTGATCCAAATCCCTTTGCCGGATATGCCTTATCCATTTACAGCTGGGTTGATTGGAACTCTTATTCAAGGTCATCAGACTTTGACACGCCTATCGAGATCGGAACTCACAACCACCATTTGTTCGACTTATCCATGCAAATGACGTCATGTAAAGAACGAACACTTTGCAATATGCAATATTGTCTTAACGGGAGCATGTTTCGGACTAATATTTAGGTTGACTTTTCGTTGAAATCTGACATTGTTTCTTGAACATGTGTGAACATCTCACCGACATCATTTTAAACAAATTTCACACCGATTCGTTAAGCCATTTCTCAATGACCACTCAATCTTACAAGTCCGCTTCAAGTCTGGGTCAATTTAAATCTTTCCTGTATCTTGAAAGAACTGATGGCTTTGTTTTTTTTTTTCTAAATATATGATTTTTTGTAACTTTGTGTCCACGGAGATAATTTCTTAGATATATTGCAAATGGACCTAAATATCGCATCAGTGCCTTCTGGGGCAACTAACGTGTTATTAGGGACGTCAGGGAGAACATTGTGGAATGGAAGAATATTCTGAAACCTATAAATATTACATATTGAAATCGATGTATCGATCAGTAGTATAATAGCACGAATACATATGTATAAACACGTGATATAAGTCCAAACAGAGTTCAGAGGTCAAACTAAGTGCAATATACTTGAATAGGGGTTAAATTAATTAAACTTTTATTGACTATTAATATTAATCAGTTTCACACAGAAAATCTGCACCAATGCACTCTATTATAAGTTATGTTATATGATACTCCTTTTGAAACGGGCCTTGACGTGTACTGTCACTTGCTAAATTGCAGGAAAAGGCCAAAGGTAAATTAAATAGGTCCTCAAAAATAAAAAATGATTTAAATATGTTTTACATACATTAAAGAACTTCTATGGATAACAATCACTTTAATATAACAAAATACGACCTTTCGAACAGATTCCACTGACCGTTGTCAAGTACAATGACGACAATGAAGTACAATTTATATAGGTTTTCAGTGGAAATGGACGTTAATAGAGCACCCTAACAGAATCCACGTTTCAGTTCTCTCGTCAGTCCTTAGATCACAAACAATCTATAATACCTTGCAGTACACAATGAAGAAAATTTGGCAAAAAAGTGGCTACACTAAACTGAATTTGCATTTCTATATTAATTGAATACTGAATTTTTGCTACTCCTGGGTAGGGCCAACTCCTTCTCAAAATTCTAACTCCTCCCCCTTTCTACAATCAAAGCTCCCCCTCCCATCTCCTCTCCTCTCCCTAATCAATAACAAACACCAATGTAATTATGAAAACCTGATGGTGTATTTACAGTCTAAATGAAGTTACAATGTATCAATATTTACATATGCATTACACAGAAAAAATTTACAAGATAATAATTTTGATATTTCTACTAATCTCAACTGAAGTTCTAGTTCTTGTTCAATAAATACACTACACAAATATTATCACACCCTCTCTGTCATGGAAATTTAGATATATTACTTTCAGACAGGGTGACAGAAAGTTTAACAACATAATCAGCTATATTGTATATTGATGTAAAAATAAAACTGTTGGCATTGTAAATTTGGAAGCAGGGACTTGTGACTTGAACAAAATTTGAGGGAGGGATACAATCACAATGTAATGAATGGAGTTTTACATCCTACTCTTCTGCACCTTAAGACAGGGACACAAATTACAAGAGGATATTATAATAAAATGCATTCATATACAACTATAACCACCATAGGGTGACTGTTATTGCTTAATAATATCTTGTGTTTGTTTTATGGCTACTTGAAGGGTTAACTAAGAGTTACTTTGTAAATAATCCCTTAATAGTTCTCTTTCAACTCTCCTTTTATATGCTTCATACCCAGATAAATCATCATCATCATCATCATCGTTACCTACGTTACAACGTGACGTCAGTAGCGAAGACAGCGAGTCTATACCATAGGACTCATTGTTCAAGTCTAACATGTTTGATTCTAGATCTTGATTGTTAATGAACCCGGGATCTTCGTCTGGATAATCATTCCTCCAATTTCCTTCATCATTCGAATCATCATCATCATCATAAACTTCATCATCATTACCAAACCGATCATCATCATAGACTAGATCGTCATGCAAAGCTTGTATTGTTAATGCACTCTGTAAGGCTTGAAAGTCAAGACTACCACTATTAGTGTAATAAAGATCATAGACGAAATCTTCCTCTTCTCTTTTCTCACGAATTAACGGCACAGAATTACACGTTATTTCACTCAAGTCACTTTTAACTTTCCCTTCACTTGTAGCATCAGAATTACCAGCAGACTCCTTTTCTACATCATAGAGTAAGAAAACTTTAGAATTTGAGGCTCCGGTATCAACATTATCATCAACATCATTTCCGCCATTTTCAGTTATTTTACTGTCCAGTTTGTCGAGATCGAGTTCTCTATGACTACACACAACTTTGTAACGATTTTCTCGTGATGTCGTCTGCTGGCCCATTCGAGATCGACGCGATATTTCAGGTATAGAAGCTTGGCCATGTTGTTTGTATTCTTTCGAGATCTTCTCCTTACGAATCGCTGCACGGATGTGTTTTGAGATTTCTGTCTCCTTCGGCGAGATCGTACCAGCAAATTTTAAAGTTTCTTGGATATTTGATGACGTGTCCAAAGGGAAACCCTGTTTCTTCTGATTGAATTCCATTTTCTTTTCTCTTTTTACACGATAATAACAAAGCTTCGACTGGTTCTTCGTTCCTTCGTCGTTTTAATCTTACAATCGCCGCCATGTTGTGAACACATGATCAATACTTCCGGTGTGTTCTAGAGTGACTCATGTCGACTCGTGATTCATCGCCAGTTAACAACCCGAGACAAGAGTTGCAGTTCGAGTTGTCCAAGCTTTTATTTTTTATGTTTCTTGATAATAACTACAATTCCAGTTAAGTTCACACACCTAAAGAATAAATTAAACCAAAGTCTTAGACGTCATTTTTGTATGGACAACGCTTCTACTTGTTTAGTCCGAAACATCGGCATCTATTCAAGAATCTGATAACTATTTTAACTATAACAGTAATGTTGTTGGCTAGAGTAGGATCAGAGAAACGTGGCCATGTTTTAATAGAATTTTCCGCAGCTTTTGAAACATACGCTTTTTATATTTTCTGACAATCGACACTATAGCTACCAGAAGCGACTTGAAAAGAGGGAGCTGTTTCGGACTGCTACTGGTTCTATACAAATTCCTAAAATAATAGGACAGGCCTATTTGACTACCCACCAGAAAGTGTTAGAAATACCATGGTAACATTGGTAGTCCCACCCTCAGTAATAATAATTATCAAATAATAAAACGAACACCTAGATATTAAAATACCAGTTTGATTGCTGAAGTAGAGTGAAATAATAACAAAGATAAATTCCCACTCGACAGTGGACAGTTTTTTCACCTCTTCAAGTGCTCTTATAGAGTCGTATTATAATTATAACAATTATTGGACAAATAGAGCTCAGCTTTCATTTCACATTTCCCTTTCTAATTGTATTGAAGGCCAAGAAGTTAGAAAAGTTTTAAAGAAAAATAGCCGAGTTTGAATTTCTGAATTATAGGTCAAGATAATACATAGATAATATTAAAGGGAGGACGTAAAACTCTGATCGTAATAGTTTAATATTGTATAAATATGAATTTAGTAATAGCTTGACATTGTATAAATATGAATTTAGTAATAGCTTGACATTGTATAAATATGAATTTAGTAATAGCTTGACATTGTATAAATATGAATGTAGTAATAGCTTGACATTGTATAAATATGGATTTAGTAATAGCTTGACATTGTAAAAATATGAATGTAGTAATAGCTTGACATTGTATAAATATGAATTTAGTAATAGCTTGACATTGTATAAATATGAATTTAGTAATAGCTTGACATTGTATAAATATGGATTTAGTAATAGCTTGACATTGTATAAATATGAATTTAGTAATAGCTTACATTGTATAAATATGATTTAGTAATAGCTTGACATTGTATAAATATGGATTTAGTAATAGCTTGACATTGTATAAATATGGATTTAGTAATAGCTTGACATTGTAAAATATGAATTTAGAATAATAGCTTGACATTGTATAAATATGAATTTAGTAATAGTTTAAAATTGTATAAATATGAATTTAGTAATAGTTGACATTGTAATAAATATGAATTTAGTAATAGTTTAACATTGTATAAATATGAATTTAGTAATAGCTTGACATTGTATAAATATGAATTTAGTAATAGCGTTGACATTGTATAAATATGAATTTAGTAATAGCTTGACATTGTATAAATATGAATTTAGTAATAGCTTGACATTGTATAAATATGAATTTAGTAATAGTTGACATTGTATAAATATGAATTTAGTAATAGCTTGACATTGTATAAATATGAATTTAGTAATAGCTTGACATTGTATAAATATGAATTTAGTAATAGCTTGACATTGTATAAATATGAATTTAGTAATAGCTTGACATTGTATAAATATGAATTTAGTAATAGCTTGACATTGTAAAAATATGAATTTAGTAATAGCTTGACATTGTAAAATATGAATTTAGTAATAGCTTGACATTGTATAAATATGAATTTAGTAATAGCTTGACATTGTAAAAATATGAATTTAGTAATAGCTTGACATTGTATAAATATGAATTTAGTAATAGCTTGACATTGTATAAATATGAATTTAGTAATAGCTTGACATTGTAAAAATATGAATTTAGTAATAGCTTGACATTGTATAAATATGAATTTAGTAATAGTTTAATATTGTATAAATATGAATTTAGTAATAGGTTGACATTGTATAAATATGAATTTAGTAATAGTTTAATATTGTATAAATATGAATTTAGTAATAGCTTGACATTGTATAAATATGAATTTAGTAATAGCTTGACATTGTATAAATATGAATTTAGTAATAGCTTGACATTGTATAAATATGAATTTAGTAATAGCTTGACATTGTATAAATATGAATTTAGTAATAGGTTGACATTGTATAAATATGAATTTAGTAATAGCTTGACATTGTATAAATATGAATTTAGTAATAGCTTGACATTGTATAAATATGAATTTAGTAATAGCTTGACATTGTATAAATATGAATTTAGTAATAGCTTGACATTGTATAAATATGAATTTAGTAATAGCTTGACATTGTAAAAATATGAATTTAGTAATAGCTTGACATTGTAAAAATATGAATTTAGTAATAGCTTGACATTGTATAAATATGAATTTAGTAATAGCTTGACATTGTAAAAATATGAATTTAGTAATAGCTTGACATTGTATAAATATGGATTTAGTAATAGCTTGACATTGTATAAATATGAATTTAGTAATAGCTTGACATTGTAAAAATATGAATTTAGTAATAGCTTGACATTGTATAAATATGAATTTAGTAATAGCTTGACATTGTATAAATATGGATTTAGTAATAGCTTGACATTGTATAAATATGAATTTAGTAATAGCTTGACATTGTAAAAATATGAATTTAGTAATAGCTTGACATTGTATAAATATGAATTTAGTAATAGGTTGACATTGTATAAATATGAATTTAGTAATAGCTTGACATTGTATAAATATGAATTTAGTAATAGCTTGACATTGTATAAATATGAATTTAGTAATAGCTTGACATTGTAAAAATATGAATTTAGTAATAGCTTGACATTGTATGAATATGAATTTAGTAATAGCTTGACATTGTATAAATATGAATTTAGTAATAGCTTGACATTGTAAAAATATGAATTTAGTAATAGCTTGACATTGTATAAATATGAATTTAGTAATAGCTTGACATTGTATAAATATGAATTTAGTAATAGCTTGACATTGTATAAATATGAATTTAGTAATAGTTTAATATTGTATAAATATGGATTTAGTAATAGCTTGACATTGTATAAATATGGATTTAGTAATAGCTTGACATTGTATAAATATGAATTTAGTAATAGCTTGACATTGTAAAAATATGAATTTAGTAATAGCTTAACATTGTATAAATATGGATTTAGTAATAGCTTGACATTGTATAAATATGAATTTAGTAATAGCTTGACATTGTATAAATATGAATTTAGTAATAGCTTGACATTGTATAAATATGAATTTAGTAATAGCTTGACATTGTAAACTGATACGAGAAAGGTATCTATTGAAGACAGTCAAGGTATAAGACGGTGATAGTAATAGCTTGACATTGTGAATAAGGATTAAAATATGTAAAATATTTTCTAATTTGTTTTAATCTAATTGGTGGTATGAATTAAGATATCGATAAATCCACGAAATTCAATGATCCCTGTAAATATTTTATTTGACTTTATTTAACCTATAAGTCTATAAATAAGTTCAGTTTTCACTGATTTGGGTGTGATTTAGTCATTCGACCATAAACCATATCGCTTGTTATTTATGCCCTATTCTTCAAGGGTCCTCTTCGTCATGTTAATATTTAATTGGTGTGAATTACGAAAGGGACCATAATTAGAATAACTGTTTATAAGGGTCTGAAGATGGGAATAGACGTCTATTCGCGTCTCTATTCTCTATTATCTTATTATGCTTTAAAAAATATATCCTCTTGTCCTGTTGTCTAACGTTTCAGCTAAATGTCTTCCTCAGAAACACTTCAGTAGTCTAATATCACTTTTATTTTTATTACTTATTTTAAGTTTAGAAAGTGTTCCTGAGGAAGTCATGAACCGAATCGCTTGCCGACAGGACAATAGAAGATATTTTTAATTGTTTTTCCCTATATATGCGAATTAGTGATATAATTTAATAATATAAAAATAAATGTTTCTAAAGAAGACAATTAGCCGAAATGTTAGTTTGTTTTCATCGTCTTCATTATTTTTTTTACCAGGTTCAAATAAGTAGGACGTAACACTCCAATTATTTTGTTTATCCCTTCAGTAATTTTAAATAAATTTTAAATTCAAGACGAGGATCATTGAGTTTAACTGAAGATAAAGGGATGCTAGCTCAAAGGTTATTTTTTATTCGATGTATGATGCAGAAAAAAATCTAGCTCTATATCCTTACATACACGTTTAATCATTTCACTTAAATACAAAATATCTACAAATACAATGATTATAAGATCTATAACGGATACAACTGAATAAGGAAGAAATGGAAATAAAAAAAAGTCAGAAAGAAATGTATTGTGTTTTACCATGTACGTTTAATGGATTTTCTATATGAATAAGTTTGTAGTTATTAGATTTAATATATAATACGAATGTGATATACTATTTAAATTCAAGTCAAAATATTTAAATGAAAATTTGTCACGTAACACATGTTCTCTGTAAACAAAACATAATCTTTTTATTAAGAAAAATCAATTCTTTTAAAATATTCTTTCAGATTTCTGTCAACAATCCGATTATATTATACATGTTTAATCCTTCAGGATTAGGTAACATATAACTGCATCGTTGGCAACTAGGAAATATCGAAACTTTTACAAACAAATATTTGAAATAAATAACAGATAGACCTAGGTTATATAGGCGTGAAGATATATATATATTTAAACATGTTATTTATATCAAGGACAAAGTTTAGGGGGGGGGGTGTCTATTTTACGTTTTCAGCTGACTCGCAGGTATTTACCACATAAAAATACAACTATTTATACTATTACCAGTATTAGCAGAACCTTTCCAGTTAGGTTTAAAACATGTACCCTGAGGTAAACCTTTTGGTATTTGTTGTTTAGTAGTAGTGTTTAGGGTGGTACCTTTACTTGTCCCTCGTGTGGTAAACCCGAGCCAGTATTGTTAGAAGTTGTAACCATAAGATTCTAGGGTCCCAAGATTCTAGGGTTCTCAATTCGCAATTGTGTCCGTCCATTCACGACTGTCTTACCGCCGGGTAAAATGAGACATTATTAATTCAAACTTGTCCGGGTCCCCTAACAGACCAGCCCTACCCCTGGTAAAATATAAAATATATCCTTACCATTGACGCTCTCCAAAATAACAAACTGAATAAATCCACAAAACGACCAAAGAAAAATCCAAAACTTCTTCATTTTTATATGACAGTTAACTCGGGTTTCAAAGGTTTTGCCATATCACATATTGATGTTTTACGGATGTTCACTGGTTTTGTAAATTAAACTTTGAGGCTCACACTCGTTCGTTTTATCCATGCCTAAGTAATGGTCTCTTCAACGATAATGAACCTCGGACCTTCCAAATTAATACTACAAATTGAAATATTCACAAAAATATAATTGTTTTGGATTAAACTGTTTCAGAGACACAATAGAAGTTCCAAATTCAACACCCATAAGATTAAATTTTCAAAATTATAAATATCTATCCATATATTCACAAAAACATTAAAAAATATTTATGTATATAACTGTCATAAAACACGACGTTTCGACAATGTTGTTGTAAGTGAATGAAAACCCCAGGTGTTCCGTGATCAATACCGTGTTAGTTTCTTCATCTTTACAATCTGTCGTCTTTACATCGTGATAAGTTTCGTGTATCGACCAATTAACTCAACCTCCAGTGTCAAGTAGATAAATAGAATAATTTACTTGTTTGATCAGCTTTAAAATTCGTTTCCTTACCCCAAACACAACTGTACAATCTGTAGTTGTTATATCGCGATATGTATCGTTAAATCACCTAATAACCCAACCTCGAGTATATCGTATAGTTGAAAAACTATTTTATTACAGTGTTTCAACTTGGTCCACTGATATTATTTTAATCTTTACCATCGTTCTTCTTCCAATCACGACAAGTTTCGTTCATATCTTTATTAAACGTTATGTGGCTTCTTATAATGACGAATAGACATTGTATTTCCTGCTTATTTGCAATGGTTATAGAAATATCTTGAAGAATTTCGATGCTTGTCACTAGGGGCTGTACGCTGGTCACCTGCTGAAATCAAAATTTTTTACATTTCTATACTAATTTTATACTAAAGTTTTATCTCAAAAATTCGCGGAGAATTGAAAAATGAATAATTATGAGCAGGCAAACACTTTTGTAAACCTTGATACGATTTATCTTCACTGGGAAATTATTCTTAAGTGTTACTATTGAAGTATGTACACGAGTCTTAAATCGAGGCTTTAATTAACCCTATAAGGTCACGTAATCAAGTAGCCAAATAGAAGTAAAATATTAATGACGGGGGATGAATAATACACGGGGGTTAAATCTCAATCGATGAATGAAGTCACCAATCGAATGATAAGTCATTTATAAATGTCTGCAGTCCATATAGGAAGGGGTGGGACACTTTTTAAATCTCAGAAAAGCTCAGGACGATACCTCCAAATTTTCAATAAAAGATGAAAAGATGTAGTCGGATGGGATGCGACAATTAAAAAAGCTCCCTGTGTTACAGACTGTAAGCGACCCCTTTACAACTAATAAACAGTAACAATTTTATATATTCCAATCTTACTTTTAGTTCGTTAACAATCGAATAAAAACAAGTTTCTTCAATAACTCAGGGAGTAGAAGTGGGGTACCGGTCATTATTAGATAATATTCTACTGTTCAGTTGTATCAAAGATTAAAGATTTGACGTAAGGTTCGTGCACAATTCATGAAATAAACTCCGAGAGGGAAAACTGGTTATTAATGATATGATTAGAGTAAAAACTCAAACAGTAAAATCTGTATTAGTTGTTGTCATATTTCCTGACAAACAGGCTTCAAAGTTGATCTCAGTTTATTTCCTTGTTACTAGACCAACTATTGTTGTCAACAACGTTCCTTACTTTTTATTTCTCACTTTTAACCATCTATCAAACCCTTTGATATAAGGGAGACAACTTTGGTACACAATTAATCGACTGCGGGTGAGTCAGATGACTGGGTCTAAATAGATACTATATTAATATACTAGTCCACAGTCCGTGTCTACAGTTACAAACCAAATATACGTCTACATACTCGTATATATATATATCAGTTGTATAACAAGTTTTAGAGGCTTTTTCAAGGGAAAACAGCGAATTCATACATTTGTAAATAATAAAAATTGAAAATGGGTATACAGCCGAGACAGCCCTTTTTTCTGTGGGAGGTTGTGTGGGGGCGGAGTTCTTACCTAGACACCATCGAAATGCCTCTGATGCTATTTAAAAACTGGAACGATGTTCATGCACAAGGATATTCTCTCGTTCGTGTGGCTGTTGAACTTATAGTCTCGGTTATAAACAGAAGGTTAGTGAAGCCCCCTTCGTCTAAGATTTTGACTAGGACGAAGTAAGACCGGAAGGAGGAGAACTCAAGACTTGTAATCGTTAATATAAAATAAGCTATTATTTATCAGATATTGTCATCTATATGTATGTTTATCATTTATATGTTATAGAATATCTAAACGAATTTCGATGCTTAGTCACATACGACAGCTGTTACTAGTGATTAAAATTTTATTTCGAACAATTTCAATAAGACATTAAATTTTTCAAATTCTCTTGTAGAATTTGCTAAAATCTCAGGAGAAACTTTTTTGAAATATTGTACGCATTCACTTCAGGGAAATATTTTTACTTTGTGTACGACAAGGGAATTAACCTTATTTAAATGAAATAGAGAAAATTTAATGAATGATAAACACGTGCTGATTATCTCCGATAATAAACCTCTTAATGATTAAGTATTTATAATGTCTGTGTCCATAATAGAGTGGGAACTTTTTCCAGGTAGCAATTACCTCCCTTTTTGCCAAAGATAAAATTTCGGTATGATCGAAATGTAGCAAAGTCCGTACAGAAATTAAATCCCTTTCATACTTACTAGTACAATTCATATAGTCAATTATTTTTCATTCAAGTTAAATGGAATTTAACAAATAGAGTTCGAGTAGAACTGGTACGGTTTTTAGATCTCTCTTTCAGAGTAAAGATTAAAGGATGGTTAGCGTAGTCTCGATTTGACAATTCAGATAACTGTAAGTCCGAGTAGGAAACTTGTTATTAATGATATGTTGGTAAAAACTCAACGAAAATCATTAGTTGTGTCTTTTCTGACGGCAAGTTGATGTTTATTTCCTTTTTACGACCATTTGGTCACAGCTTATTTTTATTTTCATTGTACATACAACCTTGTATGGAACATTTTAACATTAATGATGGGGTATAATGACGGGTAAAAGTACAATTAATTAAGAATTGTCTTCCCAAATTGTTCTCCGTATTATATACAGTTTAAACAAGTTTTGGGCTTTTTCAGGGAACACGTTCCTTTGAATTAAATGAATGGGGGATCAGCCGAACAGCCTTTTTCTGTGGGGGTTTGTGGCATTTACAGCCTGAAATCCTTGTCTATAAAAATGGAACGATGTTAGCCAAGGTATTCTTCGTTCGTGGGTGTTACTTTGGTATAAACAAAGGAGGAATTTGCAGTTTTAAAAAACGGGGAAAGTTTAACGTTATTAAAATAAGTTATTTCAATAGTTTATTATTTTATTTATATATGTTAGTAGATCGATATCTAAACGAATTCTGATTGATTATCGATACGACAGCTGTTAATATATTAATAATTTCTATTTCTGAACAAACATTATAATATAGAATTGAAATTCTCTGTCAATTTCTCTTGTAAATTTTCTAAAATCTCTGTGTATATATTTTTTGTTCAATATTTTCCACGTCCACATTCACTTCAGGAAATATTTTTACTTTGTGTAGCAAGGGAGGTAATCCTTATTTAAATTGAAATGATGAGTTTTAGTGAAATTGAATCCCCTTCATGATATATCTGTTATAATAAACTTTTTTCTTAACTTAATTCATTCGCTAGTCTCATTTTATTTTGGTGTTGTTTTTCTCTTTTAATATTTTTAAACTGTTATTTTTGTAGCCAATTACCTCCCTTTAGTGTGCCAAGGGAGATAATTTCGGTAATTTCTCAAATGTTCAGCAATAGTCCAGTAACAATAATTGAAATCCCTTTTCTATACATTTGACTTTAGAGATGAGCAATGTCATATAGTGAAGTTATTTTATGCATTCAAAGCAATTGAAAGGGTGGGGTCAATTAAGGATGTGAAACAAATAGTTAAGGGGGGTTCGCAGCTAAACTCCGTGAGGGTTTTGGTAGGTGGGCTTCTTTCAGAGTAAAGTGAAAATAAAGGAATGTAGTTTTACGTCCTACTCCTCTGCACCTTATAGACTAATGAAGATGGGCAACACCATGTAATGTGCAATAAGGAGATTTTTCTAAGTCTACTATTTTTATCTAATAAAAGAAATATAAAGAAAACAGTTTTTTTATAAATATTTTTATTAATTAATGCCATGATGAGTAAAAAATAATTATCTAAAATAAAAACTGTACATATCACAATCTAAATCTGGTATTTATTGTATTTATATTGCCCTACTTCATTTTACAACAACAAGCCTGTTTTATACAACAAACAGATCCATAATCTTCTTCTTTATTCTCAATGTTGTATAGAAATACTTTAAAACAGAATGTAAATCTGACTTTATATTTATTTCTATGAGGTTCTATAAACTGTGGTATATTCAAATACATGATCCTTGCAGACTGATGTAAATATATCAGACAGCTATAAAACAATATGCTATATTCATATTTCTATTACTTCATGTCTATTCACACTAACTGTTGTTATCTACATTCTAAATATTTACAATACGGTACAGGCTATATAATACTGGTTATAAACAATAATAGTTATATTAGGCCTTTCTTTGAAAGGGTTTAGTCCATACAGATATTTGTTCACATACATAGATTGTAGGCAGGATGAGTACTTGGCCAAGATTCAGTTATTTACGTGAGGCTGGTTTTTTCACTATAAAAGGATGAAGTAGTAACTCGGTAGCAGATGGTCTGTTATTCTGATCTCTAAAATAAAATAAAAGTAGACTTCCCAATAATAATATAAACAATCATCCAGTATGCAAGTTAATGAATCATCATTTCATAAGGCTCTGTGATTTATCAGGTTTGAGGTATATTTGATTGAATTATACAATTCTTGTGTATATATATCAAAATCAAAATCAACCTGTGAAAATTTTACCCTTTTTTATAAGTTTTGATTATCCAGCACCTACCGAGTCAAACAGGCATTTACAAACTGTCTGGCTAAAAATGAAAACGACTCTGAGAGTTGAGGTACAGGTTTGTCACTGCCGATTGCGAATATCGCTGCCATAGGGTTCATATTGGACCTGGAATAAAATACATAGATTATGACTTGAAATGATTCGTATTATCTTAAATAGATTATTGATCTCTGGCAATTTATACTGTCCTGTCAGTCACGTCCGGAAAATAGAGCCAAATCAACATCCCTGTTAGAGACAAAGGTGGTTTGAGAAATAATAAATTAATGATAAGATTATCTCTTGCTATCACTAATGTCATTTGAACCAAAGGCTGAATTAACATTGTCATTGACAGATATTTCTAAAATTACAATCTAACTAAATATTCTGTGATGTCTTTGAATATCAGAATGGTCCTTATAGGAGCTATAGAAGCTATAAGTATTACCAATATTTGTAAAAAAAAAATATCAGAATTCCTCCATGTTTGCAGTGTTATATTTATAAATCTTACCATGGTGGTTTTCTTGTGGCCATTTCAAAAACTGTACAACCAATACTCCATATATCAGACTTTTTACCATGTCCAGTTTCACTGACCACTTCCGGGGCCATCCAATATGGCGTCCCCTTCATCGATTTTAAAATCTGAGATTGACTCATACTGAGGTTAAAACAAAGTCTTTTAGCACATCCGAAATCTATTAGTTTTATAATTCCGTTTGGCATCAACATGACATTACCTCCCTTTATATCTCTATAAATAGAAATAGAAATAGATATTAGCTGGAGAAAACTGACATAGTTCAACTCTCCATAGGCACAGGAGTCAAAAAATCACCCAAATCTCCTAGCACAGGACTAATGAAATGAAATAGAGTTTCACAACCTACTGGTCTGCACCTACTGGTCTGCACCTACTGGTCTGCAAAATCTAAAAAGTTTTAAATTCTCATAACGACTTGTGTTTTTAAGCTAACTGATATTTAAAGATACGGGTGAAAACACTGTTATTGTTTTTCAAAAAAAATTTCCCAAATTACCTGTGTATGACATCATTTTCATGAAGATATTCCACCCCTTCCAGGATCTGTCTAGTATAGCGCCTAAATACCGATTCTTCTAAAGCACCAAACCTGGCTAACACACTGGCCAGAGAACCACCAGGTACAAACTGCATGAAAATACTCACAATACTATCTTCAAAGCTGGTTCCTAAATACCTGAAAATAGCAGCAGGAGTTTTGGTTAAATAAGATCCTCTAATAGAACTGCCAGTCTACCAATAAACTGAGTTAATACTGCCCTTTGTTAGAAATATTTGAAGATAAAATTCATCTTTAATCAAAAGATATGCTTACCCTACAATATTTTTATGTTTTAGATTTTTCAGAAGTTCCACTTCTTCTTGTACCTTTTCGTATTCACGATGAGCTTTTTCAATATCCATAGAGTTTAATTCTATCTGTTTTACAGCGATCAGTTCTCCTTCATTGGTTAGTCCACACCATACCTAGATATATATATATATAATAGAACGGAGTTTTACACCAAATAAAATAAAGGTTTGTTGTATCTAATCAATCTTAGAGTGAAATGTTCAGTATTTATTCAACCTATCATACCTTAGTCTTAGTCTCAGAAACAGGAATTGTTTATCTGAGTTAATCAGTAATAGTGTTCACCAGACAGTAGTGTTAGGGTGAGATGAGAATAGTATTGTCCAGAAAGCACTGGCCTAGGTCATGAAGTAAGAAACAACATTATAGGATGAGATAGTTAGTGTAAACAATAGTTAACTATGGCTAAGGTAAGACAGTGGTTTGTTAAATTAGGCTAAAACTAGTTAATATGATAAAAAAAACTCCACTATACAGACTAATAGTAATTAAAACAGGGAAATCTTGAATCTCTCAAGAAAAAGTTAAATTTACTTACCGTTCCAAAGGCACCCTTTCCCAGTATATTTCCTTTCTTCCATTGATTAGCCAGATCGTTAGTTGACGACATGCTGTCTGAGGTACAAGCGGAACTAGATCCACTTCCACGTCGGTCTCGTAAACCAGTCATTACCTGTAATAAATATACAAGTACTATATGAAGTTTTACTTCCTGCTTTTCTGCACCTAATAGGTTAATGAAAGCAGGGGTTATATATGTACAAATAATATATGGAGTTTAACTTCCTACTCTACTGCACCTAATGGACTAATGGAGACGTGGGTAATAAAAATTCTTGTGACTTCTAGAAAATACTTACAGTCTAGAATATTGATTTTGGGGGTCTGGTAAAGAGATATAGACAAGATCTACAGGTACTACTATAGAAATAGATAATATTATCCAGTATTGGAAACAATAGAAATAGACAATATCATCCAGTATTACAAATGATAAACAGATCTAATAGTATAAATAGACTGGATCTCCCAGGCTATAGAAAAGGACTTAATAAAAGAAAGCTATGAATCAGCCATGTTTTACTATAAAACAGACTGGCTCTATAACTAAAAGAGACCAGAGATAGTTTGATTGACAGTCGGAGTCAGTTTAAATAACTAATAGAAGAGAATATTCAATATACTAGATCTTGTATTGATCTGACTTACAACTACCAGTATATCTCACTCTAATTAACTACCAGTATATCTCACTCTAATTAACTACCAGTATATCTCACTCTAATTAACTACCAGTATATCTCACTCTAATTAACTACCAGTATATCTCACTCTAATTAACTACCAGTATATCTCACTCTAATTAACTACCAGTATATCTCACTCTAATTAACACCAGTATATCTCACTCTAATTAACACCAGTATATCTCACTCTAATTAACACCAGTATATCTCACTCTAATTAACTACCAGTATATCTCACTCTAATTAACTACCAGTATATCTCACTCTAATTAAACCTAATAAACCTTCTAGTCCAATAATTAATACCTCTTACAGTCAGAGTCATTTAGCCTCATGATAAATTGGCTGCAGGCACGGCAAATTGGGAATGTAAATTGACTAAGGTAAGGTCACCAAATAAATTTGGTCACAAGAGAAAGTAGTTATATTGTATATTTATAACAAGGTTAACAGGTCAAGGGTAAAAAGGTCACAAGGTAAATAGATCATAAGTTATAGACATAAAACAATAAATAGATCAAAGTAAATAGATCATAAAGTAAATAGATCCCAAGGTTTATAGATCACAAGGTTAATAGGTTGACAGGTCTAAAGGTTAATTATAAAACAGTGTCTACTCACTGGAATGGCATTCAGATCTGGATCTCCGTCTTTTATAACCTCGGCCAGTGATTGTACGATACTTTCTGGATTAACCACGTCTTGTAATTGTTCCATCATGGCTTCCTCGGGGGATTTTTTGTGCTCCGATTTAGACATCTGGAACAGAAATTTAGAGGCTTCAGCCACCCATTGACAAATACAGTACGTATGTTTCTGACACAGAGGATGATCAGGGAAACAAGGGTCTAGGGACCATGGCCAGCTGGGTCATGTTTTGTGATTCAAAAACAACTACATATCTCATTGCTGAAATTTAAAAGAACACCCCCTCCTCCCTCCGTCAAAATAAATAAATCCTACCTTTTTAGAAAGGTTCTCATCTATTGGTTTCACTTCATGGAATTTCCCAGACGGAGGTTTCCTATTGGTTGATAGAGTTGTATTTATGCTACCATAGTGACGTGGTGATCCAATCAGGTCTCTCCGCGGCGATCGTTTACTTAGTGACCTCATTGACCCCCCAGCGTGTAATTCAAGATGTCCGAATGTTCGTACAACCTAGAAATATGAATTAAAGGTTTTGTGTTTCTGCTCCAATGTGGTCTAATAGAGACAGGTGATATCATGTACACTGGAGAAAATATGCCTAATAAGGTGCCATTAGTTTACTTTTTTATATTCAATTTTTATAATAATTATAATAGTAGTAATAATAATAACAGGGACACAGATCTTCAAGGAGTACAGCCTGTAGGTTGTAAATTAGATACAGTATTCAAATTGGGCTTTCTTCCGTACTAGTACCAGAAATTTATCTTAGAGCATAATATGAACAAAATAAACTAAGAAAGCAAACTAAGAGATGATGAATGCAAATAGATGCACCTCGCATATATTCAAATTTTTGTCATACCTTAGCAATTTCTTTAGCTTCTTCATCCATTTCAGCCTTGACCTTGAAACTTTCATGTCTAGTGACCTTGACCTTTGGTCTAGTTTCATCTTCTATAGATAAAGTATCATCGCTATCTGAGTCTACAGTCTTCTTGGCGTGATATCCTGCGATAGGTTTCCTCAACTCTTGTAGTATTTTCATGTCGCTTTCTGTCAAGGTACTGTTAGCAGAACGAATAGACTTATTTGACCTTAATGTCGAGTTCAAGGTTGAAGTCTTAGGGTTCAAAATTTCATCAATTACTTGAGCAATATTTTCATCGTCCTGGAATTCGTCCTTGTTGTCATGGTTACTCACATTGCCATTTTGAGATTCACAAACTTTACCCTTTTGACCTTGTGATGTTGAGGATTTCCCTGACTTAGCACCTGAGGTTTTCTGATCAAATTCTTCAGTTATTATGTTGTCATGGTTATGAAAAGAACTTGTTGCCTTGGAAACTAAGGAATTTGGCGATTCCGGAATTGGAGTCATTTTACTTCTGAGAATTTCGCGATGTAGATTTGCAGTTATTTCATTGAATTCTGCAGAATTAAACTCAGAAGGTGACTCAGCATATTCGAATTCATGCAATTGCTCAAATTTCATTGGTGGAAAATTGTCAGGTGATTCACTGAGATTCAGATTTAATCCATCGTTTATTTTGATTTCAGAAAATCGAGGAGTTGATTCTAAGTTCAAAAGGTCATTGCGAGGCTCTGGGGTTAAATCTCTCTCTGAGCACAGGTCAAGGTCATCGTAAATATCAGAAGGGTCTGAGTCTGACCCAATGAACGTAGCCACCTTTACATCACGATTGTCCAGACACCCAGTGGCTAATTGCCAACCTATCCCAGAAATCAATGCTACATCTGGTTTAGCAGCATGTTCTGCAAGGGTAGCACCCTTTTTAGTTTTCTTTCCATTTTTTTTTGCACTTTTAGGAGGTCGTCCACTTTTGGGTCTCACATCCTCAGAATTTTTCCCATTTTTCACTTTCCCGCCTTTTTTCTTCCCAGCAGATGTCTGTCTTGTAGCAGAAGTTGGAGGTTTAGATCTTCTAGCACTTTTCAAATTACGTTTTGACACGGTACGATTTTTAACTATGGCATCTTTTTGATATTTAGAAATGGTGAAATCCGCAGGTTGTGTTTGCGGCTCAACATTTTGGCATGGCACGAAATCTTCGAAAGGATTCACAATCACAGGTGTATGCATCTCCGCTAAAAATTCATCCATATTTTGTTGGGATAGATTCAACTTGGGTTCCTCGCCCGAAACGGATATTCTGACCAATGGTTCAATATTATCCCTCACTTTTTTCACAAGTTTCTTTTTTAGTTTCGTAATCAATGGATCTGATTGTTTTAATTTTCCGTCAATTTTCTCAGGCCCAGTTTCTGGTTTAGGATTTCGTCCTGGGGTGGGTGTTCCGTTCTCCAGCAGAACTTGAATTCCACTTACCCTGCAACTCTTAGCAGAACTCTTTCTCCCAGTTTTGGATGCCGCAACACTATTTTGAGCCTCATTGACATTAGTTTGTGAGCTCGTTCGAGGTAAAGATTGAGAAGGTTTTGGAGCAGGAACCTCTTTCTGAGATTTAGCAGACTGAATACGATATTTTTCCGAGCATCCTGATTTCGATGATCCAGCAGAATTTTTCTCAACTGGTTTCAAATCTTGTGTTTGATTCTCAATATTAGTTAAAGTGTTCATATCCACGGGCATGTCTGTTGTCAAATCTTTAGAGTTATTGTCCTTGTTGCTAACACTTACAGCTTGTGTTGCCTTTACAACAGGGGATGATTTTATTCCTAAACTCATCACTTTTAAACACGCAGCAGATTTCACTTTTTTAGGAGTTGTACGACTCGTACTTGGAATACTTACTTTAGGCGTTCGTGTTACATTCACAGATTTTGAGATATTTGGAGTTTTTTTCACATTTTGAGCCGACTGTTTTGAGACACTATTTCCAGTTTTGGAAGAATTTTTAGTTTGTTTCAGATCTGTTTTGGCATTGGGATCAATTCTTAAATCATTTTGTGTTTCAACATGTGGAGTAATTTGTTTGCCATTTTGATAGTCACTGTTTTCTTGAGGTGTATTTGATGCCTTTAATTTCGCAGACGGCACAGACATTCTGACACTTGCCCCAGGGATTTTATCATTAGTAGCAGAAGTCTGAGATTTTAAAGAGACGGTAGTGAAACTAGAACTCACAGATTTTGCAGACGGCACTCTGCTTTTAGCAGACACTGAATCTCTAGATTTGTCATTTGAGAATGAAACTTTGAAATCTTTTGCGGTTTGTTTTTGTTTTGGTTTTGTCTTATTTTTGTCATCATTATCTTTGCTACTTTCAATTTTTGGCTCAGATTTAGGCTGAATCTCAGAATTCTGACTAACTTTTCCTACTTGTTCTAAATTCGATTCTAAACCAGAATTCACATTTGTGTCCTTTTTCACATTTTCTGATTGAAGTTTATTTTGAGCAACAGTTGTCTTCCCTTTCTTGGCACTTTCAGTTCTCTGCAGATTTGAGTCTGTAGTAACTGTCTTGTAAATTTCACTATTTGTGTCCATTGGTTTGAGAATCTTATGTTTAAAAGATTCACTTTTATTTCGATTAAATTGAGCACTTTCAGAAAAATCTTTCACTTTTTCGGCATTTTCACTTAAACGCTCATTATCTTGGATTTGCATGTTAGAGGAATCTGGCACCTGATTGGTCAATCTTGACCTTTGAACATGATTTAAGCTCCGACTCCGTTTAATGGTTGATTTTTCGGCGCTGATGATATTGGAATTTCTCGTATCGATGCCTGGAAGTTTACTGGAAGTGGAGAGTCCGTTTTTATAACTGAGATCTCTTGGAGACGAGGACATACTACTAGCAGCACTGGATAATGGATCACTCCCTGAAATAGACAGGAACAACAAGTCTTTAGCTGAGCATCTGGAGATCAACATTCAAATATCAAACGTTTATAAAGAGAAAACAATTTTAGTGCTAATCTGTTTCAAAATAAATAAACTGTAAATTAGTATTGATAATCAGGGAAAGAGGTCAAGGAGGTCAAGAACTTGAGGTCAATGTGTCTACCTGAAGACTGGATCAATGAGTCTCTTGGTCTACTTTCTTCCAGTATGAATTCTTCCTTTAATAAAGAGCGACTGCGTAATAGTTCGGCAGGATTGGAGTAGGACAGACGCAGAGATCCAGATCGACCCAACATAATCACTTCTTCATCAGACCGCGGAGACGAATCCTAAAATATAAACATTATAAAATTATTTTAATATATAAAAATATATAATATGAATATATTTCCTGATGAAGATTTCATTTCCAAAACATTACCTAGCACGTGAATGACCTATACAATCAACATACAATAAAACATGCTAATGCAACCACCTTAACTAACAACCACCTTTATTTAACAACCACCTTCAATATGCAACCACCTTAATCAAATAACCACCCTTAGATATACAACCAAGATAAACTACCTCCCCCCTTCCATCCAGGATTGATCAAGATTCATCAATTTATAACAAGATTTTTATTACCTTAGAGTTGTGTTGTGAGTCTTGAAGTTCACGTAACTTGTAACCAGAGTGACTGGTTGAGGTAACAGGTTTACTACTGGACTCGGCTTTATTCATATCTATATCAATATACAAGGATTATTATTTTTACTGTTAAAATAGTGTTTAACTGTAAGGTGACATAGAAATAAATTATAGGGGTAGCAGTTGCCTCGGTTCACTTCAAATTTACAATTTTCATTATTCCATTATTAATATTAAAATTTAACGTACCAAAATACATCACCGTGGTATTTTCTGTAGAGCTGGGACTGAGGGATTCTGGGATAGTTGTAGGAATATTTAATACTGTTACTTCACGATCTAACGGGGTGCGTAGTAATCTTGACGGGGTAGTTTCTTCTTCGTAATCTTCAATATTTAGATTACTAGAATCAGATCTAGTTCGACCTGAAATATAGAGGTTCTATACAGCGTGGTTTGAACCTTGGTGCTATTTTTTTTTCTGGAAGATCATTATTAGAATTTAAAAAGAAAGGGCAGCACCTTGTTCACAAGAGAATTTTTGAAGGTAGAACAGCGCAACTTTAAATACTTACCTCTATGATTATTTATTATATCATCATAAGAAACAGTTAAATACTTACCTCTATGATTATTTATTATATTATCATAAGAAACTGTTAAATACTTACCTCTATGATTATTTATTATATTATCATAAGAAACAGTTAAATACTTACCTCTATGATTATTTATTATATTATCATAAGAAACTGTTAAATACTTACCTCTATGATTATTTATTATATTATCATAAGAAACTGTTAAATACTTACCTCTATGATTATTTATTATATTATCATAAGAAACTGTTAAATACTTACCTCTATGATTATTTATTATATTATCATAAGAAACTGTTAAATACTTACCTCTATGATTATTTATTATATTATCATAAGAAACTGTTAAATACTTACCTCTATGATTATTTATTAAAATATCATAAGAAACTGTTAAATACTTACCTCTATGATTATTTATTATATTATCATAAGAAACTGTTAAATACTTACCTTTATGATTATTTATTATATTATCATAAGAAACTGTTAAATACTTACCTCTATGATTATTTATTATATTATCATAAGAAACTGTTAAATACTTACCTCTATGATTATTTATTATATTATCATAAGAAACTGTTAAATACTTACCTCTATGATTATTTATTATATTATCATAAGAAACTGTTAAATACTTACCTCTATGATTATTTATTATATTATCATAAGAAACTGTTAAATACTTACCTCTATGATTATTTATTATATTATCATAAGAAAGTTAAATACTTACCTCTATGATTTTTTATTAAAATTACATAAGAAACTGTTAAATACTTACCTCTATGATTATTTATTATATTATCATAAGAAACTGTTAAATACTTACCTCTATGATTATTTATTATATTATCATAAGAAACTGTTAAATACTTACCTCTATGATTATTTATTAAAATTACCATAAGAAACTGTTAAATACTTACCTCTATGATTATTTATTATATTATCATAAGAAACTGTTAAATACTTACCTCTATGATTATTTATTATATTATCATAAGAAACGTTAAATACTTACCTCTATGATTATTTATTATATTACCATAAAAAAAAGTTAAATACTTACCTCTATGATTATTTATTATATACATAAGAAACTGTTAAATACTTACCTCTATGATTATTTATTATATTATCATAAGAAACTGTTAAATACTTACCTCTATGATTATTTATTATATTATCATAAGAAACTGTTAAATACTTACCTCTATGATTATTTATTATATTATCATAAGAAACTGTTAAATACTTACCTCTATGATTATTTATTATATTATCATAAGAAACTGTTAAATACTTACCTCTATGATTATTTATTATATTATCATAAGAAACTGTTAAATACTTACCTCTATGATTATTTATTATATTATCATAAGAAACTGTTAAATACTTACCTCTATGATTATTTATTATATTATCATAAGAAACTGTTAAATACTTACCTCTATGATTATTTATTATATTATCATAAGAAACTGTTAAATACTTACCTCTATGATTATTTATTATATTATCATAAGAAACAGTTAAATACTTACCTCTATGATTATTTATTATATTATCATAAGAAACTGTTAAATACTTACCTCTATGATTATTTATTATATTATCATAAGAAACTGTTAAATACTTACCTCTATGATTATTTATTATATTATCATAAGAAACTGTTAAATACTTACCTCTATGATTATTTATTATATTATCATAAGAAACTGTTAAATACTTACCTCTATGATTATTTATTATATTATCATAAGAAACAGTTAAATACTTACCTCTATGATTATTTATTATATTATCATAAGAAACTGTTAAATACTTACCTCTATGATTATTTATTATATTATCATAAGAAACTGTTAAATACTTACCTCTATGATTATTTATTATATTATCATAAGAAACTGTTAAATACTTACCTCTATGATTATTTATTATATTATCATAAGAAACTGTTAAATACTTACCTCTATGATTATTTATTATATTATCATAAGAAACTGTTAAATACTTACCTCTATGATTATTTATTATAATATCATAAGAAACTGTTAAATACTTACCTCTATGATTATTTATTATATTATCATAAGAAACTGTTAAATCAGATAAAGTTGGAGATGTAAACGGGTCCGACTCGCTACGATGATGTGTTTTAATTTTCTTTCTCTCTGAGAGGGTGGTTGGAGATATACTGAAATATATAAAATACCAACTTATTGTAAAAATAAATACAAAACAAATCATTATCAGGACAGGGTTATATACTGATTGGTCAATCAAAATTTTGTTTTGTTAGATTACTGATTAGTGTATTTCTTAAAATCTGCATTTATCATTGTCGACTTTTGGAGAATATAGCCCCAAGGGTGCATCTCAGAGAACTTAAACATCAAAATTATTTTCATGTCCTGTCCTACATCTATAACAGGGGGAGAATGGGGAATACCTACATCTATAACAGGGGGAGAATGGGGAATACCTACATCTATAACAGGGGGAGAATGGGGAATACCTACATCTATAACAGGGGGAGAATGGGGAATACCTACATCTATAACAGGGGGAGAATGGGGAATACCTACATCTATAACAGGGGGAGAATGGGGAATACCTACATCTATAACAGGGGGAGAATGGGGAATACCTACATCTATAACAGGGGGAGAATGGGGAATACCTACATCTATAACAGGGGGAGAATGGGGAATACCTACATCTATAACAGGGGGAGAATGGGGAATACCTACATCTATAACAGGGGGAGAATGGGTAAGTAGAGTGAAGTTGAAGTAGAATATCAGAGCCCAACTTACCGATTATTATTATGAATTAGACAAAGTTCTAAATCTTCAATAGAAGAGGAGGTGCTGTGTCTCATAGGTTTACAATTACCTGAAATATAATATATACTTTATATATACTTTGTTATTAATCAAGTGTGTTATAGTATAATATATAACCTTGTGTTTCTTGTTATATAATATATACCAACGATAAACTCACTATGACAGTCCATGCATTGTACAATGGAGGCAAATTTACTCAATCATTCTGAATCTGCGTGTATATATAAATATATGTAAATTAGTCATTAACTTACCTGGTAACCTAGGTGATATAATAAGATTTCTACCATCTTCTAAAGAACATCGTACATTATCACCAGCATGACTTGCTCGTCGCCCTGGTGATTCTGGCACCCCTCTCCTTGGGACATACTGTTGGATACTTTTGGTAGTGATGTAGATTTGGTCACTCTCATAGCTGTAAGTCTTTTCATACCCTCCCTATCGATTATATACAGAATAAACTTAATAACAAAAAATACCTTTATACTTAGGCTCATGTGGGGAAACCCTTTTGGCTCTAGGCTACTGGAAAACTTAACTTATGTGACTATATACAAATAACCATGGTGTTATAGACATTTAATTGGGCACTAAAATCAAAACATAAACATAGTTTTTTTAAAATAAACACATGAGCCTAAGAAAATATTGGAAAATAAATTGATGTTATATAAATACATGACAATAAATTTATTTAAATTATAAAAATTATCCAATCAAACTTTAAAATCAATCCTAAAAAATCTATTTTAGTCTCAGAGAAATTAAAAAAACACTTCTTACTTGACATTAGGCATGTAAAAAACAATTCTTACTTGACATTAGGCATGTAAAAAACACTTCTTACTTGACATTAGGCATGTAAAAAACTACTTCTTACTTGACATTAGGCATGTAAAAAACACTTCTTACTTGACATTAGGCATGTAAAAAACAATTCTTACTTGACATTAGACATGTAAAAAACAATTCTATTGATTAGCATTAAAATTCTACTTATCATTAGATAAAAACATAGTTTTTTAATAATAAATAAACACAATGATGTTATAGAAAATACATGAAAATAAATTTATGTTAATTATAAAAATACAATCAAACTTCATAATTAAAAAATTTTATTACATAGAATTAAAAAACATTCTTACTTGACATTAGGCATGTAAAAAAACTTCTTACTTGACATTAGGCATGTAAAAAACAATTCTTACTTGACATTAGGCATGTAAAAAACAATTCTTACTTGACATTAGGCATGTAAAAAACAATTCTTACTTGACATTAGGCATGTGAGTAAATGTTCCGTTTTCTAAATCTTTTAACATCTGTTCTTCAGCTCTTCTAGCTTTATCAGAATTACTAATGGACGTTACTGATCGAGATAGTGTAGGTCCTATATAAATAAAATGAATGGAGTTTTACATCCTACTCTTCTACACCTAATGGGCTAATGAAGATTGGCAACATCATGAAGTTTGCTGTGGGAAATTTTGCCAGGACAGCGTATAAGCCTACTCTTTTTGCGATTACTAACTGTAGAGGGATCTTTAATATAAACTTAAATATATCAATTGTATAAAAGTATCATTGATCACAATATATCAGTATCTTTCTTGTTTTACCACTGTTATCAACCATATTGTAGGTCAAATCAATAAATTTATATATATCATACTGTAAAATTTATCTTATTTATTACATATCATACATGGCGCCATAACAGTAAAAACACAACATTGCGCATGCTCAAATTACCATGTAAAGATATACAACATAAGGAATCACTGTAAGTATTAGAATACAAATATAAATGTGAAAACTTTATCACATACAAGCTACACTCTAAATAACTCTAAAGTTATATTGAGGTCTCTTTCTTAATTTACATACAAATATATGAGAAAAACTGACTTACTGATATTATTAGAAATTGGTGTAGTAACTAAACCCTACAATACAGAAACATGTTGATTAAAGTTTAATTTTTTAATAATAATTATTGTTATTTCAGGTCTGTAGAATAAATATATTAAATATATTAAATCAAGACTTATATAGGTAAGTATCCTTTATTGTCATATCAACTAAATACCTTCTTCACAAACACTTTAGTAGTTTATGATCATAATACGTCTTTCTATTACTTGATTAAGGTTACACTGGTCGTTATGATATATTCTCCTGTCATCTAATATTTCAGCTAAAAACCTTCGTCACAAAGGTTAAAATCTCCTCCTTGACCCCAGACCTCCAAACGACCTTCAGCTGATATTTTTCCTTTCCTCTATAGGTTATGCCCTACTAGAATTCCTAGATATTATCAATATTCCATGGCAACGCTTGTCATGGTTTTGCTATAAGTTTGTCAAGATACTTGGACCAATGAAAGCAATGTTTTATATGTCATGACTTAATTTTAAAACTATGCCAAGACTTACGTCAAAAATAACTTCTCCTTTTCTACGTTTCGACTTCTGACTTCTACAATCTTCTCTCGTCGGCGGTCGAACCGGGGCTAATACTGGGGTAAATTTATTCTGCGTTGCTTCCGTCCAAGCTTCTTTCAAAGTTGATTTCATTTTTTTGGACTTGGCGAGGTCGACAGGTGATTTTCCCTGGTCGTCTATTATCGTCACGTCTGCTCCGTTTTGTAATAGGACTACTGCTGCCCTCTGGTGATCTTGTTGAGACTAGAATAATAACAAATTATTAAATTTAAAACTGGGAAAACTATATAATGAGAGAAGGGAGAGAACTGTAATACAACTGACATGTTAAACATTTTGGACTGGCTGTCAGAAACTCCAAAAGGTCTAATGACTACATTTTGATTTAAAACTGGAATGATTGGAGTTTTACATCCAACTCTCCTGCAACATATAGGCATCAGAATGCAGTGTGCAATGAGGGATGACTGATCAGGGGCAAAAGCCAACTCTTTTGACGATTGTCAATTGTGGAGAAATCCTTAACATGTACAGCCTGTAGCAAATGGGGCCTCAGTTTATTGTACCTTCCGAACGACCAGACGCTTTTTCCATGTCAGTCCCTCAGACCTGCTACGAAACCATGTTGACAAATCAGAAGATAAAATCTAGATCTATGCCAAGACTGAACCCTGATACTTCAGGTTAGGATGCAAGGGTCAAGCTCAATTAGCCACCAAAAAAAACATTTTTATTTATTATTTATCTTATATTTAAATACATCAGACTCACTGTTATATGTAGAGGGGTCAACCCCATAAAACCTTGACAGTTAACCTCTGACCCTCCATCTAATAGTGCTGTTATAACGCCATGGTTACCAGACTGTGATGCTAGATGAATCGGTGTAAAATGCCTTTTGTCACGATTTTCTAAGAAATTAGAAGATTAACTATCATCTCATTAGAATATTCAAAAAAATCAAAAAAGAAATGAAAATTTAGTCTAACAAGTCCATCAAAATGTCTTAATTCAGTAGTTTTATTCTGCAGAATTCAACAACAAGACTCCAGGGTAATTATCTACATGATTCTTCATTAGGAATCCACCTTGGATCCCCACGGTCCACGGTACTCACTGAGATACCAACAGTTATAGATGGTATTGAACAAAAGGTGGAGCAAATATGTACATAACAAATCAAATGTCGGACGTGAGTTCTTATCTCGACTGGAGTGTGAAAGTTCAATGATTTCGATAAGTCATCTTCACTCATAATTCCAGTCCACCCAGCTGTAAATGGGTATTGATAATCCGGGAGAAATCAATACCAAGATGTTTAACCAAGGACCAGCTGGTAGAAAGGATCCTTTGAACCCAAGTTGTTATCCTTGAAAAATATAGTTGTTTACTTTTTTAATATATTCCATGAATTAACATGCTTTGCTCATATAACTACAGACCAAATTTAGAAAATGAAGCAAACTGTCCTGATTTAAGAGTTGTATATCCAAAACACAAACATGTGTCTAAGGAATAAGATGAAGTAAGCTACAGTCAAAAACACATCATATAAAGACAAGTAAATAGATAAACAAACAAAATTTACCCAATTGAGCACCATAATGAATCAAATTTTCAACCAAGTCTGTAGAAATAGTAGCTCTGGATAAACAGGAATAATGTAGACATGTTTTTCCATCATTATCTTCCATATGTATATCTCTGAAAGTTGAAATATTAAGAAAAGGTTGCTATGTGGACAAGTTGGGTATAGAAATACTGCTCAGTAAATATTTGATAAACAATAGATCTTGGTTAACCATGGAAACCAGTGGTGTTGATTATAGTCTTCTATATAAATTGGAAATGAATGGAGTTTTACATCCAGCTCTTCTGCACCTAATGAGCTAATGAAGATGGGAAATGCCATGCAGTGTGAAATGAGGAATATTTTGCAAGGACAGTTAGCCTATTCTTTTTGCAATTTCCAACTATAGCACACAGAGCCTCTATTGTCTCAGTCAAACGCTTTTTTACTGTCTACCTGCATCACTGATAAGGGGAAAATATGATATTGTCTCAGCCTGTGCTATATTCAACCCAGGACCTTCAGATAAGCTATCGAGCGTCTAACTCACTGAGCCACCACGGCTCTCTACTAGTACTATATATATATTGACTCACGCTCTGTGTTTCAGCAGTTCTCTTGCCACCTCAATAGGATTATAATGTCGGTGTAGTTGTACGGATAGTCTTTCAAACAACTGGATATCCCTAGCTACCAGTAACAAGGGAGACAATCCTTCAGAATTCAAACAATTTATATCTAATACTTTATTCTGAGACTGGAAATGAAAAAAATGCAGAAATTATTTCTAGAGGTACCAAAAACTGCTTAATAATGCCTTAATAATAAACAGAGTTTATCTATATATATTTACTTTACCAGATAATACAGATCAACTGTATTACTTATATTAATGAAACATCCTGTTTGAGCATAATCAAATAAAACATAGGATTACCAGTCCTATTGCTATGATCTTCAGAAACTTGTTAACTTTTACCAGAAATGTTTTGTCAGAAGTGAAAATATCCCTTTGTCATTGTTATTTGTCTGTTTCTAAGGAAAGGTAATAGTCTAATAGATTATGATTAGATAAAATTGTTCTTGAACTAGTGACTAGTAGAAAGTTGCTTTTTAATAATAAACATTGGCAGTTTTTACAGCTGTTTTTCAATCTCTGATGATTTCATATTTCATTTTTAAAATGTCAAACTATTACAAACTGTGTCTGATACGTTGGCTACAATAGTCACCTTTCTTGTATCACTGTCATTTGATTGTACAGCCAATCAGAGTACTTGACAAAAAGTTTGCAAACGTTTGCCTATTCGTTTACAGACTGTGTATCGAGGACTCTGATTGGCTTTAGATTGGCAAACCATAATTGAAAATGACTTGAATTTAATAATTGTCATTAATAATTGTAGGATATAATAACAGATTAACGAGTACTAGTAGATCAAGATAAGATAACTCTATATATTGTTTTAGTAAGAATGGTCGCTAGAATAAATTAATATTAGAATCAACTTGTTTATTATTATGTTAGTAACCATGACAATACCTACCAATAACTTTCTTACAACCTTAATATTTCCCTGCCAGGCCGCCTGTAATAACAGACGATGAGACGATTCCGTTGTTTTCTCCACAGAGTCCAGTAAAATAGTTTTAATATTAGACGTGGCCATTTCCAGGGCACACAGATGTTCGTAATTATGTAAAGTAGGGTCAGCACCATGTTTTAACAATATCTGTACAATCTGTAATAATAAAATTTAAATTCAACTTAAAAAAAGGAAGAGTTGATGGGTCAGTTATTATATTGGTCAGTCCAATATACAAGGACATGGTCCTGTCTAACATTCAGTCCATAGAGACAAACATAGACTCTTTATTTTACATGGGTCAGAATTAGTCCAATATACAAGGACATGGTCCTGTCTAACATTCAGTCCATAGAGACAAACATATACTCTTTATTTTACATGGGTCAGAATTAGGTCCAATATACAAGGACATGGTTCTGTCTAACATTCAGTCCATAGAGACAAACATAGACTCTTTATTTTACATGGGTCAGAATTAGGCCCAATACACAAGAACATGATCCTGTCAAAAATTCAGTCCATAGAGACAAACATGGACTCTTTATTTTACATGGGTCAGTTATTAGGTCCAATACACAAGGACATGGTCCTGTCAAAAATTCAGTCCATAGAGACAAACATAGACTCTTTATTTTACATGGGTCAGTTATTAGGTCCAATATACAAGGACATGGTCCTGTCTAACGTTCAGTCCATAGAGACAAACATATACTCTTTATTTAACATTGGTCAGAATTAGGTCCAATACACTAGGACATGGTCCTGTCTAACATTCAGTCCATAGAGACAAACATAGACTCTTTATTTTACATGGGTCAGTTATTAGGTCCAATACACAAGGACATGGTCCTGTCTAACGTTCAGTCCATAGAGACAAACATAGACTCTTTATTTTACATGGGTCAGTTATTAGGTCCAATATACAAGGACATGGTACTGTCTAACATTCAATTCATAGGGACAAACATAGACTCTTTATTTTACATGGGTCAGAATAAGGTCCAATATACAAGGACATGGTCCTGTCTAACATTCAGTCTATAGAGACAAACATAGACTCTTTATTTTACATGGGTCAGAATTAGTCCAATATACAAGGACATGGTACTGTCTAACATTCAGTCCATAGAGACAAACATATACTCTTTATTTTACATGGGTCAGTTATAAGTTCCAATATACAAGGACATGGTCCTGTCTAACATTCAGTCTATAGAGACAAACATAGACTCTTTATTTTACATGGGTCAGAATTAGTCCAATATACAAGGACATGGTCCTGTCTAACATTCAGTCTATAGAGACAAACATAGACTCTTTATTTTACATGGGTCAGAATTAGTCCAATATACAAGGACATGGTACTGTCTAACATTCAGTCCATAGGGACAAACATAGACTCTTTATTTTACATGGGTCAGTTATTAGGTCCAATATACAAGGACATGGTCCTGTCTAACATTCAGTCCATAGAGACAAACATAGACTCTTTATTTTACATGGGTCAGTTATAAGTTCCAATATACAAGGACATGGTCCTGTCTAACATTCAGTCCATAGAGACAAACATAGACTCTTTATTTTACATGGGTCAGAATTAGGTCCAATATACAAGGACATGGTCCTGTCTAACATTCAGTCCATAGAGACAAACATAGACTCTATATTTTACATGGGTCAGAATAAGTCCAATACACAAGGACATGGTACTGTCTAACATTCAGTCCATGAAGACAAATATAGACTCTTTATTTACATGGGTCAGAATAAGTCCAATACACAAGGACATCGTACTGTCTAACATTCAGTCCATAGAGACAAACACAGACTCTTTATTTTACATGGGTCAGAATAAGTCCAATACACAAGGACATGGTCCTGTCTAACATTCAGTCCATAGAGACAAACATAGACTCTTTATTTTACATGGGTCAGAATTAGTCCAATATACAAGGACATGGTCCTGTCTAAAATTCAGTCCATAGAGACAAACATAGACTCTTTATTTTACATGGGTCAGTTATTAGGTCCAATACACAAGGACATGGTCCTGTCTAACGTTCAGTCCATAGAGACAAACATAGACTCTTTATTTTACATGGGTCAGTTATTAGGTCCAATATATGAGGACATGGTCCTGTCTAACATTCAATTCATAGGGACAAACATAGACTCTTTATTTTACATGGGTCAGAATAAGGTCCAATAAACAAGGACATGGTCCTGTCTAACATTCAGTCTATAGAGACAAACATAGACTCTTTATTTTACATGGGTCAGAATTAGTCCAATATACAAGGACATGGTACTGTCTAACATTCAGTCCATAGAGACAAACATAGACTCTTTATTTTACATGGGTCAGTTATTAGGTCCAATATACAAGGACATGGTCCTGTCTAACATTCAGTCCATAGAGACAAACATAGACTCTTTATTTTACATGGGTCAGTTATAAGTTCCAATATACAAGGACATGGTCCTGTCTAACATTCAGTCCATAGAGACAAACATAGACTCTTTATTTTACATGGGTCAGAGTTAGGTCCAATATACAAGGACATGGTCCTGTCTAACATTCAGTCCATAGAGACAAACATAGACTCTTTATTTTACATGGGTCAGTTATTAGGTCCAATATACAAGGACATGGTCCTGTCTAACATTCAGTCCATAGAGACAAACATAGACTCTTTATTTTACATGGGTCAGAATTACCAGGTAGGTCCAATACACAAGGACAGGGTCCTGTCTAACATTCAGTCCATAGAGACAAACATAGACTCTTTATTTTACATGGGTCAGAGTTAGGTCCAATATACAAGGACATGGTCCTGTCTAACATTCAGTCCATAGAGACAAACATAGACTCTTTATTTTACATGGGTCAGTTATTAGGTCCAATATACAAAGACATGGTCCTGTCTAACATTCAGTCCATAGAGACAAACATAGACTCTTTATTTTACATGGGTCAGTTATTAGGTCCAATATACAAGGACATGGTCCTGTCTAACATTCAGTCCATAGAGACAAACATATACTCTTTATTTTACATGGGTCAGAATTACCAGGTAGGTCCAATATACAAGGACATGGTCCTGTCTAACATTCAGTCCATAGAGACAAACATATACTCTTTATTTTACATGGGTCAGAATTACCAGGTAGGTCCAATATACAAGGACGTGATCCTGTCTAACATTCAATTCATAGGGACAAACATAGACTCTTTATTTACATGGGTCAGAATTACCAGGTAGGTCCAATATACAAGGACATGGTCCTGTCTAACATTCAGTCCATAGAGACAAACATAGACTCTTTATTTAACATGGGTCAGAATTACCAGGTAGGTCCAATATACAAGGACATGGTCCTGTCTAACATTCAGTCCATAGAGACAAACATAGACTCTTTATTTAACATGGGTCAGAATTACCAGGTAGGTCCAATATACAAGGACATGGTCCTGTCTAACATTCAGTCCATAGAGACAAACATAGACTCTTTATTTAACATGGGTCAGAATTACCAGGTAGGTCCAATATACAAGGACATGGTCCTGTCTAACATTCAGTCCATAGAGACAAACATAGACTCTTTATTTAACATGGGTCAGAATTACCAGGTAGGTCCAATATACAAGGACATGGTCCTGTCTAACATTCAGTCCATAGAGACAAACATAGACTCTTTATTTTACATGGGTCACAATTACCAGGTAGGTCCAATATACAAGGACATGGTCCTGTCTAACATTCAGTCCATAGAGACAAACATAGACTCTTTATTTTACATGGGTCACAATTACCAGGTAGGTCCAATATACAAGGACATGGTCCTGTCTAACATTCAGTCCATAGAGACAAACATAGACTCTTTATTTTACATGGGTCACAATTACCAGGTAGGTCCAATATACAAGGACATGGTACTGTCTAACATTCAGTCCATAGAGACAAACATAAACTCTTTATTTTACATGGGTCAGAATTACCAGGTAGGTCCAATATACAAGGACGTGATCCTGTCTAACATTCAATTCATAGGGACAAACATAGACTCTTTATTTACATGGGTCAGAATTACCAGGTAGGTCCAATATACAAGGACATGGTCCTGTCTAACATTCAGTCCATAGAGACAAACATAGACTCTTTATTTAACATGGGTCAGAATTACCAGGTAGGTCCAATATACAAGGACATGGTCCTGTCTAACATTCAGTCCATAGAGACAAACATAGACTCTTTATTTAACATGGGTCAGAATTACCAGGTAGGTCCAATATACAAGGACATGGTCCTGTCTAACATTCAGTCCATAGAGACAAACATAGACTCTTTATTTAACATGGGTCAGAATTACCAGGTAGGTCCAATATACAAGGACATGGTCCTGTCTAACATTCAGTCCATAGAGACAAACATAGACTCTTTATTTAACATGGGTCAGAATTAGGTCCAATACACAAGGACGTGATCCTGTCTAACATTCAGTCCATAGAGACAAACATAGACTCTTTATTTTACATGGGTCAGAATTAGGTCCAATACACAAGGACGTGATCCTGTCTAACATTCAGTCCATAGAGACAAACATAGACTCTTTATTTTACATGGGTCAGAATTAGGTCCAATATAAATCCATTTAAGAAATTAAAATCCTAGTTACCTTAGAATGCCCTTTTTTAGCTGCCCACATTAAAGGTGTGTTACCAGTTCGTTTGTCCTTGACGTCAATACAGACCACTACGTCACCCCGCCGTTGTAAGATATGTTCAATTTTCTCGTATTCCCCATCCTTAAACAGAATATATAGACCTCAATAACTTCGTAAGTAAGATCTAAATAACAGGCTCGTAACAATCTTTCTTGTCCCCCTGGAGATATTTTAGATAGTGTTCAATCAGAAGATGATATTTTGTCCAAAACCCTCACAGTAATCCCTGCCCCTCTAGGTATACAGACTGGTTAGGGCCTGCTTAATCAAACCAATCCCAGCCAAGAACAGGTTGGAGCTATTGTAATTTTAGCCTTGTTTTTTGTTTACTGTCTATTTCTATTTTTCTATGACAGAGTCTCAAGAGATGATGAGCCGCCACTTTCTACACAGATAATTCTAGACACACATAGATTTGAAGGCTCAGATTTTAATGTTGAACAAATTAAAATCGGTGAACCTGTCCCATAAAATATAAATCCTTACCCTAGCTGCTGCCAAAAACAAATCATCAATATCGTTACTAAGAATAGAAGTAGCTATGTTGTAATATTTGGCTGACGTGGCTCGCTGTGGTCGTCGAGCACCACTCGTACCAAACTGTGTTGCTATGTTTGGTGTTGACCTTGATGCTATTGGGGAGGTCGCTTCTGATTGGTTGACATCTTGAGGTTGTAATTCTGGCATGGTGAAACTTGGTCTTCATCATTTCTTTTCATTGGTTAAAATTAGCAGATTTTTTCTATACTTCATTTATCTGAAAGAATGACAGATTTCTATGAAAAATCTTAAAATACACTTGAATTATGGGATTTAAACTTCACGACCAATTAAAAAACAAATAGGGAAAAGTTAATGTGTGGACGTAGACGAAACATTTTGTTTGTTTGGTATTTAGGTTTGTCAACTCAGAGAGTCACATAGCTCTAAGAATGCATGTGATTATTTATTGAAAGAAATGTATTGAAAGGCCCTATTTAAAATAAAATTAAGTTGAATATTAAAATATAATAATGTAAATACAAGATATCAGGTAGTACATATAGAATATCACTGATATTATTCAATATATCACAATGTGTTATTATTATAGTTATAAAGATCTTTATATCACTTTATAACATAAACATAGGGACAATGATAATAATAATAATAATAATAATAATAATAATAATAATAATAATGATAATAATAATAATAATAAACTCTTTATTTTACATGGTTCCAAATTAGGTCCAATACACAAGGACATGGTCCTGTCTCACATTCAGCCCATGGGGCAATACATTGGAAAAAAAAAATAAATTACATGTTTAAGATCCCTTAACAGTTAGAATTCAAGAAAGAGAAGACTAATGCTGTCGGGGTAAAATTTCCCTCATTGGACACTGCATGGTGTTATTATTCAACAGATAACAGTATAGTATTATCATAGTACAGTAATAACTATTAAAATACAGATGTGATGTCACCCTTTGTTTTTTGCGTACCAATATCCAACATATTGGTACTGGCAAGTGGCCAAGAGTCCAATATTAAAGTCAATATTGGACTCTAGATATCAGCCACTTGCCCATAACGAATGGGGATTAGTCTGACAACTACTCACATTAAATTCACTCATACTTTATTCAGAGAACTAATCCAGGTTTCAAAATGTACAGTGTTCAATGTTACGTCCAATTAAAACTTAAAGTTTAACTTCAAATCCTTACTTTCATTCATTAGGGCGAAATCTGTGAGCATCGATTAAAGTTGTATTTCAAATCTTGTCAAAAAAGCTTACCAATTGATAAATTAGGCTTTTTTTCATTGTTATTTCGTGCATTCATAATTTATTTAACGTTATGTGGACACAGGAAGGTCCATCTGTGTTTTATGGATAATTCTGGTAGATGTTAGCTAGGTATTTCCATCGTTATTAGGCCGATTATGAGTTAATTCGGGAATTATTAGACAAACTGACAAAGTTTTCCCATTAATTAGAACATCTTTACTTTTGATTTTATAAGTATTAAAGAATCAAACCATGAAACTTTTTTCGAAACACCATGTGCTGCGATATTGGTTGGTTCATTGTTATTGATACATAGTCTGAATATGGATGATTCTTGTACTAAAGGGCTTAAACGTTTTGATTTCAGGTTTGTAAATAAAACTCTAGTGAGTTTATAGTGAGCTGTTTTTTTGTTAATCTGTATTTTAAGTTGGTTAATGGATCTCAAGTTTGTCAATGCGTCTAATAATGACCGTATAACTCGGACCTTCGGTCCTCGTCAACGGTCATTATTAGACTTATTGACAAACTTTCGACCATTAACCTATACATAAAGTATAGAGATAACAACTTGTGGGGTCCCAGATGGGAGTCCTAAAATAAATTCTTTTGTTTTAAATTTAGCTGTATCTAGAAACCATATCTATAATGTTATCAATATTTTGACATGTACAAATATAATCAATATTTACTCAATAAATCATAACAGACACTTCCTTGTTTTTAGATCAACAATCAATTCTAACATCAGGAAGTATTCAGATCAACAATCAATTCTAACATCAGGAAGTATTCAGATCAACAATCAATTCTAACATCAGGAAGTTTTCAGATCAACAATCAATTCTAACATCAGGAAGTATTCAGATCAACAATCAATTCTAACATCAGGAAGTTTTTAGATCAACAATCAATTCTAACATCAGGAAGTATTCAGATCAACAATCAATTCTAACATCAGGAAGTTTTCAGATCAACAATCAATTCTAACATCAGGAAGTTTTCAGATCAACAATCAATTCTAACATCAGGAAGTATTCAGATCAACAATCAATTCTAACATCAGGAAGATTTCAGATCAACAATCAATTCTAACATCAGGAAGTATTCAGATCAACAATCAATTCTAACATCAGGAAGTTTTCAGATCAACAATCAATTCTAACATCAGGAAGTATTCAGATCAACAATCAATTCTAACATCAGGAAGTTTTCAGATCAACAATCAATTCTTACATCAGGAAGTTTTCAGATCAACAATCAATTCTAACATCAGGAAGTATTCAGATCAACAATCAATTCTAACATCAGGAAGTTTTCAGATCAAAAATCAATTCTAACATCAGGAAGTTTTCAGACCAACAATCAATTCTAACATCAGGAAGTTTTCAGACCAACAATCAATTCTAACATCAGGAAGTTTTCAGACCAACAATCAATTCTAACATCAGGAAGTTTTCAGATCAACAAACTTAAAAACTTGTCAGTCATTAACTTTACACATTCTTACGTTTTGTGTCATACTTTTTAACGACTTTAGTACAATTAAAAATTAACTATTAAAGAGATGAATCAAGAGAAATATTTCAGACTTGACTGGTTTGACTACTTCAACTAGTTCAATCAATAGACTTTAATTATTTAATCGTAACATTACTCATTCCTTTCAATTACAACATGGTTGATTTTTATAGAGGGTATTTTTTACATTCATTCATCTATTAATCACTCCAATCCTCCTCTCCCTCTTCCCCTCCCCTCCCCTCCTCCCATCCCCTTCTGCTTTTCATTGTAGACAAGTACAGAATATATATAAATATAAATATATTACTGAATGATTAGAAAATAAAAATCCTTATAGCTTGACCAACTAATTTACTAAATTAAAATCTTAATTCCCAATGCAAACACAAAATCAAAATTTGATAAAATCCTTAACAAATCTGTAGTTAATTGTAGAGATTTTTAGAACAGAAGATACAATACACAAGAAATGTATCAATAACAATAATAAATATTGTAAATTAAGGTGAATCTTCATACCAGTACTGGAGTTAATTAATCCCAAATAGAAACATAATCAAAACATTGACAAAACCCAGGAAATCTTGAATAATAAAACAACAGTATAAACTAGAGAAATCAGACTAGAAACTATAATAGTTCAGTTAGACAGGTAACTCTAGGTATATCTCTCTACACAGTCTAACTATAATGATTTGTTAAACAGACCAAGTTAAACATGACAAGACATGACTGGGTTAATCTCTAGCCTTGACTAATGATAAAATCTTTATACTACTGGTCTAACTAGTACATACAAATACTACTTCTTTCTACATTAAAATAAATATATAGGGGGGTGACAATGGCACCACATGCACTGGTCAAGCTTGGGAGATAAACCAAATGAATCCTCTTTTACATAGGGTCTAATCAAAATATCACTTTTTATTTCAAAATAGTTTAAAGGGATTGTAAATTTTGTTTGTGTATCAGAGACACTAATAGTATCAATTTACATTATTCTAATTTTCAATCAGATATCTGTAGTTCCTGTAATTCTACTAAAACTAAACAGTTCTATTAAAGAGATTGTAAAGAGGTTTTCTATATTTTGTTTGTGTATCAGGGACACTAATAGTATCAATTTACACCATTCTAATTTTCAATCAGATGTCTGTAGTTCCTGTAATTCTACTAAAACTAAACAGTTCTATTAAAGAGATTGTTAACATGTTTTCTATATTTTGTATGTGTATCAGAGACACTGATAACATCAATTTACACCATTCTAATTTTCAATCAGTCGTCTGTAGTTTCTGTAATTCTACTATAACTAAACAGTTCTATTAAAGAGATTGTAAAGAGGTTTTCTATATTTTGTATATGTATCAGGGACACTGATAGTATCAATTTACACCATTCTAATTTTCAATCAGACGTCTGTGGTTCCTGTAATTCTACTAAAACTAAACAGTTCTATTAAAGAGATTGTAAAGAGGTTTTCTATATTTTGTATGTGTATCAGAGACACTGATAGTATCAATTTACATCATTCTAATTTTCAATCAGATGTCTGTAGTTCCTGTAATTCTACTAAAACTAAACAGTTCTATTAAAGAGATTGTAAAGAGGTTTTCTATATATTGTATTCCACTTAAACTAAGTCACTGGTCGCAAAAGCTACTATTAATAAATTATGACCTTACATAAAACACTAGTTTATAATGATTATTAATAAAATATAAATTGATTTAACCGTTGTGTTTAAAAATATCTATAAAACAATGTTTGTATGTAAATAATATGGTAGAATATATATTGATAGTATTTATCTATTATACCTGAACAATAGGTATCGACTTCCAGATGACCACTGATCTTAAAATAAACCAACATAATACACATCTTACACAAAATACAAAGACCACAGAAAATCTTTACTGATAAAGGTCATGACCCTGTCAGGTCAGGTCATGTTTTGACACTGTTAATGCTATAAGTATTGAGAAAGGGATAATTTCGTAAACCTAAGTTGTTATCCTTGTAAAATCAATACCAAGAGGTTAGGTCAAGGACCAGTTGGCAGAAAGGATCCTTAACTGTGAAGTACAGAATGAAATTTATAGACATTTGGTCTCTTCTGAAAATGTGCACTTTCTTTGTAAATCATTTGGAAGGAAATTTTATTTCATACAATTTCATCTAGCCAGCTGTGTCACTTTTTAATACCAAAATCTGATTTCTCATTCCTTACAATTAAACAGACCTGGATAATAGAGATTAAATGTGAACACTATGGTATAATACTGAATTAGTTGATGAGTTGTTTTAAAATATAGTTTTGATTATCAAATATTATATAAATATAGGTAGGATTAAAGGGGATGAACTCTGGATTATAATTACCGGTAATAGTATCTGAATTGTGGGGGTGGGGAGTGGAAGATGTGGGTGGGGTATTCGTACAGATTATTATGATATACTGAACTCAGGAATATATACCTCGTTCCTCGCTCTAAAAATAACATGTGAACATATTTAGTTTGATCTGCTTGATAAGAGAATACTTATTGAAACGTAGCAGTATAAATAAACAATAGGTGCAGGCCTGTAGCTAGCCTGCATACCTAGGGGCAACGACTACTGCGAGGGGGGCAGAAAAAGTGACATTTTTTCAGGGGAGGCATTGGCCCCCTTGCCCCCCGCCCCCTCTGGCTACGGGCCTGAATAATTGTAATCCATAATAAAGACTTTTTCTGAGTTATAAATATCAACTATTAAATGCCATTCAAGGATGAGAACTATGTGAAGCCTAGAATAACATCTGCTATTATTCTATTAAAGACATTTAAATGTCAGGAAATTTACAAGACATATTCTGAATGATTAATTACAGTTCCGTACAACAACAAAACAAGTTAAACTCACCAAAACTTTCACAAGAGCTTTGAGATATACTTCTAACAAGGAGGGGAATCCCGGAATAGAGTTAAAACATACGTATATATCTAGAATTAACATGTAAAATATAGAATAAGGTCAACTTCTTATTGAATATCTATTAAAATACCAAGATAAACAAAGACTTATTGACCTAAAAACCTACTTTAACCAATCATATCACTCTATTGTTTACAAACCGTCCAATCAGATTAAATTACCATCTCATATTATGTTTTTAATCTGGCTCAATGCCAGCACCATCAACCTTTTGACTGGGTACTTGTCATCAACAATAAACCTTCTATAGAGTCCCTAAACAGAAATATTCAGTGGATGGGTTAGGGCAATAATTCTAGTAGATGTATTATGTTTGGGTAGATATCTTAAATAAAAAACTGTTAAATAACAGGAAGCAGGGGCAGGAAGAAGGGGGCAGGGGGCAGGAAGGAGGGGCAGGGGGCAGGAAGGAGGGGGCAGGGGGCAGGAAGGAGGAGGCAGGGGGCAGGAAGGAGGGGGCAGGGGTGGGTTCTCGTCTTAAACACAATGACAAGAAATTAAAAAAGTTGGGGGTGGGGCCAGGGCATGTAAAGGGTCAATTATTTGACAGAAATAAATTTCTATTATAATGCTAATGAGAAGAGACAAAGCCATAGAGTGTGTAATGAGGGAAATTCACCAGGACAGCAGTGATAACCACCAGGACAGCAGTGATAACCACCAGGACCAGTGATAACCACCAGGACAGCAGTGATAACCACCAGGACCAGTGATAACCACCAGGACAGCAGTGATAACCACCAGGACCAGTGATAACCACCAGGACAGCAGTGATAACCACCAGGACCAGTGATAACCACCAGACTACTGAGAGAGTCAATAAGTCATTCAGATTTGATAAAATTACTAATAAACAATAACAGACTTATATAATATTTATGTTGTTTACATTTCTTTCTAGTCCTCTATAGATATAATATCACAGTCCTCAATATTGATAAACATCTAACAGAAATACAAAATACCATCTAGTTTAAGGCATTAATAGAGGGGATATCACTTAAAGAGATTATAAAGAAGTTTTATGTGATAAAGAAACTGATACACATACAAAATATAGAAAGCATCTCTCTAACTAGTAAATAATATATAATAGCTATTAACAATCATAATGTTTATAGAGGCAGAAAAACAAATAAAAAACTTCACTTGACTTGACTTGATAATTAATATAACAATAATAAAGAAATTCTTTAGTCTTCAAAAGAAAAAGATAAGAAAAGACAAAGTTGTGGTGTATTCCCTAGAAACTAACTTAAAAACCTTTCACCCACTCCTAGTGTAAATTCAAGACAATCACTAAGAACTATAATATATATAAAATCAACCAAGTAGACGGAATGCAGACATCAGAGACTAGTCCTAGATAATGTTTGCTATACCAGTACATTTTAATATTAAATCTTATTGGATAGTATTTATCCTTCAAGGTTAAAAAAAATAAAAAAATAACAAATTTTTCAATTATGAGTAGATCCCACTGATGTAGAGAGGGATGTGGGGCATCCGTACAAAAATGCCAAATTAAGTAACAAATTCCAGAAACAAAAAGTGGCATTGTTTAGTTCAGTAAAATGACTTGTAGATGAAACTTTTGATCATTATTTGGATTCCCTGCATCAGAATCAAGGGACACATTTTAAACTTTTAGAAAGTTATAATTTATATTCTTTCATTAAAACAAAAAATATTTCATATCATAAAAAATAACAATTATTATAAAAAGGAGGCTATATTTACCAAAAAAACTAATAGTATGAATAGTAATCTCTTGTTTTTCTTTATAAAAATAAACACGTTATGTTCTAAAAACATCCCCCCAAAAAAAACTGATAGAGTCTTTGTTCACCAATAAAAACAGGACAATATTTTTCTTTGTACTATGAACTAGGTGGTTTTATTAATGTCTATTTTTATAAATTATATAGATCAATAGTAAGTATTATAGTTGTAAAATCTCCTGGCTTTAATCCAAATATTCTAGTCAGTTGTCACACTACTAATATACACAACAAAGTAAATGTTTTTTAATATGTTTATTATTATTATGATAATTTGAATCACAGCTTCAATAGTATTGCTGTTAGTTTTCGAATATCTTTGATGTTGATAAAAATAAAAACATGAGAAAATATTACCAGCATGTCTTCAAAACTTAATCTACAGAGGAAAAGTTTTCAGTCAAATTTGAAATTGTTTTGGGTTGGAATTATTAAAGGGATAATAGGCGTTAGAATACACTCGTCCTAAAGCTTATATTTGTGTTTCATATTGACTTTAGTTAAATAAGTATGCATCCCACATTACAGTTAAAGAATCCCACGATTAAAAATTAAAACTTTGGGATTGGAAAAAAATTTCAGCCGTGATTTCTCCTTTAATATAAATGGTAAAATTTTGAAACTTTACCAGTTGATAGGCGATATGTTTATAATTTTTGAAAAAATGTGAAAAAAAAATTCTACTTCCGGTTTAGCCTCAAATGACGTAATTACGTAACTTCCGGTCTATAACTGCTAGGTGAAAAGTGAAAACTGTTTTATAAATAACTTGTCAATAGTAATTGATTTGACCTAAATAATTAGGTCAAGCTGCCATATCGGCCGCCATTTTGAATTTTTGTTACAATTCTTAAATCCGAAATTCAGACACTACTGATAGACCGATTTTGATGAAATTTAGCACATAGATACAATGGATCATTATCTACCTTTTCTTGGAGACCGATTTTCAAATTTCGTATTTTCTTTCGAATTATTTAAATTTCGATTTTTTCAAAATTAGGTCACTTTAACGGCTACGGAAGGTGTGACCCACTTAATCTATGACCTTGAAAATTAGGTCAAATAATATTCAATATATTGTCTACGAGTAGATATTTTTTAATTTGGCTTACTTAAAAAATTCATAGAGATAAGTGTACTTAAATATAGCAAAAATTGATAATTTTCATATTTTCGCCATCATTAACCGTTACGGAAGGTGTGACCTAATTATTTTATGACTTTGAAAACTAGGTCAAATGATATTCAATATATTGTCTAGATGTAGGTAATTGCAAATTTAGCCTACATAATATTTTAAGGCTCTCGAAATACGTTCATAATTGTAAGCAATTCTAGTTTAATTTTTTTATTATTATTATGATAATTTGAATCACAGCTTCAATAGTATTGCTGTTAGTTTTAGAATATTTTTGATGTTGATAAAAATAAAAACATGAGAAAATATTACCAGCATGTCTTCAAAACTTAATCTACAGAGGAAAAGTTTTCCGACAAATTTGAAATTGTTTTGGGTTGGAATTATTAAAAGAGAAATGTAAATATATAAATTTCACCACAGTTTTAACTTGTTGTCATCTGATGAAATAATAAGGGAATAAATAGAATTGGTCTGACTAGAAAAACATACAATAGTTATCTCCCTTCCTTCACTATTCTATCTATAATAATAGAGTCAGAAGAGACGAGAAAAAACCAAAACAAATCAAAAACTAGTTCATTAAACAGAAACAGACTCTGATAATCAACCAATATTGATACTTACTGAACATCTTATCACTCCCACTTATAATCCAATTAATTAATTATTAATTCACACCTGTACCATATAATTTACGTGTTTTATTTATTCCTTAGTAACAAAAGACATGTTTTGTCGCCATTTTGACGCTATTTTTGTCACGTGATGGTAACGTCACAGCAAGTGCGTTTAAAGATACGGTGCCGAGATTTTCGGGACGTTAAAATAAATAGCTCTCGTTTATTGTTAAAAGAGAAAAGTGAAAGGTGTTAAAAGAGATACTCTCGTATAGAAGCACTGGCCTTAGGTCACAAGTATTAGGTATTATAAGAGATACTCTCTATAGAAGCACTGGCTAGGTCACAAGTATTAGGTGTTATAAGAGATACTCTCCTATAGAAAGCACTGGCCTAGGTCACAAGTATTAGGTGTTATAAGAGATACTCTCCTAAAGAAACACTGGCCTAGGTCACAAGTATTAGGTGTTATAAGAGATACTCTCCTATAGAAGCACTGGCCTAGGTCACAAGTATTAGGTGTTATAAGAGATACTCTCCTATAGAAGCACTGGCCTAGGTCACAATATTAGGTGTTATAAGAGATACTCTCCTATAGAAGCACTGGCCTAGGTCACAGTATTAGGTGTTATAAGAGATACTCTCCTATAGAAGCACTGGCCTAGGTCACAAGTATTAGGTGTTATAAGAGATACTCTCGTATAGAAGCACTGGCCTAGGTCACAAGTATTAGGTGTTATAAGAGGTACTCTCCTATAGAAGCACTGGCCTAGGTCACAAGTATTAGGTGTTATAAGAGATACTCTCCTATAGAAGCACTGGCCTAGGTCACAAGTATTAGGTGTTATAAGAGATACTCTCTATAGAAGCACTGGCCTAGGTCACAAGTATTAGGTGTTATAAGAGATACTCTCCTATAGAAGCACTGGCCTAGGTCAGCAGAGCATATTAGGATGATTATAAGAGATACTCCCTATAGAAGCACTGGCTAGGTACAAGTATTAGGATGTTATAAGAGATACTCTCGTATAGAAGCACTGGCCTAGGTTACAAGTATTAGGTGTTATAAGAGATACTCTCCTATAGAAGCACTGGCCTAGGTTACAAGTATTAGGTGTTAAAGGATACTCTCCTATAGAAGCACTGACCTAGGTACAATATTCAGGTGTTATAAAGAGATACTCTCCTTAAAGCACTGCCTAGGTCACAAGTATTAGGTTTATAAGAGATACTCTCCTATAGAAGCACTGGCCTAGGTCACAAGTATAGGTTTATAAGAGTACTCTCCTATAGAAAACTGGCCTGGGTCACAAGTATTAGGTGTTATAAGAGATACTCTCCTATAGAAGCACTGGCCTAGGTCACAAGTATTAGGTGTCATAAGAGATACTCTCCTATAGAAGCACTGGCCTAGGTCACAAGTATTAGGCGTTATAAGAGATACTCTCCTATGGAAGCACTGACCTAGGTCACAATATAGGTGTTTAAGAGATCTCTCCTATAGAAGCACTGGCCTAGATCACAGTATTAGGTTTATAAGAGATACTCTCTATAGAAGCACTGGCTAATCACAAGTATTAGGTGTTATAAGAGTACTCCCTATAGAAAACTGGCCTAGGTCACAAGTATTAGGTGTTATAAGAGGTACTCTCTATAGAAGCACTGGCCTAGGTCTCAAGTATTAGGTGTAATAAGAGTACTCTCCTTATAAAGCACTGCCTAGGTAAATATTAGGTGTTATAAGAGATACTCTCCTATAGAAGCACTGGCCTAGATCACAAGTATAGGTGTTATAAGAGATACTCTCCTATAGAAAACTGGCCTAGGTCACAATATTAGGTGTTATAAGAGATACTCTCGTATAGAAGAACTGGCCTAGGTCACAAGTATTAGGTGTTATAAGAGTACTCTCCTAAAGAAGACTGGCCTAGGTCACAGTATTAGGTGTTATAAGAGATACTCTCGTATAGAAGCACTGGCCTAGGTCACGAGTATTAGGTGTTATAAGAGATACTCTCCTATAGAAACACTGGCCTAGGTTACAAGTATTAGGTGTTATAAGAGATACTCTCCTATAGAAGCACTGCTCTAGGTCACAAGTATTAGGTGTTATAAGAGATACTCTTCTATAGAAGCACTGGCCTAGGTCACAAGTAGAGACTATGCTATGAATTTCATTATACTGGCTTCTGGTTCTATATGTTAATGTTAACAGTTTTCTAGAAAAGGCAGCAGTCCCTATCAAAGACCTCTACCGAATGGAAGTTTCAGGTTATCTCCCTTGGCACACTAAAGGGAGATAATAAACTATTGTAATAACACTGAGTAATTGTTTTAATATTTATTAAAAAGGTAAGAAAACAATTAACAAGAAAATAATTAAAATAATAAAAACAAATCAGAACATACGAAGAGAAATATGAAATTGTTTAAATATATTTAAAGGAAAATAATATACACCAATGTTCAAAAGGCAAAGATGAAAAAATGAATACCCTTAGACAATTCAGAACTAATAATAAAAATACTGCTAGACTTCTGCTTGATATGACGTGTTCATTCCATTTTGATCCTGTTTTCTAATCGAACTGAAAAATAAACGAAACCAACAACACAACACATACTATCCAAGGCCATTCTCACAACGTTCCAATAATGGACGCCATATCTGGTCCAATATTTAAAATCACCGTCTAAAATCACCGCCATAAACATAATAATAACACTGGAACATAGACAGATATCACGGACAAAGAACCCAGTGATAAACCCTAACGAACATGTTGCCATGACAACAGTCACGATAAACCTACTCCAGTCACCACCAGGCACGTGACTCCCAAATGCCTCTTTCAGATGAGTGTTATTATTAAGTGCGTACATATACGCGAAGAAATATATCCCTAGTAATATTTCTCCAATACGTTGTAACTGGTGACGACTAGCTAGCGATTTTCTTTCCAGAAAACTGGAATACAGGATGTAGATACCTGCACAACCAACGTGACGTGTGGCAATCTGAATCTGAAATTACAAATATCATAATAATTAGCTATGTGAACTCTCTGAATAAATGACTTCATTAGTTAATAAACCTCTATAACGATCACTTTCCATTATCAAATATTTTACAGTAAGAAAAGATAGACACGTTGTTCACAAAAAAAACTTGAGCAAGAAATCGTTATCCCATCAAATACGAAACAATGATTTCAATGAAGGCAAATTATTCAATGTAACCAAGCATGATGTCATAACGTCAAAGCTCTGATAGACTGGACTACAGCCAGTCCCCAATAGAGGTGTAAAACAAGTTATGTATACTCACTCTGTGCCATTCATTATATTTAAGTTTAGGGTTGGTATAAAAGGTATAAGCGAAATAGAGCAACTGTCCTGCATACACCAATAAAACAGGTTTCGAGTGATATTTAAGGGACATCAACAAACCACAAATTAAAGCCACGGCCAGGTTGACGTAGATTATCATCGGTTTAAAGGGCGGATAACTGAAATAAATAAAAATTGCATTAAAATAGCAGAAAGCAACCATTTTCAAATACTTAAAGATTTGCACTGAAATAAAATGAAAGGAGTTTTACATCCTACTCTTCTGCACCTAATAGGCTAATAAAGACAGGCAATGCCATGCAGTGTGCAATGAGGGTGGCATAAGCCTACATTTTTTGCGATTTCTAACTGTAGAGGGATCTGTAATAACATGCACAGCCTATAGCACACCTAGAGTTTCATTGCTTACCAAAATAACTAAAATCCATTTAAACATTTGTCCTATTTAAAGAAAGAAACAAACATTCATATCTTCCAAGGATAACAACTTAGGTTAGGATAGACAGTGATGGGCATTAAGACTGTTCCTTGTTTTATTGTGAAGGGTGTGGCCTAATTGACTAGGCCTATGGTTCAGCAACAAAAATTTAAGTGACTTTAGATGATTGCAATATGAGGGGCAAAATACTTTTTTCTTTTTAACTGAATGATAAAATTATCAGAAAAAATTTAATCGAGCAAGGCACAATTTCATTTCCACATTTTCTAAGAGCGAAACAAACGAACACCTAGCGAGACTCCCGACGAGTGAGTGTAGGTGTTTGGACGGTGGGCTTCATTGGCCTCTGGTATTACCTTTCATTGGAAGATCTTTCAGCTAGTAGCATTAATAAAGTCAAGGCATTTAACAACGGGAATTTCGATAACATGAATTCACAGAATATACTGATCCACCTCGTCGTTTTACTCTCATTTTTACTTTTCAGTTTCGTCTGATTCTGTTTCTCACTGGAGGCCGCCATCTTTAATTGAGTTATTAAATGGAGTTGTCCCCCTTTGACCGTCATCAACTACAGAGGATCTATTTCTGGGTAAATATCAATTCATATTTTGAATGGGGTAGAGTGCTGTGTGGGCGGGGTAATTTTTGAAATAAAATCTTAAATTCTTCATGTTTACAATGAAATAAGGCTTTAACGATAAAAAACAGCTGGATTTCAGTCTTGACCTAAACAGGGCCCATTCCCCCCTTTTAAAGCCGCCACTAATATTAACTACAAATATTTGTCAACACTTGGTTGGTAAATGACAAGTTAACGTTCGCTTCCAGCAAATGCTGATATCGCAAATATTTGTCAACACAAGGCATGTTTGTTATTTATACATTGAGTCGGCTATCACTATAGATAAATATTGATGTCAATATAAATAGGCCTGTACGAATAATAACAATTTTAATAGTGTTATTAAAGAGATTTTACAAAGTTTTTCTAATTTGTTTTTGTGTCTGAGGGACCTTCAATTAGTGATAATTAGTCACTAGCCATTACAGACCCATGGTCACTGAAACACCCTAGAATATTTTAACATTATTTTAACAATGATCCTGGAATGGTCTTTATAGACTGTAACTATTGTTTATTTATACTGCTATGTTTCAATAAGTATTCTCTTATCATTATCAAGCTGATCAAACTACATTATTTTAACTGATTGACAACATCTTTTATTGAAGATTAACGTGTCACTCTCGTAATCTCTAGCCGGAGTGAACGCTATTTTAACTGTGTGTCGACTCCTAGTGTTCAAAATCCGTTCACATTTGTTGGTCACATATTAGTAGGTAAGACTTAATAAGACTTCAATTTAAAAATTCAAGGCATATACGCTTATTTGTAGTTCTTATCATTCAATCTAATATATTGGCCTTTTCGTATTTAGATTTATGATATGAATAGAGAATATCGTATACTTTAAGTTATGCTCATATCAATTGAAGCCTCTATTCGTTATTATGTTATTATTATGATATACGTGTATTGTGATATTAGCTGCACACGTCGATCAATACAATAATTATACTAAACATTATTTGTATATGTTATAATCTACAGTTATAGATGTATAGTATGCTCACATGACTTGCATATCGATATAGTATTGGTTGGTTTGTCGACTGGTACAAGTCCACTATAAGCTAATCTATAAGCAATACACTGTGCACTGTATGTCTATTAATAGTAACACTCTAACTGACGAGATATTTGACAAGGCCACCTCGGTACTCAATAATCGCGACTATAATTAATTTCTCGCCTTCTGATTGGTTGAAGACGTCAGACATGAACACGTGGCCATTCTAGTCGATAACCAGAGAGATAGAAGAGAGGAGACGAAGCCGAACTGAACTAACAGACGTAGAAGAGACACTAAAAACACAGTTTTAATCATTTTCAAGGTTAGTATAAGAAAATTTACCAATCTCGTCTTCTGCTGGGTCGTAGCCGAATATGACGCCATTTTCATTTATTATATGGGTTGCGGCGTGTCTGTGCTATTCGACCTTTAGTCTTTCAATATCGGTGGTTCGCTAATGTCGTCATATGTCGAAACCTTTCCTCGTTGAAACCGAATGTAATATTATCTACGTTTCAATCATTCTTGGTATTTTATTATTTCGGGGAATTTTGCTAAAATCTGTCGAAATTTGAACTAATATATATATCTACTGCACGCAGTACTTTCATTATAAAATATGGTACGATAGTTTGACCAATCAAAAAAACTGTTGAAAGAATGGGTGTGGTAGTCTCGATCATTTAGAGTTAAACTTGGGTAAAAATGTTGATGAGTCAGCGAATTCTAGACAGGTAAAGTTTAGCTGATTTTTTTTTTAAACGAATCTTTTTTTTTTTTTTTTGGAAAAAATTTACGGTGAACGGTAAGGATTGTTTTAGTGTGATATTTTGACCTTTTCTTATCCACTGGATATCTTTCATTTTTAAAAGTGTTACGGTAGGTAGTGGATGTCGGGCTATATAATCAGGAATAGGTCCTACTCTTCTGCACCTTAAAGGTCAATGAAGACCGGCAACGCCATTTAGTGTCCAATAAAGGAAACTGTAGAGGGATCTTTAACAGACACAGCCTGTAGCACACAGAGCCTCGGTTTATTGTCTCATCCGAACAACTAGACGCCTTTTTTTGGTGAAAGCCAACACTGACCGACTTTCGGAGGTGCTGGCTCAGGTATCAAAATTTTTTTTTTTAATAATGAAAGGATTCGAAGGTTATTGCCATAGAGGTACTGACCGAGGTCACAAAGTAACCTTATTTCTTTAGCTTAAATTACATGTTTAAGTTAAGAAAATGGATATGAAATGAAAGGAATGGAGTTTTACGTCCTACTATTTTGCACCCTAAGTTTAGAAATTAGAAAGTGAATTATACACGTGTCAATGGTACGGATACGATGTAGACCATGGGCTTTAGTTTAAATTATGTTTAAGTTAAAAAAATTATAAAGGGAAAGGGGTTTCGCGGAATTTCATTTTTAAAACTTAGAAAGTGAATTATCTACGTGTCGATGGTCGGAACGATTGAGACATGGGCGTTGGGGTTTTCTTTTAAAAAATACGGGATGTCGCGGAATGTTATGTCAACTTCATATTAAAGTTTTATCCCTACCTAGAACGTTGATATCTCGTCGATAGTTTCCAAACAAATAGCCATTCGGAATCAGTACCCAAACTCGTTAGCGGACCTACTTGTTCATTTTTACCAACAACTACCTTGTCTGTGATATCAGTATCCACTGAAAGCGGACGTTAACTTGTCATCTACCAACAACTACCTAGTTTGTGATATCAGCATCCGCTGGAAGCGAACGTTAACTTGTCATCTACCAACAACTACCTAGTTTGTGATATCAGCATCCACTGGAAGCGACGTTAACTTGTCATCTACCAACAACTACCTAGTTTGTGATATCAGCATCCACTGGAAGCGAACGTAACTTGTCATCTATCAACAACTACCTAGTTTGTGATATCAGTATCCACTGGAAGCGGACGTTAACTTGTCATCTATCAACAACTACCTAGTCTGTGATATTAGTATCCACTGGAAGCGGGCGTTAACTTGTCATCTACCGACCAAGCAAGCCGACTTGCGGTTGATTGGTCGGGACGTGTTTTCGCACCAACCCAATGCACCCTGTATGAAAGTGGAAACGTGGGAGATTACCTCGTGTGGTATTGTGAAGGCCGTATCAATAAAAGTATTGAAAAGACGCATATTTCTTAATGGTTTTCTATTTGAATAATCTACACATTCCACGTGATTTAATGACTTGAACTTAAAAATACTCGCGTTCTAGAAGCTTCGGTGCACTGCCGTCGGTACGTGAAGGTAAATTTCCGACGCAGAGTGATTGGTTTGCTGTTTGAATATGTAATATTGGGCGGTCGCTCTCGAATATTCTTGAAATGGCCATGAAGCTTATAAAAGTTAGCTATATTCCGTGTTGTTCACAATACAGTGCCGGTAAAAGACGTTGCAATAATTTGAAATTCTTTGCCAAGTTTTTTATTGCAAGTTTACTTGTGTCAAATCTCAACTTTAAGGCAAGATCGACAATTTTGCGAGTAAGTAGGCTTCAACTTTCTTTTTCCAATGGCACCATGAAATAAACGGATCAACTCATAGGTCGAATTTTTTTTTTTTTTTTTTTTGAATATCTTTGTCCATTGAGGAGTGTATTATGACCTTATTTAGTAATTTGGTGAATTCAAGTCTTTTGATGTGATATATTTATATGAAGGTCCACCTTACACGTGGTGTAGGCTAATGCATCCGATAGCTTTTTAAGCACGAAACATCGCCGAATCTCGTTGACCGTTTCCAACCTCACCTGGTGATTAGCTATACACCGTGTTTTGACAGCGAATTATGAGCGGTTTTTTGTATACAGTCTCGTGAAGACGAAAGTTTGGGCAGACGCATCGGGCTTCTGATAATATCAAGATCGCTAGAAAATGTCCTTTAAATCTGACTCACGTGTGGAATGTCAACTCGTGTCTCGTGATTTGAACGCGCCATCGATCAATTGGCGGGAAAACTTCTGGAATATTCTGTGGTCGTATTACATAGGTTGTAGTCTGCATGAACAGTTCGATTGTTCCAGTCTGGCCAACTCATGTATTAATTCCACGTAGTTTGAATTGTGGAAATTTCTAATGACCTGACCTGATTGCGTGTACTAGGTCAAGGTCGAGGATAATGAATTATAGGAATTTATTTATTTATTCATTCATTACGATTCTTCTCGTCTTGTATATAATATCACGTGACTTTAACTATTATATAACACGTGACATAGGATTATATCAATATACCTAGTCTTCTATAATTACGTACATGGGACATAGTTTTAGTTATATTTCAATATTCAACAATGGTTATATCAATATACCTAATATTCTATAATTACCGGAACAGTCTAAGTGTATATCATTCTCTCTTCCATCCGAGGCTTGTTTCATTTCCTTCTGATAAGATAAAACACTATCATATGTAAAATACCATTTTGTTTAAATGTCATGGTTACGTAGACCTTTCATTATAAATATCAATATTTTGAAATATATATTCTGGTATTGTGTTAAATTATTAAGAATCTAGATACTATTGACATGGATCTGTCATATTAAAGCAGTTTCCACAGATACAAATAGAAGAGTATCTTATGTATACCTAACCGGTCGTACCCCCATGTCACATCCGACCCTGTCAAACCTTTGTCAAACACCCATATAAAGGCAGACATCTTTATTAGCCCATAAGGTGTCGAAGAGTAGGACGTAAAACTGCATTCATTTCATTTCATTTACTGAATCCAAGCTGCACCCTACCGGTGACTACCGGTGACCCAAACGACACCCATCTTTTGCAGATTACTCGCAAATAGTATAAAATTTTCGATTATTATTATTATTATATAATATTTTTTCAGAAAGAATAATAATGGAGACTGTCATTGTTGAAAGCCCGAACGTAAAATATACCGAAAACCATATCGAGGCCCAGTATCAGTATACCAACTCAAAAGTGAGGAGAGAAAATGGCCGAATCTATGCCCAACCCACCGTGACCAATTATACTTTCCGTACTGAACGAAAAGTTCCCAAGTTGGGAGTGATGTTAGTAGGATGGGGTGGAAACAACGGTACTACAGTAACGGCAGCCATCTTGGCCAACAAACTGGGTTTAAAATGGATGACTAAAGAGGGTGAGAGGAAAGCTAACTATTTTGGAAGTATTACCCAGGCGAGCACAGTCTGTGTGGGTAGTAACGAGTTTGGTGAAGAAGAATATATTCCAATGAGTGGTCTGCTACCCCTGGTGAACCCAAATGACATTGTTATTGATGGTAAGTGATCCCCCTTCTCTTGGGGTAACTGTTTTTATATTTAACCCTGCCGTGGCAGTCGATGGTGAGTTTGGTTGTCGTCTGCTTGATTAGAACAGTAAAATAGAACAAACAATCAGTAACGAGTTGCGTTGTCGTAGGCTGGGCGATTAAGTGCTATGGGTTCGAGCCATATATTTATGAATCCAAATAAAGTAACAGCCAAATATAACATCGTGAACAAGTTTCATATCCTAACTTTTTATATCTCTTTCTTTCAGGTTGGGATATTTCCGGATTAAACCTAGCAGATAGTATGACACGAGCTAAGGTTCTGGATTACAACCTTCAGGAACAACTTCGACCTCATCTGAAAAACCTGAAACCCCGACCGTCTATCTACATCCCGGACTTTATTGCCGCCAATCAATCTGATCGGGCCGACAACATTCTAAAAGGAACCAAAAGTCAAATGGTGGACCAAATAAGAAAGGACATTCGAGACTTTAAAGATTCTAGTGGGGTAGACAAGGTCATTGTATTATGGACAGCCAATACTGAAAGATTCAGTGACGTCATAGCCGGTTTAAATGACACATGGGACCATTTATCAAATGCTATAAGAGCTGAAGAAACTGAGATCTCGCCATCGACGTTGTTTGCCGTTGCTTCAATTCTAGAGGGCGTTACATATATTAATGGATCTCCACAAAACACCTTTGTACCAGGAGTTATCGAACTTGCTGAAAAGAGAAAGGTTTTCATTGCTGGTGACGATTTTAAGTCTGGACAAACGAAGATGAAGTCAGTTTTGGTTGATTTTCTAGTCTCAGCTGGGATTAAACCAGTCTCTATCGTGAGTTACAATCATCTTGGAAATAATGATGGTAAAAATCTCTCGGCGCCTAAAACATTCAGATCGAAAGAGGTAAGTTGAGATAACTTTAAATTCTGGACACATGTTGCATAAATCTCGAGTTACTTCCCTTTAAATTGATCTGTTCGTAATTGATAAAGACTCGATAGCCGGTTATTTAAACTTAAGTTGAGGTTACTCCGTAGTGAATATAAACCAACAATATAACACAATATATCTTTATATTTACAGATTTCAAAGAGCAACGTCGTCGACGATATGGTAGCCTCGAACAAAATACTGTTTGACAAAGACGAGAAACCGGACCATTGTGTAGTTATTAAATACGTACCGTATGTTGGCGACAGCAAGAGAGCGATGGACGAATACACATCGGAGATAATGATGGGAGGTACCAATACTATCGTTCTTCACAATACCTGCGAGGATTCCTTACTCGCCTCCCCTCTCATCATAGACTTGATCGTCCTGGCGGAAATCTGTGAACGAATTCAGTTTAAAGTTGAAGGAGACGATGATTACCAGAAGTTCAACTCAGTCCTCTCCATCCTGAGTTTTCTATGCAAGGCTCCTTTAGTTCCACGGGGAACCCCAGTAGTCAATGCTCTATTCAGACAACGTGCATGTATTGAGAACGTTCTAAGAGCTTGTATTGGATTGGCTCCTGTCAATCACATGATGTTAGAACATAAACACGAGATTATTACGTCATCATCTAAAACCAATCATGTTGGTAGTAAGAGATCATGTGACGGGTCTCCCAAGGTGATTATGGATATTAGCCCGAGCTCGAGTAGCAGTGATAGCGAACTCGATATGTAATTTATTTATTTTCAAGTTAATATTCTGTTTCTGATCTTACTGAAGTGTCTTGAAAACGATTACATTTTGATCAAATCTGAGAGATAATATTTAAATCATCTTCACAATGTCGAGTTGGTTCATCGATACCTTCCTTGTATCACAGAGTAATCGATTTGATTGGCTGTATTCTCTAACGTACAACCAATCAGAGACCTCGACAGAAAGTCCGTAAACAATATGTCTAGATTATGTGTGATGTATATATTCTTGCTATCCAATCATTTGTCTAGAACACTGCTTTAACTCGACCACCGTAATTACGGAAACTAAATAGGGCATCGTACTTAGCCTTTCGATCGAAAGGTCAGCTTGACGGAAACTACCGAGAGTTGCCGAATGTTTATTGAAAGAACGATCTTGTTATTAGGCTGTCAAGATGTCATTGACTCGTGAAGATTATCATAATGCAGATTGTATTTGAAAATTAGTGGCTGTAAATAGAGTTATTTCTCTTGTACAATAGCTGTTAAATAGAGTTATTTCCCTTGTACAATATCTTTTAATATTCAGAGTTTGTTAATAAAAAATTGTTTTTTTTAATGGATTTTAATTCTTCCACATGCGGGGACACAAGAAAAGTGGCTATGTCAGTCAAGCTATTCAGGACGAAGTTCGCAATAACTTAACATTTTGAAGATGTATAAGATGAAGTTTGTAATAAAATAAAATAGAGTTTTACGTCCTACTCTTCTGTATCTTATAGGCTTGTAAAGATGTTCAATTGGGTGCAGAGGAGTAGGACGTAAAACTCCGTTCATTTTCTAAATAAAGCAATTGAAATCAATACCCGAGTTTTAATAGCCTGATAATACTCACCCCTATCTCCAGCTCATCAATACAAGGAGTTGAAGTGGTTTTAAATAAAGATAATTAAGAGATTTGAAGAGCTATATTAAACTTATATTTATGGTCTATCGAGATAATAACTTATTAGGATTTCATACACGAGATTTGACGTTTGAATTTCTTGCAAGCTTTAAATTTCAGTTATTGTACAATATGTTTGTGCTTGACCCACAGTGCTTATTTTTTCTGCTCTGTCGATTCAACGCATATTAGTCTGTCATATCTTTCTTTACGTTTTTAAATACAAGATTGCTTATTAACAAAAGCTTTAAGTTACAAACTTATAGCCATTACTGAAACATATATACAAGCATGAAAAATGGGTGATATGTTACAAATACAAGAATATGAACAAGAAATTCATTTTTATTTAAATCATATAAAGGTTAGGGGAGAGAGTTATGAACGTGGGGGTCAGGTATATATGGAGGTATATTAAGAAGAACACGAAGGTGCCCCTATAACGTTAGGGGGAGAGTTATCGACGTGGGGGTAGGTACATTAAGAAGAAATGACGGTGCCCATATAACGGTTAGGGGGGGGAGTTATCGACGTGGGGGTCAGGTATATATGGAGGTATATTAAGAAGAACATGAAGGTGCCCCTATAACTGTTAGGGGAGAGAGTTATCGACGTGGGGGTCAGGTATATATGAAGGTATATTAAGAAGAACATGAAGGTGCCCCTATAACGGTTAGGGGAGAGAGTTATCGACGTGGGGGTCAGGTATATATGAAGGTATATTAAGAAGAACATGAAGGTGCCCCTATAACTGTTAGGGGGGAGAGTTATCGACGTGGGGGTAAGGTATATATGAAGGTATATTAAGAAGAAGATGACGGTGCCCCTATAACTGTTAGGGGGGAGAGTTATCGACGTGGGGGTCAGGTATATATGAAGGTATATTAAGAAGAAGATGACGGTGCCCTATAACTGTTAGGGGGGAGAGTTATCGACGTGGGGGTCAGGTATATATGAAGGTATATTAAGAAGAAGATGACGGTGCCCTATAACTGTTAGGGGGAGAGTTATCGACGTGGGGGTCAGGTATATATGAAGAGTATATTAAGAAGAAGATGACGGTGCCCCTATAACTGTTAGGGGGGAGAGTTATCGACGTGGGGGTCAGGTATATATGAAGGTATATTAAGAAGAAGATGACGGTGCCCTATAACTGTTAGGGGGAGAGTTATCGACGTGGGGGTCAGGTATATATGAAGGTATATTAAGAAGAAGATGATGGTGCCCCTATAACTGTTAGGGGGGAGAGTTATCGACGTGGGGGTCAGGTATATATGAAAGTATATTAAGAGTTAACGACTATGAAGTGCACTCGAGGCCAATATCAGATATTAATATAGATAGATCTAATAGACTCTTAATCACGCTTAATACTGATAACATTAACCCTTCCCGATAACATTAACCCTTTATACCACACCTGTTAAATGGCTTAATTCCCATTGTCTTATATTGTTTTAGTTAAACTGTCTTCAAGTCCAATTATTTCGTTTTTCGTTTCGAATTTCTAATCCATTTTATTTCAAGAACAGTAAAAAGTGAACAAATCGTCGAAGGCCTCAAAAAATATAAAACGTAATTAAGGAAAGAAAATTTTGGTTCAAGATAACGCGGTATATTATTTATATAGTTTAGTATTGATGGTCCGTTCATACTTAATATATGTCCAACCATAGCAAACAGGCAAGTTAAAATATCACATCCAACCAACTAGAGGATTGTGCTCGGTGTCCAATCTGTGATCAGATTATGCTTGATAAAAAAAATATGCGACTCTTATATTCAAGTAAGGCCTATACTGTTAGAGCACTAGTCAAATAACACAGGTCATTTTGGAAACTTGAAAAACAAGATTCATTAATTAAACGACCAATCGATCCAGTACAGGTGCGAGTTGAAAGGAACAGAGAAAAATCACCTGTCTTTGATTAGATGGGATAATTTGTTAATTAATTAAAGTTAATTAGATTAGTATAAAGCCTGAAAGTTAATTAGATTAATTACAGTTTGGATATTAATTTCATATTTATACTATCATTATTATTATTATTATTATTATTATTACTATACTGCTATTAGGCAGGCAGCTAATTGTCAACTACAAGCACTGGCCCTGAAGATGTTCCATTACCTTTCAGGACATGTAATGTGAAATAGGCAACGTAAAAAACCATTTCACTACACCGTAGCTACCGATATTTCTTTCAGGATATTTAACGTGATATAGTCAACGTAAAAAACAATTTCACTACACCGTAGCTACCGATATTTCTTTCAGGATATTTAACGTGATATAGCAACGTAAAAAACCATTTCACTACACCGTAGCTACCGATATTTCTTTCAGGATATTTAACGTGATATAGTCAACGTAAAAAACCATTTCACTACACCGTAGCTACCGATATTTCTTTCAGGATATTTAACGTGATATAGTCAACGTAAAAAATAATTCACTACATCATGACTATTTATATATATATATATATATGTCTTTTAGACATTTAATTTGATACAGGCTATGAAAAAACATATTTATCTACAATATGACTATAGACTACACCGTATGTACTACATCTCGACTAATATTATCTCTTAGTATTGGCAGCTTAATTATTAAACTAAATAAGACAACTATTATAGATATACTACTCCTTCCTTTTTGCAACGTTTCAATTACATATAGGAATCTTTATCAAGTTCCAACAATAATAGATATATACTTTAGTTCCAGGTTATGAGACAATGTCATTGCTTTCTATTGGCATTATTTGGACTTTCTATATGGTATTGTCTAAATAATGAATGGAGTTTTACGTCCTACACCTGTAAATTAAGACCAGTGATTATAAGAGATACTCTCCTATAGAAACACTAGCCTAGAATCTATCAAGTATTAGATGTTATAAGAGATATCTCCTATATAAACACTGACCTAGTCACAGTATTAGATGTTATAAGAGATATTCTCCTATAGAAACACTGGTCTAGAACAATAGTATTAGATGTTATAAGAGATATCTCCTATAGAAAGCACTGGTCTAGACATAGTATTAGGATGTTATAAGAGATATTCTCCTATAGAAACACTGGTCTAGAACAATAGTATTAGATGTTATAAGAGATACTCTCCTATAGAAACACTGGCCTAGGTCACTAGTATTAGGTGTTATAAGAGATACTCTCCTATAGAAACACTGGCCTAGGTCACAAGTATTAGGTGTTATAAGAGATACTCTCCTATAGAAGCACTGGCCTAGGTCACTAGTATTAGGTGTTATAAGAGATACTCTCCTATAAAACACTGGCCTAGGTACAAGTATTAGGTGTTATAAGAGATACTCTCCTATAGAAGCACTGGCCTAGGTACAAGTATTAGGTGTTATAAGAGATACTCTCCTATAGAAACACTGGCCTAGGTTACAATATTAGGTGTTATAAGAGATACTCTCCTATAGAAGCACTGGCCTAGGTTACAAGTATTAGGTGTTATAAGAGATACTCCCCTATAGAAGCACTGGTCTAGGTCACAAGTATTAGGTGTTATAAGAGATACTCCCCTATAGAAGCACTGGCTAGGTCACAAGTATTAGGTGTTATAAGAGATACTCTCCTATAGAAGCACTGGACTAGGTTACAAGTATTAGGTGTTATAAGAGATACTCTCCTATAGAAACACTGGTCTAGGTTACAAGTATTAGGTGTTATAAGAGATACTCTCCTATAGAAACACTGGTCTAGGTCAATAGTATTAGGTGTTATAAGAGATACTCTCCTTAGAAACACTGGCCTAGTCACAAGTATTAGGTGTTATAAGAGATACTCTCCTATAGAAACACTGGTCTAGGTCACAAGTATTAGGTGTTATAAGAGATACTCTCCTATAGAAGCACTGGCCTAGGTCACAAGTATTAGGTGTTATAAGAGATACTCTCCTATAGAAGCACTGGCCTGGGTCACAAGTATTAGGTGTTATAAGAGATACTCTTCTATAGAAGCACTGGCCTAGGTCACAAGAAATTTTACGAGGGGCAATCGTGGGGTTTGTACGATGAGAATATTTGAAGAATAAGTAATAATCTTGATATTAATATGTCGATAAAAACCGATATACTCCGTGCTTTATCAACAATACCGTGATTTGATTGGTTAACAGGTGGTGTATATCATCCATAACTCACAGTTGACAGCCAATCAGATATCGATTATTCAATTCTTATCAATTATAATTTAATATCTTTCTTTTGTCTTTCAATTTCACTTATTAATGAGAAATTAGGATCGAAATGAAAAGTGACGATGTTTGGCCCAGGTGTGTTTCAAATCTTATATAGTAACTTACAAACGAATAACAATTTAGATCTTGTAGTGTCATTCGTCTGCTTGTGGAAAAAAGTGACCATCGTTACAAGACAGAGTAAAATTATTTAAAAACTAGAATATTGTGAAGGAAAAGGGACATTAATGTTTATATATACCATAGTATACTGTGAAAAATATTATTGAAGACTGAAATTTTAAATGTAAAAATAATTTAAGATAAACTGGAATTAACATCAATAGAATTGTGTGGAGATGATTTATTAAATATTGGATGAAGTAAATGTTTTATAGACGAGATATATATATTTACTATATTTAATACGAAATACAGATTTTAATAATTTTTATCCAGCGAAATCAGATTTTATAAATATAAGAATTAACGGTTTGAAAAATAGAATAATTAAAGGATATCGACTTTACGAAAAATGGATTTAAGTGTACCGAAATCTGAACCGCACTGTATGGCTGGAGTAAATCATTCCATAGACAATATTTTAGGTTCGAGCGTTTCTGAAACCCACGAACAACACGAACTTATCACGGACTCTGACCACAGTAATTTAATTCATTCTGACAGTAGAGTTACCTCACAATCTGATAATAAGGCATCTACAGAACCAGGTAAATATTTATTATATAATCATTTATTTAAGGACAGCGTCAAGGGAGATAATGCTAAAAGAAAAGGCAATGTGAATTTTAAATACAACTTTTTATTTAATGTTTTTATTTTATCATAGGTACAAATACACTCAATAATAGGTATTAGATATTTTATATTGTTTATTTCATATTTCTATACAATGTAGTCTAATAATTTTTTTTATTTTTTTTGTGTGTTAATTTGAATTTCCAAGTCGATTAATGTTATCAGTGTCCCTGATACATATAAAAAATATAGAAAACCTTTTTACAATCTCTTTAATAGAACTGTTTAGTTTTAGTAGAATTACAGGAACCACAGACATCTGATTGAAAATTAGAATGGTGTAAATTGATGCTATCAGTGTCCCTGATACACATACAAAATATAGAAAACCTCTTTACAATCTCTTTAATAGAACTGTTTAGTTTTAGTAGAATTACAGGAACTACAGACGTCTGATTGAAAATTAGAATGGTGTAAATTGATACTATCAGTGTCTCTGATACACATACAAAATATAGAAAACCTCTTTACAATCTCTTTAATAGAACTGTTTAGTTTTAGTAGAATTACAGGAACTACAGACATCTGATTGAAAATTAGAATGGTGTAAATTGATACTATCAGTGTCCCTGATACACATACAAAATATAGAAAACCTCTTTACAATCTCTTTAATAGAACTGTTTAGTTTTAGTAGAATTACAGGAACCACAGACATCTGATTGAAAATTAGAATGATGTAAATTGATACTATCAGTGTCCCTGATACACATAAAAATTTAGAAACCCTCTTCACAATCTCTTTAATAGAACTGTTTAGTTTTAGTAGAATTACAGGAACCACAGACGTCTGATTGAAAATTAGAATGGTGTAAATTGATGATATCAGTGTCTCTGATACACATACAAAATATAGAAAACCTCTTTACAATCTCTTTAATAGAACTGTTTAGTTTTAGTAGAATTACAGGAACCACAGACATCTGATTGAAAATTAGAATGGTGTAAATTGATGCTATCAGTGTCCCTGATACACATACAAAATATAGAAAACCTCTTTACAATCTCTTTAATAGAACTGTTTAGTTTTAGTAGAATTACAGGAACTACAGACGTCTGATTGAAAATTAGAATGGTGTAAATTGATCTATCAGTGTCTCTGATACACATACTAAAATATAGAAAACCTCTTTACAATCTCTTTAATAGAACTGTTTAGTTTTAGTAGCATTACAGGAACTACAGACTCTGATTGAAAATTAAATGGTGTAAATTGATGATATCAGTGTCCCTGATACACATACAAAATATAGAAAACCTCTTTACAATCTCTTTAATAGAACTGTTTAGTTTTAGTAGATTACAGGAACTACAGACGTCTGATTGAAAATTAGAATGGTGTAAATTGATGATATCAGTGTCTCTGATACACATACAAAATATAGAAAACCTCTTTACAATCTCTTTAATAGAACTGTTTAGTTTTAGTAGAATTACAGGAACCACAGACGTCTGATTGAAAATTAGAATGGTGTAAATTGATACTATCAGTGTCCCTGATACACATACAAAATATAGAAAACCTCTTTACAATCTCTTTAATAGAACTGTTTAGTTTTAGTAGAATTACAGGAACTACAGACATCTGATTGAAAATTAGAATGGTGTAAATTGATACTATCAGTGTCCCTGATACACATACAAAATATAGAAAACCTCTTTACAATCTCTTTAATAGAACTGTTTAGTTTTAGTAGAATTACAGGAACCACAGACATCTGATTGAAAATTAGAATTATGTAAATTGATGATATCAGTGTCCCTGATACACATACAAAATATAGAAAACCTCTTTACAATCTCTTTCAAATATTATTTAATATCAAGTCAAGTCAGTGTTGGTTCAGGTGACTTTAATATATACTTTATCTCACTTAGTGTATTCATAACCGGATATGACGTACTGCTGTGAAGTGCTTTTGACAAGAGCAATTTGGTGAAATCAATTTACCATCTGGGCAAACTCATATAAAATCTTCACGCTATCAGATCAGTCCGGTTTTCGCTTGTCAGTGATGCAGGTCATAGGAACTGACATGGAAAAACCATCCAGTCGTTCGGATGGGACAATAAACCGAGGCCCAGTGTGCTACAGGCTGTGCACGTTAAGATCCCTCGACAGTTGGAAATCGCAAAAAGAGTACATTAACTCCATTCATTAATTTTTTTAATTCTTGAATATTGTCATTATCCCTAAGATCCCTTGACAGTTGGAAGTCCTAAATAAAATGGGCTAATGCCGCTGTCTTGGCACAATTTCCCTAGTTGCACACTGCATGGCGTTCCCCGTCTTCATTAGCCCTTAAGGTGCACAGCACAAGAGTAGGGCGTAAAACTCCATTCATTTCATCCACGGAAGCTGAGTCAATGCTACAGAATTCGTTTCATTCAAATAGTCTACCCACAGTTTAACTTTGTTTCCCTTAACTGAACTCCGGTTGTTGTCTCTTCTTTAGATGAAATGGTCGATTTACGTCCCCGTTTTACTATTAAAGCCCTCGAATCTCCAATCATAGAAACAACATAAGGTCCCCTTTCAATTAAAGTCAATTTAAAAAGTTATTTATGAGGCTAAACGCCTGATAAAGTTTCAAGTTTTAACTTTGAAGTATAATATTATTATATTAAGAAATAGTTTAATAATAAAACAAGTCAATAGACAGTAAATCGTACACTCTGACAGTTTCAATAGGTTCGGGTTAAAACATCCAGTTTGATAATATAGGCTACCAATTAATATTTCAGGGAAAGATTAGACCAACTAGACCAGTTGAAATACAATTTGTTGTAAAGTTTAGTGTTGCCCTTACACCATAGTTGTCACCAATTGTGTATGGTTGTCGCTTAGAATAGTTGTCACCAATTGTGTATGGTTGTCGCCTAGAATAGTTGTCACCAATTGTGTATGGTTGTCGCTTAGAATAGTTGTCACCAATTGTGTATGGTTGTCGCTTAGAATAGTATGTCACCAATTGTGTATGGTTGTCGCTTAGAATAGTTGTCACCAATGTGTATGGTTGTCGCTTAGAATAGTTGTCACCAATTGTGTATGGTTGTCGCTTAGAATAGTTGTCACCAATTGTGTATGGTTGTCGCTTAGAATAGTTGTCACCAATTGTGTATGGTTGTCGCTTAGAATAGTTGTCACCAATTGTGTATGGTTGTCGCTTAAATAGTTGTCACCAATTGTGTATGGTTGTCGCTTAAATATTGTCACCAATTGTGTATGGTTGTCGCTTAGAATAGTTGTCACCAATTGTGTATGGTTGTCGCTTAGAATAGTTGTCACAAGTTTGACAACAATCGCCATGGCTTGAGAGAAACCACAGCATTGTTAAGACGTTTCACGCATGTATATGATCAATTGATTTTATACTTTTCCCTCTATAGGTGAAGATTCTTCACCGAAAAAACAACGAAGATTCCGAACTACTTTTACAACCGAACAACTACACGATCTGGAGAACGTGTTCCTCATCACTCACTACCCGGATGTTAATACGCGAGATGAGCTGAGTATTAAAACAGGACTGAGTGAAGAAAGAGTCCAGGTAAAACTGTTTTGTAAATTATAATTTTATCGGTTATAATTTTGTAGATTTAACCCGTTAGTTCCCCAGATTTGATAGGAGAATCCAAGTTTATGTTATGCTGTGAATTAGTATCTGATGTCTGGACTATTCCAGTCTACGACGATCTTTCGTAGTTGTATGTAGACAAAGCGGGGCTGGATGATAGAGACTTTTAAATACATGTAGAACTACCCTGGGAAGTGTCGCCAACTCGGCAGAGTGTACCCGCCATACTCGATGCTACAGCGAGACTATGTATGCATCTGGGTTTTATTTAAGTTTAGTTTTTGAGAATACGACCCCAGGTAAATCTACTATAATAACTCCAGCATATCTTGTTTTATTGACGTTCTAGAACTATTATATGATTAACATGGATAATAAATACTCTCTTTATAGATCTGGTTTCAAAACCGAAGAGCAAAATGGCGGAAATATGAACGTCTTGGTAATTTTGGAGGACTTCATGAAATAAAAGCCTTGAATTTTGTCCCAGCACCGAAAGCGGTGGTCAAGGTACATCCGTCTGAAGTGAGTATATATAACTTAATTCAAGCCATTGTCGTCTGCTAAAGCACAGTGGTTGGAGCGTTGGTTCTTTACGTCATGACGTCATTTGCTTGGATATGTTGAAAAATAGAGTTATTAAAGCTCTATGGTGGAAAATGAGTTCTAATCTCGACCGGAGTGTGCAAGTCCGATGACCTTGCATTCGGACTAGCTTTAAAAGGGTACGGGTAATCCGGGAAAGATCAATGTCAAGAGGTTTGATCAAGGACCAGCTGGTAGAAACGACCCTTGTGAATCTAAGTTGTTATCCTTGTAATGTAAAATCAATACCAAGAGGTTTGGCCAAGAACCAGCTGGTAGAAAGGATCCTTGTTATCATTGTAAAAACTATATTATTTTCTTTCCTTCTTTCTTACTTAAGGATTAGGTTCCATGGGTTGGATACCTATTCTATATCCACTGCCAGTACTTCTGGAAGACGGTCTAGGCTGGAATCTCTATCTTAGTGGTAATTCAAAAACCATTTTCTCCTCTTTTTCAGGGTCCGAGCAAAAGACGAAGATTCTGTGAAACTGAAATACAGAGTTCATCAGCTGACGTTTCACCGCCAAGAGTTCTCGCCCCTCCCTTAGCCTTATATTCGCCTTACATCAATCTTCACCCATTATTTTACCCGTTTAATTTATATCCACGACCCAGCGTCCCAGAGGAACCCAAAGAACGGTCGCTTCAAACGAGCACCAAGCGTAAGAGTAGTATAATAGAATTGCGGGAAAGAGCGCGTGAGCATCGAATGAATATTGAGATGGAGTCACACTGTACCAGTTCTCCGGAATAACAACATATATTTAGTCTGGATATCAACTTATTTATTATATTTTAAATATCTACGTTAAATAAAATATACCAGATAATATCTATGTGGAACTTGGGTAGCCTATATTCTATTCTTTATAGGAACAAACTTCTTTTATTCATACAATTTCAATAAACGTTTGATTGTTTAAGGTATCTCTTCTACAGGCTTCTCTACGCTTTGTTGAATTGTATCATCATGAGTTGTTTCCTCTTTGTCGCCTTGACCCTCTTCTTCGTCCTTTGTTGGTTTCTCTGGTTCCTCAGGCGCCTTCTCGGGTTTTCTCTTACTCCGTTCTGGAGACTTATCGGTATGTTTATGTGCCTCTTTCGGAAGTTGCGAATCAAGGTACGAACTGTGAGAGGTGTCGGACGATATCTAAAAATATTCAAATTTTCACCCATTTACAATATACATAATAGAATTGAGTAAAGGGGAAGTTTACGTTTTGCGTTTCTGCACCTAATAAAGACGAGCAACGCAATCTAGAGTCCAAGAATCATAGAGGTGTGATTGAAAATGCGAATGAGCAAATCGATGTTATCAGTGTCCCTGATACCCACTTTGTTAACAATCTCTTTAATACAGATTAGTGAGCATGTTGAAATACATGTACATGCATAAGCAACGTTCAGATTCTCTCTCTCTTGTTCTCCAATACACCTACCTTACATTTAAGGTTACTATCCATAGTTACACCTTTCTCTGGTCGCACCATCGGCTTCAGTTTACCAGGGTATTTAGAAATATTCCGGTAATATATTCGGTTAAACTGTAAGATATTATTTACATTTTTAGTTTTTTTTAAAAAGAATAGCGATATTATCAATATATTTCAAACTTCGTCTTATACCTTGACTACAATAGTCACCTTTCTTGTATCACATCTTTACAATGTCAAAATATTACTAACTTCATGTAGACTACAATAGCCACTATTCTTATAAGTTTGAAGAGATTTGATTGGATTATAACGATGATAAAGTTGAAAGTGGTGGAGGGGGGAGGGGTTGAGAGTGGGGAAGTGAGGTATCCTATGTTGTTTAACATCTTTTTAAGTTACCTAAACTGAAATGTACCTACCTGCCACTCGATGGCCCATTTATTATGATTATAGTGGGGTTCTCTGGCGTTTATTCGTTTTAATATAGCTAGGTTCTCGTACGTTATTCTCAATAATTCACGATAACGTTTGGTCTTGTTTAAACTAAATAGAAAATAAATATCCAGGATGATTCATTAGTTTACGATTCAGGGACAAGTGACGAAGCCAGTGGGGAGAGCGTTAAAATGTCCCAGCATCCCCTTAGATTTTATTTATTTCATCTTACCTTTTTTTGCAATAATCTTTTTTAACATTATCAACTCGGCCGCCGGTTCTCATGATGTACGCCATCTTCTCTAGTAATATACGATTATCTTTTTCTACAATCGCTAACCTTTCACCTTCTATCTGGAAAATAAAATATTTTATAAAAAGAAGAAAAGTTATTCGGTCATTTTAGATTCACGTGATCATAAAACCGGCAGTAGAAAAACAATCGGTGAGATGAGAGCGTTCCAACATTTGCCCTCGATCAATGTTAGGAGGTTTGACCATGGACCAGCATGTAGACAGGATTTCCGTTGTTTTCCTTGTAGAATCAATGCTAAGAGGTTTAACCAAGGACTAGCTTGTTTGAAGGAATTGCGCGACAGAAGCCTTGAGAACCTAAGTTGTTATCAGTGTAAATACTCTACGGTTCCAATGCCTAATTGTAGAGTCCTCTAAAACCTTATTTTGTTATCCTTGTTGGTTTACAGTCGGATCGACTGGTACATACTCTTCAACCCCAGACCATCGTGTAGATTACACTACTGTTAGACTGTTACTAGTATGGGGTTATAGTTATACAGAATTTAATCACCTGAAGTTTTTTAGGTTTGATGTGAAGATGCATGTAAGTTTTTGGTGGGTGGTTATCGATCACGGCTTTGGCTGAAACATAGATAGAAATATACTAGATCTAAACATCTTAGACTAAGGAAGAGGTCTTAATATCAAGCCTGGTAGCTATGGAGTGGGAAAGGGGGCAATACCGCCGTGGAAAAAGGGATTGCCCTCAAGAAAAGAAATTGAACATTTGACAACTGACCAGTTTTTTACTTCAACTAAGGCCATAGCTGGAATAGCCTACCCCATTGGGCCAAGCTGTCGATCTTGTCTGCCATCTTGGAAACTCGAACCCGAACTTAAAATAAAACAAACAAACCTGCCTGAACCTTTCTTCTGTGACATCTGTACACATTTTTATCCCAGGTATGTTTCAGGTATAGATTGTTGGCCGGGGTGATCGGTTGATACGCACGATACATCGCGAAAAATCAGTCAAAAAATCCAGAAAACCGTCCGAAGAAGCCTACGCCGCCATTGACGTTATGTCATCGCCTTGACGTCAAACCATACAAAAAATGACGTTGACGTCGTTGCCCTTACGGTTGGCCATTTTTCATTTTCTACCCCAAGGCAATGGCGTTTCTAAGATCTCACATCACTTTATAATACAAAATTTAGACAAATTTCATTTTTCAGTTTTTAGAAAAACATAGTTTATATATTTACTGATAAAATGAACTGATCCTTGGGTAACTGACCTAACAGACAGGCCTAGAAATTTTCTAACGCCCTGTATATTTCTGTCTACGACTTTCGTACAAGCTGTAAGCAAGGATGGGCTGAATAATACAGGAAATATACAGCCCTTTAAGCAACCACTCTGAGTAGGCGAGCAATTTTTAGCATTTTTCTAGAGTTTACTTGATACACATTTCAATGCGTGTATCATTAGGGCGTTTTCGACTTGAAGGGGGGGGGGGGGTAGGCTGGTGTTGATCACAAAAGGGCTACTTTAATAAACCAATTGACGTCAATTGTCTGGAAATGTCTAATTAATCCAATACAAGATACACACCGTTATATAATTACCCCCGAGTCAATATAACTGGATTATTTAATACATGGATTATAGATTTGATTATGATACAAATACTTTTAACATACCGGACGATATGGGTTATAGTAAGGTCGGTATTGCAGGTTCTTTTTCCAAAACCCTGCAATTGAACTTCCAGCGACCGTATGATTGATTGGAACCATGTAGTCAAGGCTTTGGAAACTAAGGGAATGCAATCCGAGACTAGAGAGTATAAAACAGAAACACAAGTTGTTAAAATCAGTCGACGTCTTGATTCAGTCAACTAACCAACTAGAGAAGAGAAAATTGGACAGTTTTTAACTTGTTTTGTATCAGAAGGAATAAGTTCAGTTCTATACAAGTAAGTTTAAGCTTTGGTCTTTTAAAATTATTCATATCTCCAAAAGACGTAGGCCTACTGTAGGCCTACTTATTTCTTTAGACGTTGTTTCGCTATGCTTTATCCTCTTGCAGTGAACCATAGTTAACATTAAAAGACTGGTTCCTCACTGCACACTGATTTTATCATAGCATTGGTTTCGAGTATTGGGCATTTAACAGAACGAAACACAATTACTGGTTCACAAACTATCCTAGCCTTACTGGTTACAGGTTTGGATTTCTTTAAGCATGGTCCACATCCGGTTACAGGTTTGGATTTCTTTAAGCATGGTGTTCAAAAAACTTGCTTTATCGCTTGAAGAATGTTTCCCTTGTCTCAGATGTAATCGTTTAAAGTTGAATTGTTTTAATATGACCTTAAACCTTGTTTTTTTTTTAATTATTTTTAGAAATGGCATTCTCCGACATAGCAAGAACTCCCAGAACTCCCATGAGTCCAATGATGTCGAAGGTTCTACCTTACGTCAGTAACAAGACATCAAGCCGCCATCTTGGTCGATCTCTAGATATGGGTCATGCTAAAGCTTATTATAATCCTGCTAAGTAAGTTAGATATGATTAGTGAATTATTAATAAGTTTAATTGATTAATTAGAGGTTTATCATTTCTTCTGTTGAGTGATTGAAGGGATCCAGCCGTCATGCTGCCTTGACGTTAATAAGACATTATCAAAACCCGTATTCGAGATACGATGATATACGCATTATAACAATTATATTTTAGCGCTCTGTATCGCTTCTCAATGTCAATAGGGTTCGACAACAAGCTGTTCATACATTTAAATACCAGTATGACAACTCTAGTATCAGGCTTCCTTGCTTCATTTACTCTAGTTCTGGTGCCGAATCTTAATTCCACCAACAACTGAACTTGTTGGTTTAAATACCCGTAACACCACAAGGGTATCCTACGAATATTATATTATAATATCTACCTGGTTTATATTGTAGCAAATCGGTACAAAATTTTAATACCAATTCTGTTTTCATTGTTTCAGTAAATCTGTATATAACAGATATTCAGTTGGTGACTGGGGCCAGTCTAACAATACTCATTTTAATCTCTCGTCTAAAGAAAGATCGTATGGAGAACGATTGAGAGCTGACGCCTGGAGAGCTATTCAGGAGACTGATTCTAGAACTAGAAATCGACAGAATGAAGTCACCAAACGATTGGGTAGGTTTTCGGAGACTTCTAACGTCGTCTCGGACATTCAGAAACTTTTATATAAAGATCAAACAAGTCCATCATCGACATCGATGATGCCCGAGATACAAATAAAACGTAATGACTTTTAAATCTGGAATAAAACAGGTTCTTTTACCAGTTTGATCCAAACTCCGGACAAACTGAACAAATTAAATTACTGATATAATTATTGAATTCTTGGTTTGCAGGTGAACGAGTGACAGACATCGCTTTCTGGAAGAGTGAATTAAACACAGAAATCAACCAAATGGCCACTGAGATAGAAAATCTAAAAGAATATCGCCGAGTTTTAGAGAAAGCATTAGGTGATACAGCCAACCCTTTACATGTAGCTGAAGAATGCTTGATGCATCGTGAAAAACGACGAGGTATTGATTTGGTGAATGATGACGTAGAGAAATCTCTCATTAAGGTAATTAATTATTTATTTATAATTAGGTCGGATGAGAAGGGCTGTAGTGCTGCAGGAATCTGGTACCGAAAGATTGAATCTGCCTCAACAAGGAATTTGTTGCATGATGCTATCGGAGCTGTTCAATCATACAATCTGACTTCATATTCGCATTTCAATAGCCTGATTTGAAGACATTGCCTAATATAGTTTCTACATCTAGTACTATTCTGCCTGCCATCTTCATGTGGGTTTGGCCAAGAGTTGAAGAAACTTATTGAAATCGTACAATAAGTTTAAATTATTGTTGTATTTTATCTGACAGGAAGTACAGTTAATTAAACATTGTCAAGGAAAGATGAAACGTGTTTTAGATAAAGCTATGGCTCAACTCAAGTAAGTTTATAAATACGATATATATTATAACTCTATACATGATAACGAGTTGCTGCTCTGTTTCTTATCATCCACTCTTTTAGTATTGACTCCACTCTGGTCGAAAGACATACCAAGTCTTTAGGCTCAATTAAACAGTACTGTATCTACAATAGATATACTGGGTGTCTACGTTTAAATAAAACCTTCAAAGCTATATCATAATCCACAACAAAACACATTAATTATAAATTGTCCAATATTGTTTGTGTTTTTAGAGTAGATCGAGCGGCCCAACATGCTCTAGAAGTCGACTGTAAAGATAAACATCATGCTCAACATCTTGATGACAGAATGCAACAATTAAAAAATTCTTCAGCTGGAATCGGATATTTCCCCAGTATTGAAAATGTTGATAATACGTAAGTTAAATTTATATCCTTTTTCGCCCATTTTTATTCTATACAGATAGCTGAAATTTATCAGTTCTATCAGCTGGTAAAGTAAATATTTAGATGACTATACAGATAGCTGAAATAGAGCTCTATCAGCTGGTAAAGTAAATATTAAGATGTCTCTACAGATAGCTGAAATTGAGTTCTATCAGCTGGTAAAGTAAATATTTAGATGACTATACAGATAGCTGTAATAGAGCTCTATCAGCTGGTAAAGTAAATATTTAGATGACTATACAGATAGCTGTAATAGAGCTCTATCAGCTGGTAAAGTAAATGTTTAGATGACTATATAGATAGCTGAAATTGAAAGTTTACAAGTAACGCATCAGGTCTGTTCTACTTTCATAGAATCACCATCCCTGAATCGTGGGCGAGATATACTCAAGAGAACGTGATCAGATCTCAGAAAGAAAGAGCAGCTTCAGAAAAACTTCGAGGTGAAATAGATAGCTGTATGAGGTCCTGTGCCAATGAAATGTGGAGTATATTTAACGCTGTGAATAATAACTTCAATATGAGAATCCACGATACTTCAGACGCTAGAAATAAACTCCAGGCTCATCTACAAAGGGTAAGTTAACAGTATAGGGGGGTGGGAATCACTTCTGTGGTGGAACCAGTAAACTGAAACTGGCAGTATAATTACGGGACAGCTGTAAGGTTGAAAAGTCAATTATTATGCCTTAGTCATTTCTGTTCAGTTAGTCATTCAAATCATAAACTCTCAATTACCGGTATATTTTTATTATTTCAGACGATGCAAGAAATCTTCGACATGGAAAGAAATATTCATCTGTTAAGAAAAGCCATTCAAGATAAAGAAAATCCAATGAAAGTGGCTCAAACTCGACTTGATGAAAGAACAAGAAGAATCCATGTTGAAGTCTGTCACGATCCTGTTATGAAAACGTAAGTTGTGGATTGTTGATAGATCTTGCATTGAAACCCCTCGAGGGTTGAAAATGGTGCGCACTATATTAGCAATTATTCAGTATATCTATTTAGAATTAATCCTCAGAGTTTGCACGTAATAACCAACTTCTCAACCACTGGGGCTTGTATGGACATGGTTTGTGGTTTGGGATAGGGGAGTTTTGTTTCGGAAATATGTCTTACCAGATAAACATAGGAGACGAAGCACCAACTATAGTAAGATCACCGCTACCCTCTTCTCTTCATCTACCCTCATACCAAACTGTTGTTTATTTCAGATTAAAACATGAAGTCAACGATATCCGAGAATCTATCTCTATTTTAAAGAAGAGCCTCCGGGAATCAGAATTAAGTTTGGCCAGGTTGATGAAAACCAAAGCTGTTCTAGAAAATGATATCGGAGTGAAGGAGAACTCGCTGAAATTAGATTCTCAGCTTTGTATGGGAATGAGAAAAGGTTTCCCCATGGATCCTAAAGTTGGTCCAATCTTCCAGATGCCGACATGTTAACTTTCAACTTTTATTATTCAATATTTTATTTTCGTACAAATTTTATTTCCACATCTGTGTGTAAATCTGAGCTGAGATTGCCCTAGAAGCTCTTGAAGCATGTGGACTTTCGTCAGATCAAAATTTTGTTTCGTTTTTTATATGAAATTTTGGTTGAGATTTTTTGGAACTATAATTTAGATTTTTAATTGTAAAAGAATGATACTTGTTTTTCTATGACATATTTATCTCTAATTTAATTAAATATATTTCTATATTATAAGTTATATTTTATTTCTGTCTCATTGTAAAAACACCACAAGAAAAACAACGGTCTAGAGCTCTAGTCAAACATGACTGGTAAATACAGTTAAATCAACAGCCTAGAGCTCTAGTCAAACATGACTGGTAAATACAGTCAAATCAACAGTCTAGAGCTCTAGTCAGACATGAATGGTTTTTTTTCCAATTCACAGACACAATATCTGGTTGTTGAGCTACATGTATCTGCATATGTATTTTAAGATGACTGGATTCAGAAAATGACTTACTACAAACACCACAATTAAAGGGTTTGTCTCCTGTGTGTAATCTCATGTGTTTGTTTAGATTACTACTTTGTGAGAAATATTTACTACAAACATCACATTTAAAAGGTTTCTCTCCAGTATGTGTTCTTAAATGTTTATCTAGTTCACTAACACAATAGCATTCTTTCTGACATAAATAACATTTAAATACAGGAATTGAAGGATTGTGAGTCTTTAAATGTTTCCTTAAGACTTGTAAATTTTTAAATGATTTACTACAAACATCACATGAAAAGGCTTTATCAACTGTACTATGTGAATTTATATGATCTTTAAGAAGTTTGGAATGAGTAAAAGATTTACCACAAACACCACAACCATAGACTCTCTGTTTAGAATGAGTTACAGCATGAAGATGTATGAGAGAAGTTAAAGTAAAAGACTTCTCACAAACATCATTATCCTGTGTCTTAATGGCCTTTATATAACTACGATGAATTTTCAAATGCCTTTTTAAATTTCTTAACTGAGAAAATTGTCTACTACAAACATCACATATAAAAGGTTTTTCTCCGGTATGTGTTTGTATATGTCTATTAAAGTTACCAGACTGGGTAAAAGTTCTCCTACAAACATCACATTTATATGGTTTCTGTCCTGTATGTGTTCGCATGTGTTTACTCAGTTCACTTGTCCACGAGAAAAGTTTTGGACATAATTCACAGTGGTAGAAGTTTTTATCAGAATGATATTTTGTATGCTCTTTTAATCTGATAAGATTAGTAAATGATTCACCACAAACATCACAATTATGAACTGGTTTTCCTTTCCCAGTATGTGTAGCAATATGTTTCTTTAAATCACTAGTCCTGGCAAATGGTTTTCCACAAACATCACAAATATAAGGTTTCTCTCCTGTGTGAATCATCATATGAACTTTGATGTCACTGGCCCAAGTAAAAGATCTACCACAGATATCACAACTATAAGCTTTCTCTCCAGTATGTATTAACATGTGACTCTGTAGCCTAGAAGCAGCTGATAATAATTTACCACAAACACCACAAGGAAATCGCTTCTCTCCATTAGTGGCATGAGTTTTTCTATGATCCTTCATTGCACCTGATCGTTTATAAGACTTACCACAGATATCACATTTGAATGGTTTCTCTCCAGAATGAGACATCAAGTGGTTCTGTAAATGACTGCTCTGTATAAATGATCTACCACAAACATCACATCTAAATGGTTTCTCCCCAGTATGTTTCCTTTTATGAATTTTTAATGAACTTGGCTTAGTAAAATACTTACTACAGACATCACATTGATGTTTTAATGGTGAGTGTTTATCTGGTAATTTAGGAACTACTATAACAGGCAGTGTTTGATTAGAATGGTTGATCTTGTTATTCTGTTGTCTGATTTCGTTTTGATTCATTATCTTCACTGGAATCTTAAATCACCTATAAAAAAGTTATGTTAAGATGTTTAAGTTGCAAGATTCCCTCGTAAGACTTTATTTAACTCAGTTAACATACATAGCCTACAGGTCCCAAACCACCCTGACAGCAGTTGGTGAGGTAGGTATGCCAGCCTCATATAGACTTTAATCTAACTCAGTCAACATACATCATAGCCTACTTCCTACGGTTGGCTAGGCTAGGACTCAAACCACCCTGACAGCAGTTGGTGAGGTAGGTATGCCAGCCTCATATAGACTTTAATCTAACTCAATCAACATACATCATAGCCTACTTCCTACTATTGGACAGCAGTTGGTGAGGGCTCTATTCCAGTATCTGATAACCATTTTGGCTGTTGCCGATTTGTAAATTGTTTTGTCAAGATGTCTATCAGAGACAGATGTTTCGGACTACCCCTCATACCAGTGTCTCAAATTTCCTCGCAATCGGACCATTTTTTAAGTCGATTTTTTTGTTTCGTACAAATGAAGTAGCGCCATTCTCAAATCTGAAGACGAGGTCGAGGGGGGACAGTCGCCAGTCACGGGCCAACAGGAGCATTATCTTTACTGATCAAACCAGGTTAGATACGTTTAACTTTTATGTTTTCAATATATGTGGCGAGATATAGACTAAAAACAAACTTACATTTATCAAAATTCAAAACGTTTTTTTGTTGTTGTTTTTAAATTATTTAAAGCCCATTACGAGTATGAATGAACGAGTCGTTTCGTACTAGATTAGTCTGTTCGTTAGAACACAAAACTAGATACTGTGGTGTTCAATAAGCGAGACATACAAAATACGATAGTTCTTTTCTTTGTAAATTATAAACCAACGATAATCAAAAATCTATATGTCAAAGTTGACAACATATCATAACTTTTGTTGTTGACGAAACGACTCGTTCAATCATTCCCGTACATTTTCTTTGTCTTCAGTCACCGACCGGAATCAGCACAAAGAGAAGTCGATAAATTACCATCAAAACAAGAAATCAGACGATTTGGATAATGGCTTATGTAGAAAAAGAAGAGGGCATGATTTTGCCTCGTACGTGAGAGCCAACAGATTGAGGCCCTACCGTTTCATCCCCCGAATTTGAAGACTTCGCCTTCTCGCGTTTTTGACTTCTTCATCGTGTTGTATTTTATATAGTCATATTTTATCTAGTAGGCTACTCGTCCATTAGAAATATTAACTACATTATTTCTGACATGTTTTTTGAAACCGAACTTTTATTAAGTGATTGTTGATGTTTTGTGATTAAAGACAGACGGCTGAACGAAAAAAAGGTAACTGTTTTATACTTTAAACTTTATCATACTTTTAACTTTATCATACTTTTAACTTTATCATACTTTTAACTTTATCATACTTTTAACTTTATCATACTTTTAACTTTATCATTAATTAACACTAAATATTAAATAGACACTGTCAATCATCTAAGATGATCTAAGATGATCTTAGAGAATCATTGATTTGAACTTAGCAGAAAGATCTTTTCGACTACATTAATTTTATGGCCTTCTTCAACAAACAAAAGTGTGTGATTAGCTTAAAGTATTCAAAATTAACATGTTGTTTTAATTTAATTGTAGAAGTACCTGAACTCTCTCAGTTAGAAAAGGAAAGTATTCAGGGAAGTGTTCAGTGTCTTCAATAGAGAGAAAGAAATAACCAATTTGTTGCAAGGGAGATAATAGCTAAGATCCTAGAATCCTGTCTCCAAGCTGGACTTAGATCAAACTTCTTCCATAGATTATAAGCTGTATCTATTTACAGCTAGTTAACTGATTTTCTGTTCAATATGAAGTCAACAGCACGGCATAGAAAACGTTCTAACTGTGATGTTTGTGGTAAATCATTTGCCCAGAGTAATAATCTTAAAATTCACATGTTTACTCATACTGGAGAAAAACCTTTTAAATGTGATCATTGTGAAATGGCATTTACCACTAACAGTAAACTTAAAGTGCATATACGAGTACATACTGGAGAAAAACCATATAAATGTGATGTTTGCAGTAAATCATTTGTGTATATTAGTAGTTATAAAGATCATTCAGTAAAAATTCATGGTATTTATAGAGAAAAGCCTGAAAACTTGACAAAATGTGAAATTTGTAATAATAATGTATCAGTTAATGATTACCAGCAACATATTATAACTGTTCATACTGTAGAAAGACCCTTCAGTTGTGGTGTTTGTGGTAAAACTTTCACTCTACAGGAATACCTAAGGAAACATGTGGTATTACATACAGCTGATAAACCTTATACTTGTGGAGTTTGTAGTAAAAAATTTCTTAAATTTGCAGGGCTTAAAAGTCATATGAAAATACATACTGGAGAGAAACCCTATTCGTGTGGTAATTGTAATAAGTCTTTCATTCAAGTGGGACAGTTAAAATTTCATATGATGCTTCATTCTGGAGAGAAACCGTTTAAATGTGAATTTTGTGATAAAACTTTTACTAGAAAAACTCATGCTGTGGCACACGAATCAACTCATACTGGTGATAAGCCACATAAATGTGATATTTGTAATAAATCATTTACTCATATTTGTGAGTTGAAAAATCACTTGCGAGTCCATACTGGAGAGAAGCCTTTTACTTGTGATGTTTGTTTCAAAGCTTTCGCATATTCTTCTAGCTTTAAAAGACATTTACAAATCCATTCTATGGACAAACCATTTTGTTGTGGTGTTTGTGGTAGATCGTTTATTCTGTTATCTTATTTAACTAGACATATTAAAATACATTTGTAAATGTTGGTGCTATTTATTTATTAAGCTAGCTATATACATGTATAACTCTAGTTTGTTCTAGGGTGGTGAATGGCTCAGTGGTTAGCGAGTTGGACTGTCGTCTGCTAGGCGACTAGGTGCCGTGGGTTCGAATCCCGATCGGTGCGAGGAAATAAAAATTAGGTCTGATTCCTAGGCCCGTGCTTTCCCGGAACTACGAGATAGTAGTTTCCACCCCTCTATCTAGTTTGTTCTAGGTTAGCTTTAAAACATGTCAAGCTATAACAAACTGTGTCTAATACTTATTGGACCATATACCATAATACCATAAGTCAACCATGAGGTATAATGTATACAATTCTATCAATAAAAACTGATATATCTAATTTCAATTTAAACAGAAAATTTCAAATAAAAAACGAAATGAAATTTTGATCTGAGGACAACCTGAAGCAATACAGACCAACAGGAAACTAAGATGGTACGAAAATAAAATATTCAATAAATATAAATTAATAAAAGTGGGAAGTCGGCATCTGGAAAATTGGACCAACTTTAGGATCCATGGGGAAACCTTTTCTCATTCCCATACAAAGCTGAGAATCTAATTTCAGCGAGTTCTCTTTTACTCCAATATCATTTTCTAGAACAGCTTTGGTTTTCATCAACCTGGCCAAACTTAATTCTGATTCCCGGAGGCTCTTCTTTAAAATAGAGATAGATTCTCGGATATCATTGACTTCATGTTTTAATCTGAAATAAACAACAGTTTGGTATGAGGGGGAGGAGACAGGTTTGGGAGTTTGAAGATGAGGGGAGAGAGGTGGGGATAAAGATATGAGAGGGGAGAGGGGAGGGTTGAGAGAGAGAAGGGTGGTTTTATTAATTTATAGCTAGCATGTTATATCCAATATCTTGTCCTATATTTCAATGATATGGTGACACAGTTTTGAAGCAATCTCAATGATTCACAACTGAACAATCACAGTGAAAACTATAATGGTTGGCTCAAAAAGATTCCTTATGAAGATGTTTATGACAGATATAGATACCGTATAATTGCGAATATAGTGCGCACCCTCGAGAGGTTTCAATGCAAGATCTATCAACAATCCCCAACTTACGTTTTCATAACAGGATCGTGACAGACTTCAACATGGATTCTTCTTGTTCTTTCATCAAGTCGAGTTTGAGCCACTTTCATTGGATTTTCTTTATCTTGAATGGCTTTTCTTAACAGATGAATATTTCTTTCCATGTCGAAGATTTCTTGCATCGTCTGAAATATTAAAGATATAATTCAGAGTTTGTGTCTATAGTTTGACATTATATTCATAGGAATTGTTCTCTTTAACTGTTTCCTTGAACGATCACGTTTGGTTTTCAAAGAGTATGATAGCTTGAATGTCCGTCTCCACACAATACAATAAAAACTTACCCTTTGTAGATGAGCCTGAAGTTTATTTCTAGCGTCCGTAGTTTCATGGATTCTGGTGTTGAAGGCGTTATTCACAGCGTTAAATATATTCCACATTTCATTGGCACAGGACCTCATACAGCTATCTATTTCACCTCGAAGTTTTTCTGAAGCTGCTCTTTCTTTCTGAGATCTGATCACGTTCTCTTGAGTATATCTCGCCCACGATTCGGGGATGGTGATTCTATGAAATGAAGCAAAGACTTGATGAACTTCCAGCCGAGAGAAAAGATATCCTAATTCATTCACGGTAGAACTTTCTGTAAACTCTAAATTTTAAATAACGTCATGGTACTTTCGCTTGTATTAAGTGACCTTTATATAAATGGCTCGAGAATCTGGTACTGGTAAACTGAACTTAACTTACGTATTATCAACGTTTTCAATACTGGGGAAATATCCGATTCCAGCTGAAGAATTTTTTAATTGTTGCATTCTGTCATCAAGATGTTGAGCATGATGTTTATCTTTACAGTCGACTTCTAGAGCATGTTGGGCCGCTCGATCTACTCTAAAAACACAAACAATATTGGACAATTTATAAATACCGTGTTTTGTTGTGGATTATGATAAAGATTTGAAGGTTTTATTTAAACGTAGACACCCAGTATATCTATTGTAGATACAGTACTGTTTAATTGAGCCTAAAGACTTGGTATGTCTCATGACCAGAGTGGAGTCAATACTAAAAGAGTGGATGATAAAACACAGAGCAACAGTCGGTACCATGTATAGAGTTATACTGTATATCTTATTTATAAACTTACTTGAGTTGAGCCATAGCTTTATCTAAAACACGTTTCATCTTTCCTTGACAATGTTTAATTAACTGTACTTCCTGTTAGATAAAATACAACAATAATTTAAACTTATTGTACGATATTGTAAGTTATCGACAGTAAGTAGTGATATGTTGGTTAATCGTCAACTTGTTGTAATACCAGCTTGAGAATTTAAACTGTCGAGTGAGTGGGATGGCTGACTGAAACCCCACATTCAACAAAAGTTAATTTCGCGACCCCCGATCCCTTTCATTGGCAGCTTTTCTCACCCGACCTAATTATAAATAATAATTAATTACCTTAATGAGAGATTTCTCTACGTCATCATTCACCAAATCAATACCTCGTCGTTTTTCACGATGCATCAAACATTCTTCAGCTACATGTAAAGGGTTGGCTGTATCACCTAATGCTTTCTCTAAAACTCGGCGATATTCTTTTAGATTTTCTATCTCAGTTGCCATTTGGTTGATTTCTGTGTTTAATTCACTCTTCCAGAAAGCGATGTCTGTCACTCGTTCACCTGCAAAAAAACAATAATTACTTAATTTTCTTTTAAATAATCTTTATTTTGATGTATTTATGCAATTCCTATGTTAAAAATTTAATCTTTCGTTTCGGAATTTATACATCCAAATTTAAAGAGCCGACTGTGAACAAAATTGCTTCTAGTGTCACAAAACGAAATATTCCTAATCTGAAAAGCCATGGAATATCAGCATCGTTAATCTCAATATCAATCAATGATCTCACGGAGCATATTAAAGAGCATTGGCTTTTTCTTACCAAGTCGTTTGGTGACTTCATTCTGTCGATTTCTAGTTCGGTTATCGGTTTTCTTGATTGCTCTCCAGGCGTCAGCTCTCAATCGTTCTCCATACGATCTTTCTTTAGACGAGAGATTAAAGTGAGTATTGTTAGACTGACCCCAGTCACCAACTGAATATCTGTTATATACAGATTTACTGAAACAATGAAAACAGAATCGGTATTAAAATTTGAATATTTTGACTATCAAAAGTTATTTTAGTGTTTGCCACCATTAAGGCTACTGGTCACCTAACGTTGTTTCCGGTATTATGTTTTATCTGAGAACAAACAATGATATTTTGGTTAATTTGGTTTGATAGTAATATAAACTTTATAAACAGGTTTATTATCTATATCTTTGTTAGATTTTGTGTTTTATAATATTCTAGTTAGGGCCCTACTTTAAGATGTTCTATCTTTATGATTTGATAGAAATAAAGAATCAATGTTGAAGACAATCAGTTCAATATAATCAATGATAGAAATAGTTATTAATGAAATAACCACGTCTTACTTGGCAGGATTATAATAAGCTTGAGCCTGGCCCATATCTAGAGATCGACCAAGATGGCGGCTTGTAGTCTTGTCACCAGCGTAAGGTAACATGCTTGGCATCATGGAACTAAGTCTGGGAGTTCGAGGAGTTCTGGTAACATCAGAGAATGCCATCTTAAATTTAACTGAAAACTGAAATAAAAAACCGAACAATTCTAGGAACCAAATATCTCGTCTAAAGAATGGTATATTCAGGGGCAATGATTGTATAGAAGTGGACTCCTCCAATGAGAAATACCACCAGGTGTTTCTAAAAGAGTAAGCGCGACATCCGTAACTTCAATATACGTCAACATCGTGAGATACAAGTAACAGTGTATAGCGACTGAGCGAGTAAATTTGATGTAGTTTTCAGACTTACTTGTATAGAACTGAACTGATTCCTTCTGATACAAAACAAGTTAAAAACTGTCAAATTTTCTCTTCTCTAGTTGGTTAGTTGACTGAATCAAGACGTCGACTGATTTTAACAATTTGTGTTTCTGTTTTATACTCTCTAGTCTCGGATTGCATCCCCTTAGTTTCCAAAAACCTTGACTACGATGTCATTATATGAATATTACGGCATCAGCAGGTTAAGAAAGGGACAGATTAAGTTTATTCTAGGTTATATGTTAACCCATGTCGTAGAGTTATGTCACGTGGTTATATCATACACATATAATCCAATAATCTAATAATCTAGCGCTCGATTAGAGGAGTATAAAACAGAAACACAAGTTGTTAAAATCAGTCGACGTCTTGATTCAGTCAACTAACCAACTAGAGAAGAGAAAATTGGACAGTTTTTAACTTGTTTTGTATCAGAAGGAATCAGTTCAGTTCTATACAAGTAAGTTTAAAAACTACATCAAATTTACTCGCTCAGTCGCTATACACAGTTACTTGTATCTCACGATGTTAACGTATATTGAAGTTACGGATGTCGCGCTTACTCTTTTAGAAACACCTGATGGTATTTCTCATTGGAGGAGTCCACTACTATACAATCATTGCCCCTGAATATACCATTCTTTAGACGAGATATTTGGTTTCTAGAATTGTTCGGTTTTTTATTTCAGTTTTCAGTTAAATTAAAGATGGCATTCTCTGATGTTACCAGAACTCCTCGAACTCCCAGACTTAGTTCCATGATGCCAAGCATGTTACCTTACGCTGGTGACAAGACTACAAGCCGCCATCTTGGTCGATCTCTAGATATGGGCCAGGCTCAAGCTTATTATAATCCTGCCAAGTAAGTCGTGGCTATTTTATTCATGAATATTTCTATTATTGATTATATTGAACTGATTGTCTTCAACATTGATTCTTTATTTCTATCAAATCATAAAGATAGAACATCTTAAAGTAGGGCCCTAACTAGAATATTATTAAACACAAAATCTAACAAAGATATAGATAATAAACCTGTTTATAAAGTTTATATTACTATCAAACCAAATAAACCAAAATATCATTGGTTTGTTCTCAGATAAAACATAATACCGGAAACAACGTTAGGTGACCAGTAGCCTTAATGGTGGCAAACACTAAAATAACTTTTGATAGTCAAAATATTCACATTTTAATACTGATTCTGTTTTCATTGTTTCAGTAAATCTGTATATAACAGATATTCAGTTGGTGACTGGGGCCAGTCTAACAATACTCACTTTAATCTCTCGTCTAAAGAAAGATCGTATGGAGAACGATTGAGAGCTGACGCCTGGAGAGCTATTCAGGAGACTGATTCTAGAACTAGAAATCGACAGAATGAAGTCACCAAACGACTTGGTAAGAAAAAGCCAATGCTCTTTAATATGCTCCGTGAGATCATTGATTGATATTGAGATTAACGATGCTGATATTCCATGGCTTTTCAGATTAGGAATATTTCGTTTTGTGACACTAGAAGCAATTTTGTTCACAGTCGGCTCTTTAAATTTGGATGTATAAATTCCGAAACGAAAGATTAAATTTTTAACATAGGAATTGCGTAAATACATCAAAATAAAGATTATTTAAAAGAAAATTAAGTAATTATTGTTTTTTTGCAGGTGAACGAGTGACAGACATCGCTTTCTGGAAGAGTGAATTAAACACAGAAATCAACCAAATGGCAACTGAGATAGAAAATCTAAAAGAATATCGCCGAGTTTTAGAGAAAGCATTAGGTGATACAGCCAACCCTTTACATGTAGCTGAAGAATGTTTGATGCATCGTGAAAAACGACGAGGTATTGATTTGGTGAATGATGACGTAGAGAAATCTCTCATTAAGGTAATTAATTATTATTTATAATTAGGTCGGGTGAGAGTAGCTGTCAATGGAAGGAATCGGGGGTCGCGAGTTCGAATCTCCCTGACGGAGATATCTATGTTTCAGTCAGCCATTCCACTCTCTAGACTGTTTAAATTCTCAAGCTGGTATTACAACAAGTTGACGATTAACCAACATATCACTACTTACTGTCGATAAATTACAATATCGTACAATAAGTTTAAATTATTGTTGTATTTTATCTAACAGGAAGTACAGTTAATTAAACATTGTCAAGGAAAGATGAAACGTGTTTTAGATAAAGCTATGGCTCAACTCAAGTAAGTTTATAAATACGATATATATTATAACTCTATACATGATAACGAGTTGCTGCTCTGTTTCTTATCATCCACTCTTTTAGTATTGACTCCACTCTGGTCGAAAGACATACCAAGTCTTTAGGCTCGATTAAACAGTACTGTATCTACAATAGATATACTGGGTGTCTACGTTTAAATAAAACCTTCAAATCTTTATCATAATCCACAACAAAACACGCTATTTATAAATTGTCCAATATTGTTTGTGTTTTTAGAGTAGATCGAGCGGCCCAACATGCTCTAGAAGTCGACTGTAAAGATAAACATCATGCTCAACATCTTGATGACAGAATGCAACAATTAAAAAATTCTTCAGCTGGAATCGGATATTTCCCCAGTATTGAAAACGTTGATAATACGTAAGTTAAGTTCAGTTTACCAGTACCAGATTCTCGAGCCATTTATATAAAGGTCACTTAATACAAGCGGAAGTACCACGACGTTATTTAAAATTTAGAGTTTACAGAAAGTTCTACCGTGAATGAATTAGGATATCTTTTCTCTCGGCTGGAAGTTCATCAAGTCTTTGCTTCATTTCATAGAATCACCATCCCCGAATCGTGGGCGAGATATACTCAAGAGAACGTGATCAGATCTCAGAAAGAAAGAGCAGCTTCAGAAAAACTTCGAGGTGAAATAGATAGCTGTATGAGGTCCTGTGCCAATGAAATGTGGAATATATTTAACGCTGTGAATAACGCTTTCAACACCAGAATCCATGAAACTACGGACGCTAGAAATAAACTTCAAGCTCATCTACAAAGGGTAAGTTTTTATTGTATAGTGTGGAGACGGACATTCAAGCTATCATACTCTTTTGAAAACCAAACGTGATCGTTCAAGGAAACAGTTAAAGAGAAAAATTCCTATGAATATAATTTCAAACTATAGACACAAACTCTGAATTATATCTTTAATATTTCAGACGATGCAAGAAATCTTCGATATGGAAAGAAATATTCATCTGTTAAGAAAAGCCATTCAAGATAAAGAAAATCCAATGAAAGTGGCTCAAACTCGACTTGATGAAAGAACAAGAAGAATCCATGTTGAAGTCTGCCACGATCCTGTTATGAAAACGTAAGTTGTGGATTGTTGATAGATCATGCAATGGAGCTATCTACAGCCATGTGTTCTCGAGGGTTGAAAATGGTGCGCACTATATTCCCAATTATACTGTATCTATATCTATCATAAACATCTTCATAAGGAATCTTTTTGAGCCAACCACTATAGTTTTCACTGTGATTGTTCAGTTGTGAATCAATGAGATTGCTTCAAAACTGTGTCACCATATCATTGAAATATAGGACAAGATATTGGATATAACATGCTAGCTTTAAATTAATAAAACCACCCCTATCTCTCTCAACCCTCCCCTCTCCCCTCATATCTTTATCCCCACCTCTCTCCCCTCATCTTCAAACTCCCAAACCTGTCTCCTCCCCCTCATACCAAACTGTTGTTTATTTCAGATTAAAACATGAAGTCAATGATATCCGAGAATCTATCTCTATTTTAAAAAAAAAAGAAAACAAAACCCTGGGTCAGAAAAGATATGGGGGTAAATAAAGAACCCAAAGCTGTTCTAGAAAATGTAGGGGAAAGTAAAAAGGAGGATCCTAAATTAGTTTCCAATCTTCCGATGCCAAATTTGAAAAATTTCCAACATTGATCCTAAATTGAATAATTTTTTTTCCCGTGCCACTTGTTAAATAATTTTTCCAGGTTTTTTAATTTAAAAATATTTTTTTGAATTTTTTTTTTGTACATTTTTTCCTTGGTTTAAAATTGAAGTCAGGTTGTTTTAGTTTAAAAAATTTCATAATCGTTTTTTAAAAATACAAATTTTCTTTTTAAAAATTGAAGTCAGATGTAATTCTTAGATTAAAATTTACTATAATCACTTAAAATTTAAATACAAATATATATCTTTTTATGGGTTTTTATTGGAAGTATCAAACAATATCAAGGTATAAGACACAGTTTATAATATCTTGATATGTTTTAAAGATGCCGTAGAACAAACTAGAGTTAGATATAGCTATCTTGATAGATAAATACCCATTCATATCAGTTTTATAGTTTTATATCTAATCTAGAACAATCATTATAAAATAGTCTATGACAAGCAAGATAGACTTATATCCTACCCTATATACCGTGTACCTATCTTCACAATGTCAAGCTATTACAAACTTCATCTTATACATCTTCACAATGTCAAGTTATTACAAACTTCATCTTATACATCTTCACAATGTCAAGTTTTTACAAACTTCATCTTATACATCTTCACAATGTCAAGCTATTACAAACTTCATCTTATACATCTTTACAATGTCAAGTTTTTACAAACTTCATCTTATACATCTTCACAATGTCAAGCTATTACAAACTTCATCTTATACATCTTCACAATGTCAAGCTATTACAAACTTCATCTTATACAGCTTCACAATGTCTAGCTATTACAAACTTCATCTTATACAGCTTCACAATGTCAAGTTATTACAAACTTCATCTTATACATCTTCACAATATCAAGCTATTACAAACTTCATCTTATACATCTTCACAATGTCTAGCTATTACAAACTTCGTCTTATACATCTCCACAATGTCTAGCTATTACAAACTTCATCTTATACACATTCACACTGTCAAGCTATTACAAACTTCATCTTATACATCTTTACAATATCAAGTTATTACAAACTTCATCTTATACAGCTTCACAATGTCAAGCTATTACAAACTTCATCTTATACAGCTTCACAATGTCAAGTTATTACCAACTTCATCTTATACATCTTCACAATGTCAACTTATTACAAACTTCATCTTATACATCTTCACAATGTCAACTTATTACAAACTTCATCTTATACATCTTCACAATGTCAGGTTATTACAAACTTCATCTTATACATCTTCACAATGTCAACTTATTACAAACTTCATCTTATACATCTTCACAATGTCAAGTTATTACCAACTTCATCTTATACATCTTCACAATGTCAACTTATTACAAACTTCATCTTATACATCTTCACAATGTCAACTTATTACAAACTTCATCTTATACATCTTCACAATGTTAAACTATTACAAACTTCATCTTATACATCTTCACAATGTCAAGCTATTATAAACTTCATCTTATACATCTTTACAATGTCAAGCTATTACCAACTTCATCTTATACACATTCACACTGTCAAGCTATTACCAACTTCATCTTATACATCTTTACAATATCAAGTTATTACAAACTTCATCTTATACATCTTCACAATGTCAAGCTATTACAAACTTCATCTTATACATCTTCACTATGTCAAGCTATTACCAACTTCATCTTATACACATTCACACTGTCAAGCTATTACCAACTTCATCTTATACATCTTTACAATATCAAGTTATTACAAACTTCATCTTATACAGCTTCACAATGTCAAGCTATTACAAACTTCATCTTATACAGCTTCACAATGTCAAGTTATTACCAACTTCATCTTATACATCTTCACAATGTCAACTTATTACAAACTTCATCTTATACATCTTCACAATGTCAACTTATTACAAACTTCATCTTATACATCTTCACAATGTCAACTTATTACAAACTTCATCTTATACATCTTCACAATGTCAAGTTATTACCAACTTCATCTTATACATCTTCACAATGTCAACTTATTACAAACTTCATCTTATACATCTTCACAATGTCAACTTATTACAAACTTCATCTTATACATCTTCACAATGTTAAACTATTACAAACTTCATCTTATACATCTTCACAATGTCAAGCTATTATAAACTTCATCTTATACATCTTCACAATGTCAAGTTATTACAAACTTCATCTTATACATCTTCACAATGTTAAACTATTACAAACTTCATCTTATACATCTTTACAATGTCAAGCTATTACAAACCTTATACTTATACATCTCCACAATGTCTAGCTATTACAAACTTCATCTTATACATCTTTACAATGTCAAGCTATTACAAACCTTATACTTATACATCTCCACAATGTCAAGCTATTACAAACCTTATACTTATACATCTCCACAATGTCTAGCTATTACAAACTTCATCTTATACATCTTTACAATGTCAAGCTATTATAAACTTCATCTTATACATCTTTACAATGTCAAGCTATTATAAACTTCATCTTATACATCTTCACAATGTCAAGCTATTACAAACTTCATCTTATACATCTTTACAATGTCAAGTTATTACAAACTTCATCTTATACATCTTTACAATGTCAAGCTATTATAAACTTCATCTTATACATCTTTACAATGTCAAGCTATTACAAACTTCATCTTATACATCTTTACAATGTCAAGCTATTATAAACTTCATCTTATACATCTTTACAATGTCAAGCTATTACAAACTTCATCTTATACATCTTTACAATGTCAAACTATTACAAACTTCATCTTATACATCTTTACAATGTCAAGCTATTACAAACTTTATCTTATACATCTTCACAATGTCAAGCTATTATAAACTTCATCTTATACATCTTTACAATGTCAAGCTATTATAAACTTCATCTTATACATCTTTACAATGTCAAGCTATTATAAACTTCATCTTATACATCTTTACAATGTCAAGCTATTATAAACTTCATCTTATACATCTTTACAATGTCAAGCTATTATAAACTTCATCTTATACATCTTTACAATGTCAAGCTATTATAAACTTTATCTTATACATCTTTACAATGTCAAGCTTTTATAAACTTCATCTTATACATCTTTACAATGTCAAGCTATTACAAACTTCATCTTATACATCTTTACAATGTCAAGCTATTATAAACTTCATCTTATACATCTTCACAATGATAAGCTATTATAAACTTCATCTTATACATCTTCACAATGTCAAGCTATTATAAACTTCATCTTATACATCTTTACAATGTCAAGCTATTACAAACTTCATCTTATACATCTTTTCAATGTCAAGTTATTACACACTTCATCTTATACATCTTCACAATGTCAAACTATTACAAACTTCATCTTATACATCTTTACAATGTCAAGCTTTTACAAACTTCATCTTATACATCTTTACAATGTCAAGCTATTATAAACTACGTCTCATACCTTGACTACATTGGCCTATTTTTTTGCACCATCGAGGTTTTCAAATACAGCGATTTGAATGGATAATATGCCACTGAATCCCTCTTTTTTATACTCCGATATTTTAGTTCAATTGATAATACATTGTATTAAAGACAACAGAAATTCAAAGAAAATTACAAAAGTTTTGAACAAATTGATGTTGAAGACAACTCGGACCACCTTTTAAAAGACTCGGACCAATGTTAAATGATCAGTCTAGGGTGGCCTTGAATTATTTTTAACTAAAAAATTGGAATCAAATATTTAAATAAAGTTGTCCTGTATCCAATTCAATAAATACATTTTTGTCGGGTTTTAAAAAATACGAAAGTAATTTTAGAATCTTAGCATTCATTTGTTATTGATATTTTAATTCATACAAACATGATTAACAAAAATCATATCAGGTAATTGGCTTCAATAAAAGGGAAGTTACACGTCACATTTCTAAGAAAACCTTGGCTTTGAATGGAAAATGAAAGAAGCTGTTTAAACAAGTGTACTATATGCCCTAGTAACCTTGGCTATGTAGGGAAAGTAAAAGTTGTAAATCTACTGTCTGTTTAAACAAGTCTACAATATTTCCTAGTACTGGAAGGTAATAGGTGTGTTTATTAACACGTCATATTTCCAAGAAAACCCTGTCTACATATAGAAAGTGAAAGTAGATATGAAACAATGTTGGAGTTAAGTCTGGATGTTACAGTCTACTGCCTACCTTGCAACTAATTTGTCAAGGAAGTAAAACACTATAATATATGTAATGTAGTACAATTTGTAAATGTAAGATATGTAGTTGCTGTATTCCACAATCAATCCCTGTGAATTGATTGATTGTATGAGTCAATTTTGAATCCGTGAATTATTGTACTTCCTGTTTAAAAAAATATGGCTTAACAGAAATAAAAAAATAAATATAAACAATACAAAGCCTTAAAAGAACCCACAATACGAAAATATATTTGATTTTAAGACGACTTCGAAGGTAAGATTCTATTTCTTCTTAAAATATTATTCTATTGGTATGAATTCAGGGACAGAAAATACACGAATGGTATCTCAGGACACTTATAGCTTCTATTTACACCATTCTGATCGTCTAGTCTTTGTATATTATCAGGGAACTTATAGTTTTTATTTACACCATTCTGATTGTCTAGTCTTTGTATTTTATCAGGGAACTTATAGTTTTTATTTACACCATTCTGATTGTCTAGTCTTTGTATGTGTATCAGGGACACTTATAGCTTCTATTTACACCATTCTGATTGTCTAGTCTTTGTATGTGTATCAGGGACACTTATAGCTTCTATTTACACCATTCTGATTGTCTAGTCTTTGTATATGTATCAGGGACACTTATAGCTTCTATTTACACCATTCTGATTGTCTTGTCTTTGAACTTGTATTAGGGACACTTATAGCTTCTATTTACACCATTCTGATTGTCTTGTCTTTGAACTTGTATTAGGGAAACTTATAGCTTCTATTTACACCATTCTGATTGTCTTGTCTTTGAATTGTATTAGGGACACTTATAGCTTCTATTTACACCATTCTGATTGTCTTGTCTTTGAATTGTATTAGGGACACTTATAGCTTCTATTTACACCATTCTGATTGTCTTGTCTTTGTATGTGTATCAGGGACACTTATAGCTTCTATTTACACCATTCTGATTGTCTTGTCTTTGAATTGTATTAGGGACACTTATAGCTTCTATTTACACCATTCTGATTGTCTTGTCTTTGTATGTGTATCAGGGACACTTATAGCTTCTATTTACACCATTCTGATTGTCTTGTCTTTGAATTGTATTAGGGAAAACTTATAGCTTCTATTTACACCATTCTGATTGTCTTGTCTTTGAATTGTATTAGGGGAAACTTATAGCTTCTATTTACACCATTCTGATTGTCTAGTCTTTGTATTTATCAGGGAACTTATAGCTTCTATTTTACCCCCATTCTGAATTTTCTTGTCTTTGTATTGTATCAGGGACACTTATAGCTTCTATTTACACCATTCTGATTGTCTGGTCTTTGTATGTGTATCAGGGACACTTATAGCTTCTATTTTACCCCCATTCTGAATTTTCTTGTCTTTGAATTGTATTAGGGACACTTATAGCTTCTATTTACACCCTTCTGATTGTCTAGTCTTTGTAGGGGTATCAGGACACTTATAGCTTCTATTTACACCATTCTGATTGTCTAGTCTTTGAATGTGTATTAGGGACACTTATAGCTTCTATTTACACCATTCTGATTGTCTAGTCTTTGTATGTGTATCAGGGACACTTATAGCTTCTATTTACACCATTCTGATTGTCTAGTCTTTGAACTTGTGTTAGGGACTACTGATGTAGTATCTAATGGGTTTATTTATTTATATTTTTACTTAATTTTAGAATGTTCTGAAGACTATACAAGATGGCTGCTAATATAGAACGTGATTGTTGTAGCATCTGTTTAGGAGATTATAAAGATCCAAGAATTCTACCCTGTCAACATGTCTTCTGCTGTCAGTGTTTACTGGATTACGTGGCAGAGAAAAAACAAATCAACTGCCCCAACTGTATGACAGAAGTAGAAATACCTCCAGAGGGAATCGAAGCCTTGCCGAAGGTTGTTGACGAACCTCTCCAAGATTCTATAGAACCTGAAGATTGTGATGTATGTAAAAAGGGAAATCAGGCTGCCTTTCAATGTTTTGAGTGTGATAGAAGCATGTGTGATGCTTGCAAAAAGTTCCATGATGTGTTTTCTTCAAATCATCCAATCCATGAACTCAAAACTTCAGATTCAGAGAAGTCTTTTTGTGAAAGTCACCCCAAGAGTTTTCTAAAATTCTACTGTAAAAGTTGTAAATCTCCGTTTTGTCAAGTATGTTTAGATGAAGACCATCATTCTAAACATTTTGTTCTCGGAATTGAAGATTTCTTTGCTCAGAAGCAGAAACAATTTGAAGATTATCAACAAAAAATTGATGGAAGACTGCAAAGAATTTCAGAAATTACTGATAGTATTATTTCTAGTGAAACAAAGAACTTTCATGAAGTCATGAAGCGCATACCAAAACTAGAAGCTGAATTAAAATCTTACAAAGAAAATGCTCGTCTTAGAACAAAACTCAATTCTGATGAAGATGAAAAGCTTTCACAAAGACTAACAGCTGCCATAAAACATCTGGACAAACCTTTAAACAAATCAACGAATATTAAAGATATACTTGATCTTACCCATAATATTGAGTTTAAAATTGAGATCCATCAAAAGGATTCTTTTGGTTCTGATGTTTATGTAAATATGGAGGATGTACTTGGAACTTTAGATGTTAAGATTGGCCGGCTATTTGCTTTTCGTTTCCAAGATTCTTCAATTAAAAGTCACATGTTCTTTGTTGGTGGAATCCACTGGACTGTCGAAGCTACTTTTGTTCATTCTGATGATAATAAACTGGACACCAAGATCACCCTCAACTCTTTTGTTAAAGAAGAAGATAAAGAACTAGTAGAATCTGTTACTGCTGATGTAGTTTTTACCCTTACATGTCGAGATGATTCGGTGGTGAAGAAACTGTCCATGACATTTAATTCTGATTATTCTAAGACATCTACATCTTCTCTATTAGCAGTCTATAAGCTGAAATATGGATTTGGATGGGGATACCCGAGTCGTTTTGATGAACTCACAATTCGTTTTGACATCAAAGAAATTAGATATAAAAAGGAATGAGCCCGCTTGATAGCTAAACATTTAAATCTACGTACCCTTACATCTAATGAATCCCAAAATATATCAGTATATTTTCCAATAAAATGAAATGGAGTTTTACGTCCTACTCTTCTGTTCCTAATTGGCTAATGAGGATGGCCAATTCCATGCAGTGTGCAATGAGGGAAATTTTTCAGGACCTGTATGACTACAAAGGAACACTGGTTGAAACATGGTTGATTGATTGAACCCTGGACCAACAGGTTGAGGTAATGTTATACTATGGTCTGAATTATGTCCTGTTTTAACAAGAGTTACTTCCCTTCAAATCAAATAGAGTATAATATTACCTTGATAATCATATATTGTTATATTGTGGTCTGAATTAATCCCTTCGTTACAAGAGTTACTTCCCATCTAAGCTGATACAGTTTCTTAAATAGATATCCTATAAATAAATATATAGAATGTGTATGATTTCTTGTTTTGATATTGACTCGTACTATTGTAGTCTGATTCCGTCCAGAAATCGCGTTGAAAACTTTCCAATATGTCACACGAAAGCCTGGCCAATACTTGGTTTCTGTACAAAAATTCAATGTTGCATGACCATGAAAAGTAGGGATTATTCTAATATAAATGAATAACTCAGTTTGGATGAAGTTGTACTCTTGTTTTTGATCTTACTGAATCTCACCGAGATTAGAAACAGTCCCCAGAATAATACGTCTTTATATTTTATTTTATTACGGTGATAATCTACATATATAATAATTAATTTATACAGAGAAATAAATAATTAATGATATGTACATATTAATGACTAACGACTTACAGACTCATCATAACTACGATCTCTTTACCTGATTGGTCAATATTGTTAGGCTTTCGTAATTTAAACCAATCAAAAATCTTAAAGCATTAATTAATATCAGAATCGCGAGTTATGATGCTTCTGACCAAAAAAAATATGAAAATAATTAAGAAAAAGGTTAGTACAATAAATTAACAACTTGAATGCTGGGAATCTTTTCAAACAAAAGAAATTTAATGAAAAAAAATAAAACATGGTCGCAATTCACTCAAAAAAAATAAAAATAAATAAATAAAAAATAAATAAAAATTAAATCAAAACATCAAAACATCAAAAACAAAACATCAACGGAAAAACTTCAAATAATTATAATAAATCTACATCATGAATAAATACAAAAGATTAATTTACAAAATTAAACAAATTAATAAAATTAATTAAAAACTAACAAAGAAAATACCACAACAAAGACAAAATACAAAATAATTTAATAAATATTAATTAAAAAATCTCTTTTAAAAATTATCAAAGTTGTTTCATAAAACATCAAATAAATAAATAATATAAATAAATAAATAAATAAATAAATATTCAAAATGTCAAATGAAAAATCAATCTAGTTAAAAAACCTTGACAACAAATCACCTCATGAAAATAATAAATAAAATAAAACAAGATCCTCATATCTCAGAAGATAAAATTAAAAACAAACAAAATTCAAACAACACAATGAAATAAATTATTTGGCACAACATGAAGATATTCACTGTGAAATATAATTACCATAGTAACGAAGTGACAGGTGCTCCAAACTGTCGTATACACTCAATAATATACAATTCAAAAACACAAAGAAAGCTTAATAACTTAACTACAATTTAATAAATAGAATTTCTGATGATGTATATGGTTTTAATAAATCGTGATAAACTGTTATATTCAATATGTGTATATCGATTCATATTCAACGTTAAATACAGTTTAATAATCTTTAATACATCCTACAATACTGCACTTCGTATCAGTCAAGGTATAAGACAAGAGCTCTCGCTGATTACATGCTCAGCTTTTTGCGGCTTAATTTCAAATAAGAATCAATTTACAAAAACTATCCTTAAACCGTAGGCATCTGGAAGATTGGACCAACTTTAGGATCCATGGGGAAACCTTTTCTCATTCCCATACAAAGCTGAGAATCTAATTTCAGTGAGTTCTCCTTCACTCCGATATCGTGTTCAATAACAGCCTTGGTCTTCAGAAGACGAGGACAAACTCAACTCAGATTCGTTCAAGGTTTTCTGTAAAATAGCGATAGATTCCCGGATCTCATTCACTTCATTCTTCAATCTGAAATATTCAAAAATCAAATATAAAATCCAATATATAAAATTAATTAATTGGAAAACGAGAAGGGAAGAAGGCGCAACTATATTTTACAATGATAATAACTTAGGTTCACAAGATCTTTTCTACCAGCTGGTCCTTAGTCAAACTTCTTGGTATTGATTTTACAATTATAATAACTTAGGTTCACAAGATCTTTTCTACCAGCTGGTCCTTAGTCAAACCTCTTGGTATTGATTTTACAAGGATAACAACTAAGGTTTACAAGGATCCTTTCTACCAGTTGGTCCTTGGTCAAACCTCTTGGCAGCTAGTGCTTGGTCATGTCCACAGTAAAGTTAAGATTCCTTATCAGCTCTACTGACAAAAAGAATCCCATTGCCCACAGCAAGGTATACCTAAAATCCCCTAACTTACGTTTTCATAACAGGATCGTGGCAGACTTCAACATGGATTCTTCTTGTTCTTTCATCAAGTCGAGTTTGAGCCACTTTCATTGGATTTTCTTTATCTTGAATGGCTTTTCTTAACAGATGAATATTTCTTTCCATGTCGAAGATTTCTTGCATCGTCTGAAATATTAAAGATATCATTTAGAGCGATTGACAATAGGCTGATTTACATATCCGTTCTATTGGACTTGGGCAAAAATCGTATTCAAAAATTTGTTTTTAGGAACTATGCTACAAGAAGGAATGTTAAAAGAAACGAAGCTTTTTTTCTCGTTTGAGGAGTCCACAACTATACAACTATTACTCCTGATTTATCATTCTTTAGACGAGATGTTCGGTTTCTGGAATTGATTTGCTCGTACTGATTTGCTATGACTTACCCTTTGTAGATGAGCTTGGAGTTTATTTCTAGCGTCCGTAGTTTCATGGATTCTGGTGTTGAAGGCGTTATTCACAGCGTTAAATATATTCCACATTTCACTGGCACAGGACCTCATACAGCTATCTATTTCACCTCGAAGTTTTTCTGAAGCTGCTCTTTCTTTCTGAGATCTGACGATGTTTTCTTGGGAGTATCGGGCCCAGGATTCGGGGATGGTGATTCTGTAATATAATATAGTTCTTTTAGATTTTCAAAGATTCCAAGTTTCGAGAATGTGTAGAAAATTATTCAAAACAAAAAAAAGGACTCATTGCAATTTATAGAAAGGCAAGAATCTTCAATGATTTCAAACTTTTTACGTTGATAGAGCTAATAGGGCAAAGAAAGCCTTCTTTTATTTTTAACCAATCCAATTGAATCGAACACTTATAGATGGGATTCTTACAGTTATAGCCCAGCAATTCTATGACAACTGATAAACTAGATTTAACTTACGTATTATCAACGTTTTCAATACTGGGGAAATATCCGATTCCAGCTGAAGAATTTTTTAATTGTTGCATTCTGTCATCAAGATGTTGAGCATGATGTTTATCTTTACAGTCGACCTCCATGGCGTGTTGACACGCTCGGTTTACCCTAGAATAAGAAAAATATTGTATTTCATTAACAAACGCGTTAAGTATTCTTTGGTTTTGTTTGGAATTGATCAGATACTTTCTCATGTGAACAGTTGGTTAGCGGCTTTGGATTCAGATTACGTTTATGGTTTTGATAACGATTTATTTTTAATATCAGGAATGCCCCATTTGTTGTTTTCCACAAGAACAATATTCTGTAAGATTTTGTGCTGATTATTTGGGTTCTATACGATGTTATAATCGTTGACAGGACACACATGAAAAGGAAGTGTGGCAAACATCTGTATTTTATAGTTTTAAGAGTTGTATAAATATTGACATTAAAATTGGTTACTGGCACATACTAAATCGAACATAATAGTAGACATTGCATGAACTAGTGATAAAGGTGCCAGAAACCCGAGTCCATAAGTACTTGCTAATGTTAATTGTCATTTTGGAGACTCTAAATCGACGCATAAGAAAGGGGAGGTAATTTCAAAGACATTAGACGGAATTGAAGAAATTACACGAGATTGTGACTTACTTGAGCTGAGCTAAAGCTTTGTCGTGACATTTCTTCATCTTCTGTTGACATCTTTTAATAATATCAACCTCCTGTAAGAATGGAACAAATAAACTGATACAATGTTTTATGGTATCATCATAGGAACTGATATCAGAAACTAGGAAGAACTACTGGCCTTTAAACTTATTTTTTTATAAGTTCATGACTAATAGAGGAAATTTTAAAAATAGTCAGAAAATATATTTCATTATTCTTTCAGCTTTTATTCTATTTACTATTATTCATTGTAAATAACGTTTCAACAAATTACATTGTCATTGTAGAGAGATAGAACAATAATCTTGTGTTTAAGACCTACCTAATTATATATAATAATTAATTACCTTAATTAGAGACTTCTCTACGTCATCATTCACCAAATCAATACCTCGTCGTTTTTCACGATGCATCAAGCATTCTTCAGCTACATGTAAAGGGTTGGCTGTATCACCTAATGCTTTCTCTAAAACTCGGCGATATTCTTTTAGATTTTCTATCTCAGTTGCCATTTGGTTGATTTCTGTGTTTAATTCACTCTTCCAGAAAGCGATGTCTGTCACTCGTTCACCTTCAAAAAAAAAATCATTACTTAATGTTCTTTAAAAATTCTTTATTTAGATGTAAATAAATTAATCTTTCGTTTCGGAATTTATACACAAGAATTTAATATCAAGAATTTTTTAATATCACAAAACGAATATTCATAATCTGAAAAGCCATGGAATATCAGCATCTCAATATCAATCAGTAAAACTCGGGTTACAGAGTCTTAAGGAGAATAGGTTTGTTCTTACCAAGTCGTTTTGTGACTTCATTCTGTCGATTTCTAGTTCGGGTATCGGTTTCCTTGATGGCTCTCCAGGCGTCAGCTCTCAATCGTTCTCCATACGATCTTTCTTTAGACGAGAGATTAAAGTGAGAATTGTTAGACTGGCCCCAGTCGGTGGTGGAGAATCGGGAGTAGACAGAATTGCTGGAACGAGACGTGAAACAATATCAATCGAGTCAAACATCTTATTAATGGATACCTTTTTGTATTAAAAAAAGCAAAGCCTTGCAATGTGCAATGAGGTATAATCTATCAACGTTGTTCAATTTTCTAACATATTAAAAAACTTCACCAAAATAAGAATAACAATTTAGTACAAGTACTGTGGTTTGGAAATGCCAATATTGGTTTTGTTCTTGTGATCGGAAAGCAGAACATGGTAATTATTACAGAACACCTAATGTTATCCTGCGACTGGGATTATCAACTCGACATCCTTTCAAACCGCCATGTAGTTGATACTGTGTATTAGGTAAATAGCATTAAAATGTCACTTACTTAGCTGGGTTATAGTAGTTTCTAGCCTGCCCCAAATCCGCAGATTTACTCAGATGACGGGAGGTAGTGGTGTCGCTGATCTGGGGTAGGAGTCGGGCTGACCCTAGGGGAGACATGGGAGTCAGGGGGGTTCGGGTTCGAACAGCAGCTGGTAAATCGAAGTAAGACATCTCTGAAATAAGATAAAAAAAATCAAATACATTGTACAATATCGCAATCAGTCAATATAGACTGAAAATATCAGAAATACAACAGGATACGAAGTTTTAATCAAATTTTAGATAAAATTTTGTCGACTGGTTGCTTTTCATTCTTGATTTCTTCTTCGTCCGTCAAAATCAGAGCTTTAGTCAAAAACAGGAGAGGACACGAACAAGTCAAGTCTTGAACAACATTTTCAACATGACCAATTAATTCGAGGTCAATAGATAAGTAAAGAAACTTCCCTAAATATATCCCAACTGGAACAAAAAACATGAGTAAGAATAATCGTGACTATTTTTCACTAAATTTGTTGTCCAGTTCAATTTAATATCTCGATTTAACACTTTCAAAGTAGAACAAAGAAGATATTTTTTTTACTTCAATTCACCCCCCCCCCCCCATGTTGTTAATCCAGTTTTATGGAATACACATCATACTCAAAACACAGACTGAATCATTTCTCCGAGATCAAATCACCGAACGACGATGACTTTAATCCAAATAGAAATAATGGTTGAACACCCAAACCTATCAGAATAAAAATGTTTCAAAACAGTAGCTTCAGTTTGATTCCATTCCTTTTAATTCAAAACTGGTCGGATTACATACCCACCGCTTTGCTTCGCAAACTTCCACGTTTTCCTTGTTGTATTTGCATTTTAGTTTATTTGTTGGGTTTTCGCAACAAAATCACCAACGTAGTATCACAAACAAACAAATGATGCGTGGAGAACAATGTATCTACCAGATCTGACAGTTCGCGCCAAAATCTCATAAATAATAAAGATGGCGGCAGTAGGAGAAGTGAAAGATAACGGTCAATCAATCAATATACACATAGCGATTTGTAGAGAACTAGAATTTAAATTATTTAAGTATTATTAAATATTACTGAGCTACAAATAGTTAATCTCTGTTACCGTGTTAGTCTCGTGGTTGTTAGGGCCCTAGTGTCGTTGTTAGGGCTAGTTTTATATCTTGGGTGAAGTAGATCTATACCCACCCCGTTTTTTTTTAAGTCCTACACTTAGAGATACATGTTTTTTTGTAATTGTTTAATAGAATCTAGAGATGACACACTCTCACAGTCCTATTCAAAAGACCCTGAACAGAAGCCCCCCCCCCCCCAACCCCAGAATTTTTACTTACCCCACCGAACAATGAAGTCTGGGCCTAATATAGTCATTGGATTGTAATATTAGCTGTTGTGATTCTGTAGGGGTGGGGAGAGTGGGGCCTATCGAATCATCACTAAAGAAAATACAGGTACATTCACTTAATATAAAAATATCCAGTCACTTAACGGAACAGACTATTTGTTTTCTACCAGAGAAACTGTAAATCTCCAATTTGTAGGATCAATGAAGTTTTCAGACTTACTTGTATAGAACTGAACTGATTCCTTCTGATACAAAACAAGTTAAAAACTGTCAAATTTTCTCTTCTCTAGTTGGTTAGTTGACTGAATCAAGACGTCGACTGATTTTAACAACTTGTGTTTCTGTTTTATACTCTCTAGTCTCGGATTGCATCCCCTTAGTTTCCAATGCCTTGACTACACATGGACAATAATTTGGAACACGTAATATGAAATATTTCCACAAGCTGGCAAGGGCCAAAATTAAGGGCCATCTACATTGGGCCAGTATATCTATACCCTACACCGTATTGTATATCAATCAGGTTTATGTGTATATTATTTGATTAACAAATCGATAATCCATATCAATAATCCATTTACTTTTACATGGGGATAATTGCATAACGGTACATAACCACCTACTACTCTAGTATGTTAAAACACGGATCGATGTAACTACGCGCCTACTTGAGTTTTGAGGCTCGTCGTGTGCTGATGGCTGTAATGTTGCCATTCTGTTGGTTGTAGAATTCGGGCGCTGACAGTCCGAGGTGGTACCAGGGCACGTACGCGATTTACCAACCCTGTCATTTTGTTAATATATGTATTACAAAGTAGAAGTTCTATCAGCTGGTAAAGTGAATATCTAGATGACTATATTCCTCAGGTTCTATATATATTTAGATGATTATATACCTTGAAGTTGATATTGTTTAATAATGAACCCAGTATAATAAAAGTATAATAGCGATATAGACCGGTGAATATAGAATAACAATGGTAATATAAACCCACTATAATACCGGTATTGATATATTATAGACAGACAGTCTTACTGTAAATATACTAAAATATATCCCTCTACTGGTATATCGATCTCTAGAAACGAGGGGGTGGGGTATCGATCTCCAGCTTATATAATTACCTTATTGTCGTCGCTTTTGATGAATTTTCACCTCTGCCTGTGCTTTCGTGTACATTGTTCTAATATTACCTATCAGATTACGGGCTGATGATATCGGCCACAATATTTATTGTCGACAATTTTAATAGTGTTTACAGTACGTGTAAAAATTGAGAACGTTTACTGTTTTATTGGTTGTTAGGTTCTTGTTAGGGATTCACTTTGATTTGATACCCGACTTTATAGGGTTCACAAGCTTTTTCCGAGCAGGTAAGACTTGAGATTATATAACTGTCTTTAGAAATGGGAAACGAAATGAAAGGAGTTTTACGTCCTATTCTAATGCACTTCATGGGATAATGAAGACGGTCAGCGTCACGCAACGTTATTTACCTACTCTTTTTCGCTCCTTTTCTTTAACGTGCTGCTAGGATTACAGAAATTTAAAAGATTTGCCCAAAATATAAATTACCATCTTTGATTTTATGGGAAACGATACGATTCACCCCCCCCCCCCTTTTCCTCTCAGACCAATGTTTTACAAGGTATATTATACTATATGAACGTTAAAGGGCCGATATTGATCTATACAGGTCTACTTGATACACTGATAATATTTATTACACTCTCGACCTTACAACAAGGTCATGTCGTTCCGCTGTGGTATGCATTCGGCAATCTTTGGCGTCCTCTATACAATCTTTGGGAACTGTTTATGAAATGTAAAAATGAAATGAATGGAGTTTTACGTCCTACAGGATTTGTTTATGAAATGAAAACATGAAATGGAGTTTTACGTCCTACAGAAACTGATAATAGGTTGAGTGCTAGATGTCTGTACAACATATCTGACTGCTTTGCATCTTTTTGCTGACTACTATTTCTTACTTATGGACTAACAAGTATCGGCGCATTAAAAACGTCCTGTGCTCTGTTGGCTTGTTTTTCTTGCTGATGTCTCTCGCTAACATGTCTACTATATTTAATCGTGGTTTCGAAGAAAGAAGAAACTATAATCATTGAGTCTAATCAATCGCGAAGGTCGCGTTAGTTTACAGACTTTTATTTGACGCCAATTACCTCCCTTTGATACCATGAATACGTGCTATAGTATAGAATAGAGTTTATTAAAAGGGTAATTGATATATTTTTAAATCGTTTATAATACAATACGATATACTTCACTATGTTATATACACATTAGACCTTGTAACACATTAAAACTTGTAACTTATTGTATCGACTTTATAGTCACTTCTATTGATCTAACAAATAAAATACGGACTTTTAACTTGAAACTTATTGTATCGACTTTATAGTCACTTCTATTGATCTAACACATAAAATACGGACTTTTAACTTGTAACTTATTGTATCGACTTTATAGTCACTTCTATTGATCTAACAAATAAAATACGGACTTTTAACTTGTAACTTATTGTATCGACTTTATTTAAGTCCTGTACTATTACTAACACTAAAAAGGTTTTGAACTCGGACTATTTGATTTAAGTCTTGACTAACTCCATAATAGTAGGAATCTTTCTTGACACCCCCTTCCCTTGAATTTTTTTCATATGATCTACCTCCCTCACAGTAATCGATACCCCCACCCCCTCTCTTATTGTATGAGTTGACTAGGCCCTGGAACAAGGTAAGCGTACTCGCTGAGCAGGGGAGAGACATGGACAGGAAGAAGACGGCTGGTTCAAGTTAATTTTATATAAACAAATCCCTTTAACTGTTGTACAAAGCCACGAACTATAAGCTACGTGAATGATTTGATTGTAATAAGAAACGTGAAGATATACTAGTCGATGGTTGATATTGAACAATAGATAATTATCACACCCGAATATACTGTATCAGCCATTTTTAAAACAACCTCAATTCTTCAATATTAGTGGTATTTTTTAACCAGCCTTTTTTAAAACCATTATGTTACAACCATTGACTTGTATTGACCTCAAGCTGTCCTGATGAGGGTTGTTTATTTGAAACACTGCCAACACCATGAGGTGAGCTCTAGTCTATTCGTAATTGTAAAAATGAAACGAATGGGGTTTCATGTCCTACTCTTCTGAACCCAATGGGCTAATGAAGACGGTAATACGCTATACAGAGTTAAATGAGGGATTTGTTTGCCAGGACAGCGGCATTAGTCTACTCTATTTGCGATTTCAAATTGTTGAGGTATCTGTAACGTACACAAGGTCTCGGCTTATTGTCCAATCAGAATGAAAAGACGCCCTTTCCATGTTAGTATCCCCGACCTGCGTCACTGACAAGAGGGAAACCGCTCAATAATTGTAAAAAATCGGACCAAAACTGTTTTTTTCTGCCGACGAAATATTTAATGTCATCTCCAGTGCAAGGGTGAATCTAATCAGATATATATCAATATTGTTGGCCAATTACTTTCGAGTTGACGAACTTTCTAATCGTCATTTGCTAAAGCGGAAGCAGAAAGCGAAGGACATGAAATTCGCCCAATGGTAGAATCGTTAACAACATCAGCTTTAGAGAACGCTATGACGTCATAGTTAAAAGTATATCAATGACGTTATAACAATAACGAAGTCAATTTGAAGGAAAGGGTCTTGAGGGGTTAAAAGTAGGCAAATTCGGAGTAAAAGTTAAAAGTTTATGCCTGCTTCCAACCTAAGACTTATGAAACAAAGTCAATTGGAAGATATCAGTGGTAGTTTCAACTGTCCTAGTTGGTTTCATATCATACTGAAAGGAAGGTGTATACTTTGTAACAAATCAGATAATCGTTCCAAGTAAGTTTTTAATGTCTTTACTTCAGGATTTAGGATTTATTGGGTTAGCTTCCAGTCGATTTCATGATCTACACGGGGAGTTTCAAACTACCTCAGCCTGTCCCTCGATTTCTTTGTTACCTAGGATATCTTTATTTTCTAGGATTTTGGTCGTAGATTCTTGCACTTTTTAATTCTAAGAATCTTTTCCCAATCTACGGTTATTGCTCGCCTATATTTCTGACGGTAATGGGGAGAGGCAAGCCCAAAACATTTCATTTGATTGTAATATTCCCTTACATCGTCTGCGTCTTAGTGTCCGTGTACATTTCAACCCAGGCTGTCGTTTTGACAGTTCGTCTGATTTAAAATGTTCCAAATCAAAGGTTTAACGAAGATAAATTTTCAACCTCTTAAGACGCGAAAAAAACAAAAGAAAACCAAAGACTCTCTTACAGAATACTTTCCCTAAAATTAAAGACCATCAGAGTCGAACTAAGACAGCTATTTTGGTCAAAAGAATCATGACGAACGCCAATTGTCAATATAATTACCTATAGGGTCAATCCCTCGCCTAATTAAAATAACCTTCTACACAGATAGCGTATTATATTATAACGATCTATTGTCTGACCAATAACACAGGCTTGTCATTAGACACTTGTTACAATTTAGTCTTTTTGATCATTAGGGACTTTTCTCCTGACGCTGGTATATTATGGAAGCCGATAGCGGCCATCCTCTTTTTTGCAATGTCTCAAAGTCGCCAAGTCGCGGTTAACAAAAGGCCGCTATCGGCTTCCATAGTATATAGTAGGGCCTTTCTCTATTCCACACGTACGAAACTATTTATGATTTTTATCGTGTTTACTACATCAAGTTAACCTCGTATTAGTGATTTCCAAGGTTCTAACCGGTCGGGTCAAGCTTTGTCCTGCATACCACCTTGTCAGTGATGCAGGTCAGAGGGGTTTACTTGGAAAAAACGTCTAGTCGTTCAGATGTGACAATAAACTTAGGACCAGTCTGCTACAGACTGTGTTTGTTGAAGATCCATCAATCATATTCGATCAAGAGTAAGCTTATGTCGCTGTCCTGGCTTTGCCTGTCTTCATTAGGCCAATGATAGGACAATAAACCAAGGCCCCGTGGGCTGTGCACGTTAAATATCGCTGCCCTGACAAATTCCCCTGGTTGCACACTGATGACATTGCCCTTAAATGGCGGTCATTTTTTGACAACCCCTGAGCAACAGTCGAAAAGTACCCAAACGTTTCCTAATCTCCCATGCATTAAATCGCCCAAGTCTATAATCCTGGCCCGTTTCTCTCATAATCATCGGACTTGATTCATCAAATATGTAAGAAGCGCCCTGAGAATTTCAGCACGATCAAAATAATTGACACAAAACTTGTAAATTAAACTCTAGTCCTACGGGAAAGTTTTTGTATCTAAGGATTCACGTGACGTGTTGCTAGGTAAATTAATATGCAAACAAATGTAGCGTCTGTCTGTGTATGATTATTATTGTGTGAGGTTTGGAAACAATAAACAAGTCGGGCAGACGATTTACTGTGTTCACATCATTACAGATCCTACAGGTAAGGTGCCAAACTTGGTCTTGAATTTCTTTTGAAACTCCTGCAGGAGTTATCTGTCGCTTAATCAAAATGCATTGAAAACAGTTCTCTTAGATGAGCGTTTATCTATTTATTAATTAAGTTAATTATGAAATTAATTAGTGTAATAAATTACAAGACAGTATTTGTTGTCGAATATTTGAAAATGAATGTTCGAAACGTCATAAAACATTGAATATTCAAATCTCATATTCTTATCTAGATGTGACATCGGTCCAATCTTTAAGTATTGTCTTATCTGGGTATTTAATAAAGCAGGGTTTTATTAGATATACGTATCGTCTAGAGTATATCATGTTTTAAGTTGATATCTAAATACTTATATCATACAAAAAATACGTAAAAACCCGATATAAATGGTCAGAGGTACTTATAACTACAAAAAATATTTAAGGTGTCTAGGTGTCAGGAATGATTCTGTTTATAAACGACTTCATATTGGTTGAACCTCACAAATTATACAATGCAGTTTAAATTAAAATATCAAATTAATAATCTATTATATACTTATAAACTAAAAACTCAATATAACTCTATATTACTTTACACCAACAAACCATTCTTGTTAAAAAAACAAATGTCCCAGGGGAACAAGAAGGCCACCGTGTCTACTAGAAACACCCGAACCACACCACTACGAAATGTGTAACAACCCAGGGGAACCAGAGGTCCACTGCGTCTACTCAACCTACCCACACCATTAGAGGATGTGGAAACACCCAGAAGAACCAGAGGTCCAACGTGTCTACTAGACAGACGCGCGGATGACACGTCCGAAGTTTATGTACATAAGACTATCGTATGATATCAGCCCGTCAATATTGAAGGGTCTACTGTGGATTATTGACAATAAACAACGTTATTACCACTTGAATCTTAGATACCAGGCTATCGATATCACCTTTAACCAGGTCGCTTCAACCACGACAGTCCTCAACCGTTATAGGTCGAATAAACCTTGATCAATCTCTCCCAGGTTACAGAAAACAACTTTCACCTTACATCCGGTTCATCACATGCAACGTCAGATGAATGGGAAAGCTAAAGGCTATGTGATAGGCTATAGTCACCTACATGGCAGGTTTATGTGAAAGCTTGACGTAAAAAGAAAAAGAGATAAACCGAAGGAATATTTGAATGATTTACAATTGATTATTTAACAACTTAATATATCAACTCTAGGGGGTGTTTGTTTATCATTTTCTACAGTTTGGGTTCATAAATAACTCATACTTAATAGTCTATATATATAAACAGTTAATTGTCGGGCACCTGCATTACCCATTATAGCGTTACTATCATGACCAACAAAGCTTGTCAATACAGACAGTTACACTTTGTTAAAGTTTTCGCCCTGCTAAAAGTTAAAATCACACTCGTTTGATGCCATACAAGTCAAAAGCTTGCGACCTATTTTATGAGTGTGCGTTGGCGTCGACCAACTAATTTGACGTTGTTGCCCGTGAATCTTAAAAGCCTAACTCGGTTAGAACCTCTGATGTGTTCATGTTTCTAGAAGGTCGGACCTTATACCTAGTTTTGACCCGTGTTGAAACGTTATGTTATCAAAAACCCCTTTTATATTACAAAAATATTCCGTTCTCGGAACCGTTCTGAGAACGGTACCGATGAATTTTGTGTACTGTAAACGGCCGAAAGTGCCGAGAACCGTTCCAATTCTGGCCCACCTCGGGGAGCTGGTCTCGGAACGGTTCTGAGAACGTACTCGATAAATTTGTGCAATGTAATGACGGTTTCCCGCGGAATTTTCGTCATCATTCCTAAAATTCTAAAATAGCTGCCCGGTAGAATGTAAACAAGCGCCATGACAATATATTTTCTCCTTGTTTGGTAACGCCGCATGTGTTGCTTAGCACTTCTTTCAAATAAAAGTCCATAGGAAATTTGGGCTCGATAGAATTCTCTCATACTCAAACGTTTTCTTTCTTTCCTGCGGCGTACGAAGAAAGAGTATAAAAAGTTAACTATAACCATATCAAGCGTAATTGCAACATCCGGGTGACATAAAGGGTGCTTTCTAACTTCATTCAGAAGAGTTCTACTAACAAGCGTGCCGAGAACCTTCACCGTTTTACACTGCACAAACGAAGCCGTTCTCGGTACGCTTGATTTTGTGTCACATTTTATCGCGGTCTGGTCCGGACCAAGAACGGAACGGTTTATCGCGGTCTGGTGTAAAAGGGGTTAAAGAAGTGGTGGCGACACCTGTAACGTGTATTGAAACGTTATGTACCTTGTTATTAAAGAGTGTTATACTTTAATATATTCACTCGTGGATTTCATTCAAATCTTATAACCATAGCAACCTATTTCTACTTCCAGGATGGCGTATTATGATATTCCACAGACCGTGAGGACGAGGAGTGCCACACCTCTAACGCCTGAAATGTCTAAGATTCTTCCATTCGTCACGGATAAAACTATTTCTCGCCATTTTAGCAGTAATGGTCGCTCAATGGATTTAGGTCACGCTAGAACATATTATAATCCCGCTAGGTAAGGTGTTATTATAGAAATATTTTCAAAGCGTAAGTCATAACTTGAAACCCAAAGTAGAGGTATATGACAAACTCCCTGGAGGCGATATTCCACTGTTCGTCATTGGGAGTCGCGGTGACTCAGTGAGTAAGTTGCTTGCTCGTTAACCTGAGGGTCCTGGGTTCAATCCTGGCAAAGTTCGAAATAAACTTTCGCATTTTTCAACTCGGTTTCCCCTTGTCAGTGATGCAGGTCGTAGAGGCTGACATAAACCGAGGTCCCGTGTGCTACAGGCTATGCTAATGAAAATTATTCGACAGATGAAAATCACTAAAAGAAACTGTTTCTGTATGTCCCACTATGATTGACTATCAGAGAAATATTTCAGTGCCCTGTGTTAATAAGACTCGTCTTGTGTATTTACAGTAAAACACTGTATTCACGATACTCCACCAACGATTGGGGAACCAGTAACAAAATTAACTTCGGTGTTTCTGATCGAGAACGATCTTACGCTGAACGTCTTCGAGCAGACGCCTGGCGAGCTGTGAAAGAAACCGATGCGAGAACCAGAAACAGGCAGAATGAAGCTACCAGAAGATTAGGTGGGTTGTATTACAATCTAGTCTTACGTGACTGACTGGTGTTGGGTTTGGATTCGGCACCAATATAAACGCCATTGATCGAAGTCTCGAACATGAGATCTTATCTTACGTGATCAAACCTGTAGCCAACCTGTATACCTAAAGGTGGGGGTCGATTACTGCGCTGTGAGGTGGGGGGCAGGACAAATGACGTCCTGTGATTGAACACTATCATAACATTTTTCATATGGGGGAGGGGGCAAGAAGAATTCCCCTAGGTCCCCTCCCCTAGGCTACGGGGTTACACTACGTGACTGAAGGGTATTAGGTCTGGGTTTGGCACCAATAAAAACGCCATTCTGTTTCTGTCTGTTTAAATCAGACTGTAAATAAACCACACAGTGTATTAACCCATCGTCTAGAACTGAAATATGAACCATGTTTATTCTCCAGGTGACCGAGTGTGTGATATAGCACATTGGAAAAGTGAATTAAATAACGAAATCGATGCCATGCAGCATGAAACGGAGGATTTAAGGGTAAAGAGTTACTGCCCTTTGCTCATTGCTGTGTGTCTTGTCTTTCCTTTCTATCCTCTCCTTTTCTTTGCTATTTCAACCTGTTATTTATTTCTGTCGTTCTGTGGCTTTCTTTTTTCCACGTTCTTCCATATTTCTGGCGAATGTTGGTTCTTCAATGTCTGAGAGACAAGAGACTGGGTTAGATGTCGGAATGTTGTGTTTTTGGTATCATGGTCCACCAACGACAATATTCAGATTCAAAATCTAACCATAACGATTAAATATCGTTTAAAATTTCACATTCATTCTTGAACTAATATTTTAAAAAAAAGTTCAATCCAAACTTCAAAAATATAAAAAGAAAAGAAAATTTATAAAAAACAAAGAAAGCCACCGATTTGACTCGCACGTGTTCTGCTTATCTCACTCTTTCACTAATTTCCTTCTCTCCCCCACTCTTACTCACAGAACAACGAGTTGAAGAATTACATCAAATGAAGATAGAAGTCAACAACGAAATTCGCACGCTTTGTCTCGAAACAGTCAGCCTCAAGGTAGCCATTTTGATAATTTGATTTAGACGACCTCATAGCTCCAGAAAAGGAAGTACACGTGTTTCTAACACCCGGGCTGTTGACTCGAACTGAATGTTGATTCTGCGCAGACATACGATACTGAAGAATTCTATGTTCTGTACACGATTTGTACATGTATATTTGTATTCAAAGGGAGACAACTCTGTTCAAGAGAACTAGTTTATTACTTTTTACTAACTATTACAATAATTATTTAACTTCTATTTTTAATATTTCTCTATATAAAAGTTTAAACTTATCTATCACCAGTACGATTCTGTCCTCTAAAATTTGTACAAATAATTTAAGGCCATGTTGCGCTGTTTACAGAGGTTGATTTAGGTCTTGAATAGAATATACATATACAGTAGAACCTGTAGACAGAGACCACTATCAAGGGAATATTACAAAACGGTCTCTTAATGAAGGTGGTCTCGTACGAGAGGATTGGGTCAACCTCAAGACCATTTTATTTTGAAGGAATAAAGAAGCTTAGCTAGATCAACTCGGGAGGGACTTTGTTGTGGTCACATATTGAAAGTGGTCTATTAGAGAAGGTGGTCTCTTACGAGAGGTTTAGGTTGAGATGTACTGTATGTACTGTATATACTGTACTAAACATTCTCGTTTCTGAGACAAATTGTATGATCGTAAAATGAATAGCGATTATGTCCCTTTAAACCACCTGTTATATATGAGATTAAGATATGATGGTTAAATGAATGGCGATTCTGTCCCATTTTAAGCCACCTGTTGTATCTGAGACGGAGGTATAATGGTTAAACGGATAGCGATTATCTCCCTTTAAACCACCTGTTATATTAACTATGTTTTCTTCCAGGAATATCGTAGGATGCTCGAGAAGGCGTATACTGATACAGCTAATCCACTTCATATAGCCGAGGAGTGTTTGTTACACCGAGAGAAGAGACACGGTATAGATCTGGTCAATGACGATGTTGAGAAGTCACTCAGCAAGGTATTTATCCAACAAACTACCGTCAAAGTAAACTGAACTCTTGTATATCGTGTTCGCTTATCGGTAGACAGTTTTAAATGGAATAAGACCCGAAGTGCTATTTGCTTGTACGAAGGGGCAAGTAATATATCTAGAGGGGCAAGTAATATATCTAGAGGGACAAGTTATATATCTGGAGGGCAAGTAATATATCTGAAGGGGCAAGTAATATATCTAGAGGGGCAAGTAATATATCTAGAGGGGCAAGTTATATTGATTGTACGAGGGGCAAGTAATATATCTAAGGGGCAAGTAATATATCTAGAGGGGCAAGTAATATATCTAGAGGGGCAAGTAATATATCTAAGGGGCAAGTAATATAATCTAAGGGGCAAGTAATATATCTAGAGGGGCAAGTAATATATCTAGAGGGGCAAGTAATATATCAGAGGGGCAAGTAATATATCTAGAGGGGCAAGTAATATATCTAGAGGGGCAAGTAATATATCTGGAGGGGCAAGTAATATATCTAGAGGAGCAAGTAATATATCTAAAGGGGCAAGTAATATATCTAACGGGGCAATGGTGGTATAGTCTTAGTTGAATTAGTTGAGTTTTGTGAAGGACTTCTAGATTATGACGGCCAAAAACATGCCAAAATTCACAGTAAGTATTGTTCCTTGGTGCAGAATGTACGTGCATTTTCATTAATGACATAATTTCAATTGTATCATTTTCAGGAAGTAGCTGTCATTAAGAAATGTCAAGGTCGCATGAAGAAATTATTAGATAAAGCTTACGTTCAGCTCAAGTAAGTAACTTGCTGACACATCTCCCAAAAACATGATACTTCAAAAGACTGTAAAGAGGTTTCTTAAAAGTTTATGTACATCGTGGACACTGATATCATCAATTTTTTTAATTTTCAATCAGATGTCTGTAGTTCCTGTAATTCTACTAAAACTAAACAGTTCTATTAAAGAGATTGTAAAGAAGTTTTGTAAATTTTGTATGTGTATCAGGGACACTGATAGTATCAATTTACATAATTCTGATTTTCAATCAGATGTCTGTAGTTCCTGTAATTCTACTAAAACTAAACAGTTCTATTAAAGAGATTGTAAAGAGGTTTTGTAAATTTTGTATGTGTATCAGGGACACTGATAGTATCAATTTACACCATTCTTATTTTCAATCAGACGTCTGTAGTTCCTGTAATTCTACTAAAACTAAACAGTTCTATTAAAGAGATTCTAAAGAGGTTTTGTAAATTTTGTATGTGTATCAGGAACACTGATAGTATCAATTTACATCATTCTGATTTTCAATCAGATGTCTGTGGTTCCTGTAATTCTACTAAAACTAAACAGTTCTATTAAAGAGATTGTAAAGATGTTTTGTAAATTTTTTATGTGTATCAGGGACACTGATAGCATCAATTTACACCATTCTAATTTTCAATCAGATGTCTGTAGTTCCTGTAATTCCACTTATTTAAGATCCTTAGTTCATGGCGAAGTGAATCTATGTTTCAGAATGAACCGAGCCTGTCAACACTCCCTAGAAATAGACAGTAAAGATAAACACCATGCTCAGAATCTGGATGACAGAATGCAACAGTTGAGGAACTCCTCGGCTGGTATAGGTTATTACCCCGGTATTGAGAATGTCGATAATACGTAAGTATAGGAATAGACTAGTTGCAACTCCTCGGCCGGTATAGGTTATTATCCCGGTATTGAGAACGTCGATAATACGTAAGTATAGGAATAGACTAGTTGCAACTCCTCGGCCGTATAGGTTATTACCCCGGTATTGAGAACGTCGATAATACGTAAGTATAGGAATAGACTAGTTGCAACTCCTCGGCCGGTATAGGTTATTACCCCGGTATTGAGAACGTCGATAATACGTAAGTATAGGAATAGACTAGTTGCAACTCCTCGGCCGGTATAGGTTATTACCCCGGTATTGAGAATGTCGATAATACGTAAGTATAGGAATAGACTAGTTGCACGTAACTTCCATAGGATAGTAGAAAGTATATCGCTGTGAAGATATTCTTTGAAATAAAAGAAGGGCGGCGTGCGGGGTTTGATCAGAAGATCGTAAAGGAATCTAAGCACCTTTGTAAGATGTTTACTTTACAGACATTACCTGTATATCACATACATATACATCCTCGCCTCCCCGGATTACCACTAGCACTTTGTCAACATGATTCCCATCCCTTCTGGATTCCTGGCACGCCCTTACCAATAAATGTTGGCCCCTGGTGGTCGTTATCTAGCAGAAGAACCAACGTCCTCGTTAACAGATGAAGATCACTGAGGTTAAGAATAGATCAATGACATTGGGTCACAATCGACAGAGAATTGTCTCGTGCGTCAAGTAGAAGAACCTGTTTTTAAAATTGTCCCAGGTGATCTTCAAGTGCCACATCCTCCGAGGCCACCCCCTGTCTCAGAAGATACTCAAGTTCCCTCTCCCCACAGGCCACCCCATGTCTCAGAAGATACTCAAGTTCCCTCTCCCCACAGGCCGCCACCAATCGCGAAAGATACTCAAGTCCCCTCTCCCTTCGGGGTTCCTCCTTATTTTTAAAAAATGTCATGCCAGTTTCTTTATCTTCCAGAATCACCATCCCCCAATCGTGGGCCCGATACTCACAAGAGAACATCGTCAGATCTCAGAAAGAAAGAGCAGCTTCGGAAAGACTTCGTGGAGAAATAGACAGCTGTATGAGGTCCTGTGCCAATGAAATGTGGAGTATATTTAACGCCGTGAATAACGCCTTCAATACGAGAGTTCGTGAAACAACAGACGCTAGAAATAAACTTCAAGCTCATCTCCAGAGGGTAAGATTTTAAAACTTGAAAATTGACTTGTTATATTTTGGCTTTTTACGAGCTGGATGTTTTTAGTTCTCCCGCTACCGTACGTGAATTTGAAAATATATCTTTGTTGTTTGCCTATAAGTTGTTTTTATGAGGTGGATGTTGTTTGCCTTATTAAAGAGCTGCTCATTCTCTGGATTACCTTCCTTGAGCACTTGTATGGGCTTCTGGATGCATGTCAGTGCGTTTTTAGGTCAATGTCACGTATGCACGTGTATTTCTTTAATAACAGACAATACGTGTATCAATAGAATAGTGTAATATCCTATATTAAATACCCTACCAGTATTAATATTCTTCTAGTGTCAGATGCTGATTCTTCTGTTTTCAGACGATGCAAGAAATCTTCGACATGGAAAGAAATATTGATTTATTAAGAAAAGCCATTCAAGATAAAGAAAATCCAATGAAAGTGGCTCAAACTCGACTTGATGAAAGAACAAGAAGAATCCATGTTGAAGTCTGCCACGATCCTGTTATGAAAACGTAAGTTGGGGATTTTAGGTATACCTTGCGAAGGGCAATGAGATGCTTCCCAGTCTTCCCAGTGACATTTCTCTGTTGGTGTGGCTTGCCCAAATTTTCCTCCACCCCTTGGTGACATTTGCTAATGATTCCATAGAAACGGTATTTAATATTTCATTTGTTATTTTTGTTTTAGATTGACCCGGGAAGTTCACGAGATCCGAGAATCAGTGAGAATTCTGAAAGAGAAATTAAAATCTTGTGAATTAAGTTTATCCAGATTAGTCAAAACTAGGTCCACATTGGAACACGATATCTCCACGAAAGATAACTCCATCAAAATAGATACCAATTATTGTCTAGGCATGCGCAAGGGATTTCCCATGGATCCTAAAGTTGGACCAATATTTCAGATGCCTACGTGTTAGCTTTATTTAAAAACAGTTTCTCGTTTATAATTTTTTTGTTATATTTTTTTTTTCGCTTTTTGTGATAATTATAGTGTATATTAAAAATATTTTCTATTTTAATATTTGTGTAGATAAAACAGTAGATAAAATAATGTAAATAATTTTAAGTGAAAGTTTCCTGCGATTTATTCTAACTGTTTGATATATAAATGTTTTATTGACAATTTCATGTTTAGTTTAGATAACTCATTCACATCTTTACAATGTCAAGTTATTACAAACTTTGTCTTATACCTTGACTACAATAGTCACCTTTCTTGTATCACATCTTTACAATATCAAGCTATTATAAACTTCGTCTTATACCTTGACTGTAATAGCCACCTTTCTTGTATCACATCTTTACAATATCAAGCTATTATAAACTTCGTCTTATACCTTGACTACAATAGTCACCTTTCTTGTATCACATCTTTACAATATCAAGCTATTACAAACTTTGTCTTATACCTTGACTGCAATAGTCACCTTTCTTGTATCACATCTTCACAATGTCAAGATATAACAAACTTCGTCTTATACCTTGACTACAATAGCCACCTTTCTTGTATCACATCTTTACAATGTCAAGATATAACAAACTTCGTCTTATACCTTGACTACAATAGCCACCTTTCTTGTATCACATCTTTACAATATCAAGATATAACAAACTTCGTCTTATACTTCACGGAACGCAGCGATGCATTTTTTTACATATTGTCTAGATTTTTCCTTGCCTTTTTTGATTTCTATCTAGTTTAAAATGCCGAAATCAGTATTAGCTAAAGATAGTCTCGAACTATGTTTAGACATCTTAATTTTTTCAGTATTTTGTAACATTATTTAAGACTGGATGATTGCTTTGTTATTTGTAATCCGAATTTTCTGTTAATTTTTAGTACAATCAGACAGTTTCGGATGTATAACCGTTCTGTGATAATATAGCATGTTATATTTATAATTAAGGTTTTTATGAGGTTTTTGTAAAAAAAAATATAGTTCATAATAAATAGCTTGATTTATTGTTTCGTATTTACCAAAACTTGACCATTTTCAACAAGGATAACAACTTGGGTTCACAGGGATCCTTTCTACCAGCTGGTCCTTGGTCAAACCTCTTGGTATTTATCTTATTGGTTCGAAAGATTACCATGGTGTAAACTTGATACTACAGTGTCCCCGATCCTTTCTATCAGCTGGTCCTTGGCCAAACCTCTTAGCATTTATCTTTTGGATTGAAAACTAGAATGATGTAAATTGATACTATCAGTGTCCCAGATACACATACAAAATACACAAAAAAACTCTATACAAACTCTTTAATAGAACTGTTTAGTTTTAGTAAAATTTCATGAACTACAGACATCTGATTGAAAATTAGAATGGTGCAAATTGATGCTATCAGTGTCCCTGATACACGTAAATTTTATAGAATACCTTTTTACAATTCCTTCAGGAATGTTTGATATGAGAGAAACCAGATGTCGGCTGCAGGAATTACCCTGAAATCATCACAGTTATCGTTCTTACACCAGTCGCGTGCGTGTAATTCTTTAATATATATACATACTTACTATTGCGTGAAGGGCACGTGCTGAGAAGAATAATCTGACACAGACCAGATGGCGTGGTATCAAATTTCTCTCTTCATTCTGAACTTGAGTAGGTGAATCTCGGTAAGTAGGGAAAAAAATATAGCAGAATAAACAATATTTAGTAGATTTCTCTAAAAAAAAAGACCAACCCAAATATCAACCAATATCATAAATGTTTCTTTATATTTTCCAACTTTTCAAATCGGAGCAACATTTAACTGTTCACTGATATTGAAATGATACAAAAACGCATTACAAACTTACAACTACTAGATAATCCCTCTTGGTATCCTACTGAAACTCGAACCCCCATAAAATAAAACCGAATAAATGTATACATAAAATTTTTTTTACAGGCGTATATCAATTCTCGAATGAATGTTGGTTAAAAAATTTACTACGAGAGAAATCTGCACCGAAACCTGAGGTAAAGCTTACCGAATAAATCATTTTGAGTTCTACGTCCTACTATCCTGTACGTATTTGTGTTAATGAAGACGGTGATCTGTGGTTAAGTTCTGACCCAGAACCTGAGGAAACGCTATCGGATATGAATCATTGGTAGCAAAATAAAATACAATGAATGGAGTTTTACATCCTGCTATCCTGCTCGTAATCGGGTTAATAAAGACGGTGGATTATGTGCAGGCCCGCAACCAGAGGATATCAGTAATCGATGCCACCCCATAGAGTACGGGCCTGGTTAAGTGTTGATGTGAGGTAAAGATACCTTGACTACCAGAGCAGACGTTACGTAACAATGGTAATGATATTTAACCACTACCAGTATACTCTAGTACCGAGTTTTACCAACATGTCGGTACCAGGTGGTAATTGTAGGTGGGTAGACTATCTCTAATCTCCCGGCTACTATTTATTCCAGTATCTAGGTAGTCACTCACTCTATAGAACTCCAAAATGATGTTAACGAAAAACACACGTACTCATACTCTATTACACTCGTGCGTTGCTAGGCACTTCTCAGATGTCTACAACATTACTTTACCATATATGAACATGGTTGTTGCCTTCTGACCAAACTTCTAAATAATCGTGACCCCTGCAAAGGTCATTTACATTTACATCAAATCGCCCCAAAATAATTTCGATTCATTTGAAAGGTCGAAACATTCAGTTTTCTTAAAGTTCCAATTTGCAGAAGATTTTGGAAGCCATCTTTGAGAGAGTTCGAGAAGATTGGAATGTTGTTACAAATCTATGAATGAATTTGTAAAACATCTAATTTAAGCCCCAACTTTTGATTGGCATCAGTAATTAACCTATGAGATCCAGGTGAGACATCACGTGATCAGCTTGGTGCCACCTTTCCCGCGTGAAAAGAAGTGGATTGCTGACAACTGGAAAGGCTGTGTGTCTTTTGTAAATTTTCTTCCGTCAGGAACCTAAGGCTAAGGTAAGAAACTTTTTATGCTGTCGTCTGCTTGTCTAATATTAGACTCACTCATAATTACCTCTACATAAAAATTCGGTGCCAACATTTTGTGGGGTGATTTTTTTGTCAGATCGGTGCCAAAATAAACTGATCCCATCTCTACGTCTGCTGTTCTGCTGTTACCGCCATTTTGTTCTGTCAATGTCAAACCTACACTAGTGAACGATCTTCGCGAATATCAGATCTCCATTTTTTTTTTCATGTTTGGTCTTTGAGTCTGATTGTTTCCAGATTAAGAACGTTATCACGACCTCTGTTATTTATTCTATTCAATTGATTCACAAAATTGCATATTCAGTAAATCTGGCTGGCCACCATACTGTGTGTCTGCTTGGTTTACCCTTGACTTCGACACGTTCTAGAGTTCTGTTCTATACGTTCTAGAGTTCTGTTGCTAATTAAACAAGAAATATATCAACTAGATTAAGTTACAGTTTATGAATAAACCGGTTATTTACATCATTCTCTAACATATGTTTTATGAAACTTAAGGCTCAGTTTACCAGAGGTGTATAACATTGACGGCCGCCATCTTGTCGTGACCGTGACCGGGGGGGGGGGGGTGCAATAGGTCGCAAACTAACTTAATAAGGGGGACAATCATTAGGATGAGATACTAAATGCAGCAGATAATATATTCCAACAGTTGAGATGTCTCCAGTGTAATAAACTATAACAGCTCCCTCTCCCACCCTTTCATTCTACTCTTATTGTAAATGCCAGTTGTCCCTTGTCAAAAGTTAGAGATCCAGGTGCATGACAGTATGGATCATTAATTACATTGTTATCATGCTGCAAATATATCTAGGTTAAAACTAAGGTATGATTGGTCAAACAGATGATTAACCTGTTCCTTTAAACATGGATGACATTATTCCAACAGGTACCACATTTTTAAAGCCCCTGAAAACTTAAAATAAGAGTTAAAATCATGAAGAATCAATACTTCTATAGGTACCACACTCTTAAGAGCCAAAAAGAAAACTTAATATACGAGAAAGCATCCTGGAGAATCAATATCAACTTACTGGTTATATTCTAGTGTTAGATGGTTGATGACATCATATTGTCACCAAAGGACTGGCCTGGGACTAGTTTTAACAAAGGAGCAAGATAATTCACAAATGCTTATTGTGGATGACTAATCTAGAAATAGTTTTAAATTAAAATAAATCTGCCAAAAAAATAACCAAACAATCTGGTTTCATCTGAAATAATATCTATTAGTGTTAACCATTTTACACAGAATAGAAAGAAAACTTGTTTAAGCATTCTGTTTATAGTTTGCCTTTGAAAATGTTATTTTTTTGGCAGAGTTTTTTACAGGAAGTGAAGTCAGAATTCTTCAGGCCTGTTTCTCAAATTTCTCATCTCAAGATTGGAATTCTAGAAAACATTTCTACATGTTTAGAAATAAGTGAACTAAATACTCAATATTAAACAAGTCCTTTACGTCATAGAAATAAAATAAATGGAGTTTTACATCCAACTCTCAGACGACTTCTGAACCTGATGAACTAATGAAGACAGGCAGAAAACATTGAAATGAATGGAGTTTTACATCCCACGCTCAGAAGACTTCTGAATCTAATGAGCTAATAAAGACAGGCAGAAAACATTGAAATGAAATGAATGGAGTTTTACATCCTATTTTTCTGCACCTTATGAACTAATGAAGACACACCATGCAGTGTGCAATGAGGGAAATTTTGCCAGAACAGCAGCATTGGCCTACTTTTCTTGTGATTTCCAAATATCAAGGGATATTTAACATGTACAGCCTGTAGTACACTGGGCCTCAGTTTATTGTCCCATCAGAACAACTAGAAGCTATTTCCATATCAGCCTCTCCGACCTGCCTCCCCGACAGGGGAATTCTTAACATTTCTGTTAAATTAGATTTTTGTTACTGACTTAAACAGAAAAAAAAAACCAGTTATGGATAATGGGATCAAGGATTAAACCACCAAGTCATTTTTTGTTTAAGAAATGGAACTCTGTTTAAGTTGATTATTGCCCTGATTTATAATAATCTACAGGTGTGACTTGTTAATTATAGACTACATACAGATATTAACGAGCTTAATTAACGAGTAAAAATACCAACCTCTGAATATTATATACAGTTGTGTCCTGGGAGCTGGTTAGAAGAAATAATACCTTGATAATATTAATTAAGATAAAGAGATTAATTATAATTGGGTATTAATTAATTAAAGATAATTACGAATATTAATAATTAGATTAACAGACATTGTTTTAACTTAAACTGATTACAACCAGATTCAAGATCAGACAAAAATATCACTTCTAGGTCCCCTCCCCTCAAAACCTTACCCTGCTTCTTTTACACCCCAGACACAGAAACTTTTCTTTAAAAAAAATCTTATTAATTAAAAAATAAAAATTTGAAAAGCAAACTAATTGAGTTAAAAAACTATCACACCCACTGTAAAATTGTTTGACAATTATAATATAATGATTCCTCTATGGAGCCTGTTGTCTGATAGTGGGGTAATAGTAATGATTTATAGGGAGAATATGGGGAGGGGGGGGTGAGGATTTTGAAAAAAGGGTAATACATCAAACTAATAAATCATTAAAACAAGTTGTGATTTGTTGATGTGATTAATAAAAAGATTATTTTGTATTAAAATATTAAAAATCAAAATCAAGGTGTAGTTGAGTTATACCTGGATTATCTCCCTTCTAGATCTTTAACCTGGATTAATAGATTAACGTGGATTAGTGGGTTACAAGGGCTTACCCTGTATTATATATATATATATCTTAGTAATTTCTGAAACCTACATTTCTCATTCTGTTCATTATCATTGCTACTCTGTTTCTACCAACTACGGATTATTTGTGAAGTATATTTTAAAGTGAACAAACTGGAAAGATATTTTAAATTTGGAACTTATTACAGTAAGTACAGTAATATTTATGAATCAATGAATTTATTTTGATATTTAGGTAAAAAGGGTGTTTTTACCAAATGACAAAGTAACGAAAACACAGGCACAGGTTTGAGTTCTCTAATTTGAATACACAAAATATATGTTAATAATTTGATTTTTCGTAAATCTGGGTTCAGTACTCTTTAAATGAGTTGGAATTTTCAATCCGGCGTCTGTGGTTCCTGTAATTCTACTAAAACTAAGAGTTTGATGACGTTACTTATCGCAAAGACCATAAGTGACCATAGTAGAATTACAGGAACCACAGACATCTGATTGAAAATTAGAATGATGTAAATTGATACTATCAGTGTCCTGATACACATACAAAATATAGAAAACCTCTTTACAATCTCTTTAATAGAACTGTTTAGTTTTAGTAGAATTACAGGAACTACAGACATCTGATTGAAAATTAGAATGATGTAAATTGATACTATCAGTGTCTCTGATACACATACAAAATATAGAAAACCTCTTTACAATCTCTTTAACTATGTTATTGAATGAAAACTTGAAGCACAGTGTTGTTTCTGTAATAGAAAGATATAAATCACTTCCAGTCCATTACAGATAAAACTATTTCCTGAAACTCGAAGTGTCAACTTGATATATAATATTCAAATTCAGTTTAACCGAATTTACGAAAAGAAAAGTCTCAGAGAAGTCAAGTGCCAATCCTGTTTATGTCGTTCATCAGTTTGCCATGCCAGATTAAATATTTAATTATCTTTGTATAAATTCCATCCCAAAATAACCTTCTGGTAAAAATAGCTACAAGTTTTACATTCACAGACTGAAGTTCTGAAGTTGTAGCTTATTGACTCAGTCCTTGATATCATTAACTTCTTCGTGTTTTTCTTCCTCCCAGTTAAAACTCTTATTTCCATATTTTCTTGTGGAATATTTTGATATTTTCTTGTGGAATATTTTGATATTTTCTTGTGGAATATTTCGATATTTTCTTGTGGAATATTTCGATATTTTCTTGTGGAATATTTCGATATTTTCTGGTGGAATATTTCGGATGGTATAATTAGTAAGTTAATTGTCTAATTAATTTCAAAGTTTATTAAATATTTTAATTTGTAATACCGGTATATATTTTATTCAGTCTCTCATTGGGTTGAAGTTTTTTATTAAAAATATTTTTCAAATAATGTGCCCTGTATTTTATTTCTTTTTTCTGGAATTTTTTGTAACCAATGATTTTTAAATTGATTTTGAAAAAGATTTTTCTGAAATTTCATTATGGAATACTTCACGTTTAATTGATATAGCTCGTTATGTGAAACATTCATTAGCTGCTATATATGTTGTTTTGGATTTTGAGTTTTGAGACCGTGGTAATATAAATGAGAGAAATTCATCGTGTCCAAACCCCACCCCCATTCCTCATATCTTCCTTGAGGCTGTGGTAATACAAGAGACGGAAATTATGTATTCAGGGCTAAATATCGTCCAATTAAAATAGGTCAGAGAATCTATCTAGGAAATGTCAGCCAATGAAATGAAATCAGGAGACGTTGTTCTAATGTACGTATAAACTAGCGATAGAAATTTAAGTTAAAATGGCTACCGAGAAGGGAAGCTAATGTTATAATTTTATCTTTTAAAATATTTGAGTTTATCTTACTCTAGATAAACGACCAGGTTTAAATTTCTAAAAATTTTATAACTATTTACAAAATACAAGATTTATGTTGAAGAAAATAGTAATATAAAAACTGGTACACATTTAGCCATTTTCAAGGTTTGATTTGGGTCTTCAGAAGTACTAGAAATCACATAATCTTTAAAAATTTAAACTTGGCCAATAAGAGTATAAATTAATTAAATTGATTAAGCCTTTTTAAACCTCATGTCCATTCTATGTAAATGAAATGAAATGAATGGAGTTTTACATCCTACTCTTCTGCCATGTCCATTCTATGTAAATGAAATGAAATGAATGGAGTTTTACATCCTACTCTTCTGCCATGTCCATTCTATGTAAATGAAATGAAATGAATGGAGTTTACATCCTACTCTTCTGCCATGTCCATTCTATGTAAATGAAATGAAATGAATGGAGTTTTACATCCTACTCTTCTGCCATGTCCATTCTATGTAAATGAAATGAAATGAATGGAGTTTTACATCCTACTCTTCTGCCATGTCCATTCTATGTAAATGAAATGAAATGAATGGAGTTTTACATCCTACTCTTCTGCCATGTCCATTCTATGTAAATGAAATGAAATGAATGGAGTTTTACGTCCTACTCTTCTGCCATGACCATTCTATGTAAATGAAATGAAATGAATGGAGTTTTACATCCTACTCTTCTGCGATGTCCATTCTATGTAAATGAAATGAAATGAATGGAGTTTTACATCCTACTCTTCTGCCATGTCCATTCTATGACAATCAAATTAAATAACCAGTTTTACATCCTACTATTCTGTGTATTTTATAGTAAAATAAAAGATGAAAATAGAATGGAATTTTACATGCCCTATCTTACTCATTCCATTTTCTATATTCATGTAATGAATGAATTTAGTTTTTATTACATCCTACAAACTATCTGCCATTCCAATTCTAATGAGCAATGTTATCAGTTCCCTGATATACTATACAAAATATAGAAAACCTTTTACAATCTCTTTAATAGAACTGTTTAGTTTTAGTAGAATTACAGGAACCACAGATCTGATTGAAAATTAGAATGATGTAAATTGATACTATCAGTGTCCCTGATACACAACAAAATATAGAAAACCTCTTTACAATCTCTTTAATAGAACTGTTTAGTTTTAGTAGAATTACAGGAACCACAGACATCTGATTGAAAATTAGAATGGTGTAAATTGATACTATCAGTGTCCCTGATACACATACAAAATATAGAAAACCTCTTTACAATCTCTTTAATAGAACTGTTTAGTTTTAGTAGAATTACAGGAACCACAGACATCTGATTGAAAATTAGAATGGTGTAAATTGATACTATCAGTGTCTCTGATACACATACAAAATATAGAAAACCTCTTTACAATCTCTTTAATAGAACTGTTTAGTTTTAGTAGAATTACAGGAACCACAGACATCTGATTGAAAATTAGAATGGTGTAAATTGATGACTATCAGTGTCTCCTGATACACATACAAAATATAGAAAACCTCTTTACAATCTCTTTAATAGAACTGTTTAGTTTTAGTAGAATTACAGGAACTACAGACATCTGATTGAAAATTAGAATGGTGTAAATTGATACTATCAGTGTCCCTGATATACATACAAAATATAGAAAACCTCTTTACAATCTCTTTAATAGAACTGTTTAGTTTTAGTAGAATTACAGGAATTACAGACATCTGATTGAAAATTAGAATGATGTAAATTGATACTATCAGTGTCTCTGATATACATACAAAATATAGAAAACCTCTTTACAATCTCTTTAATAGAACTGTTTAGTTTTAGTAGAATTACAGGAACTACAGACATCTGATTGAAAATTAGAATGATGTAAATTGATATAAGTGTCTCTGATATACATACAAAATATAGAAAACCTTTTTACAATCTCTTTAATAGAATTGTTTGATTTATATACACTAGAAGAAATATGTTTAATGATTAAGAAACATGTAATGCACACACATTCTATCTATTTTTCATACACCGTGACCTTGATGACCTTCCCAGCTGGGTAATATTAAATTTTCACTGACTGTTTATTTTATTTTACTTTATTTACGATAAAACTACAAGATAGTTGAGACAAAAATTTGAAATTTTTTGATAAAATTTTGTATAAAATTCTAGAATTTGGCTGTAATGTTTAATAATTCAAGAAACATTGAAAAACAAAATGTCTATAAACATCTAGGAGGGCTTCCTATCATTAAAGATATCAGCATTTTTGAAGAAATTTTCTAATAATTCCATATGTGTGTCAGGGACACTGATAGCATCAATTTACACCATTCTAATTTTCAATCAGACGTCTGTGGTTCCTGTAATTCTACTAAAACTAAACAGTTCTATTAAAAAGATTGTAAAGAGGTTTTCTATATTTTGTATGTGTATCAGAGACACTGATAGTATCAATTTACACCATTCTAATTTTCAATCAGGCGTCTGTAGTTCCTGTAATTCTACTAAAACTAAACAGTTCTATTAAAGAGATTGTAAAGAGGTTTTCTATATTTTGTATGTGTATCAGGGACACTGATAGCATCAATTTACATCATTCTAATTTTCAATCAGATGTCTGTGGTTCCTGTAATTCTACTAAAACTAAACAGTTCTATTAAAGAGATTGTAAAGAGGTTTTCTATATTTTGTATGTGTATCAGAGACACTGATAGTATCAATTTACACCATTCTAATTTTCAATCAGGCGTCTGTAGTTTCTGCAATTCTTTTACAAAAACCTGTGATGTTTTGATGAGGGATCTCCTGTCTTTATCAAGCAATGATAAAGCAAGCATCCTCGTTGAAACGTCACAAGTTATCTATAAAGTAATTGTTAACCATAAAGTTATGTGTAGATTTAAGGACTAAAATAGTTTGAAGATAAAATTAAAAGTTTCAATCAAGATTTTAGAACCGTGAAAGATCAAGACTTCCATACTTTTCATGATTATAACCTTAACCATTTTTAACTATTGTTTACACTAACTATCTCATCCTATAATGTTGTTTCTTACTTCATGACCTAGGCCAGTGCTTTCTGGACAATACTATCCTCATCTCACCCTAACCCAGTAATACAAGGTAATACAACCTGCAGAATCTGCATCTGGTGTTAAGTTAGAAAGGAAGAAAAAACGGAACAAAAAATAAATGTTTTGCCGATTAAACGAATTGTTTTAGTGGTTGATAAAAGATAAGAAACCGTTTACATTTCTGATGGGAATAGAAACCGTAGCAACCTTTTTATCTGACATTCATACTTATAACTGTGTATATCGATATTTAACCCATGGAACTTAGTAGAGATACATCTGCTAACCACATCTAACACATTTAATATATTATATATCCCTCTCATGAGAAACCTTCTAGTAGTTCAGATTAGACAATGCATCAAGCTCCCAAAAACCCCCCCCCTCCCTAACACATTTAATATTTATATATCCCTCTCATGTAGAAACCTTCTAGTAGTTCAGATTAGACAATGCATCAAGCTCCCCACCACACCCCCCCCCCCCCTTCTATCCGCCCCAGTGTGAAGCAGACTGTAAATGTTAATAGATTCTTCAACTAGCAGAGCTCAAAAAAATACCTTAGGATTATCAACCAGGAGCCTGTTTCACAAAAACTTATCATAGGATAATTTTAGTGTTCCAATGGTCAGATTGGTCAATCACTAAAACTGAGTTTTAATTAACCAATCAGGTTACTGTATTTCTTCAAATCTTGATTGTATCTTTGTTAGAATTTTTGAAACAGGTCCCTGGTTCTTCCTTGTCAGTATTACAGGTCAGAGGGATTGACATGGAAAATTGACTAGTCGTTCAGATTGGACAGTAAAACAAGGCCCATGTGAAACAGACTCTGCATGTTAATAGGTTCTCCAACTAGGTCTACAAGGTTTCCCCCCTTGTCAGTGATACAGGTCAGAAGGACTAGCTAGCTAATACTGTGGGTAATAAGTTATATCCTAGCTGTGTTTGATATCCTAGCTGCGTTTGATATCCAAGCTGTGTTTGATATCCTAGCTGTGTTTGATATCCTAGCTGTGTTTGATATCCTAGCTGTGTTTGATATCCTAGCTGTGTTTGATATCCTAGCTGTGTTTGATATCCTAGCTGTGTTTGATATCCTAGCTGTGTTTGATATCCTAGCTGTGTTTGATATCCTAGCTGTGTTTGATATCCTAGCTGTGTTTGATATCCTAGCTGTGTTTGATATCCTAGCTTGTTTGATATCCTAGCTGTGTTTGATATCCTAGCTGTGTTGATATCCTAGCTGTGTTTGATATCCTAGCTGTGTTTGATATCCTAGCTGTGTTTGATATCCTAGCTGTGTTTGATATCCTAGCTGTGTTTGATATCCTAGCTGTGTTTGATATCCTAGCTTGTTTGATATCCTAGCTGTGTTTGATATTACTGGTGAATTTGGTGAAAGTTTGAACCACTGGTAATTCCTGTTAATTAGCTTTTGATAACTGTTTTAAAAACTAGTGTTTTTACCCTACTGGGTTGTTCAACCTTTAAACAAACTGGTAATACTAAAAGGTACTAAGGTGATATTAAAATGGCGGCAAGTTGAGATCCCAACCCCGGCTTTATTATCTATTTGGAAACAAAAACCCCGATATTTTACTTTTGGATCTTTAACAATTATTATGCTACAGGGTTTTAAAATCCAAATCAAGAGGGAGGGGTTATAATTTGTTGGGCACAATTTGGGGGGGGATTAATGGGCTAAAAAATAGGAGGGGGGGAAGGGGGTTATAATAGAGTGGGTGGGGTTGAGTTGGGGGGGAATAGAGGGGGGTGGGGATAAGGGGGGTGGGAGATAGAGGTGGGGGAAAAGGTGGGTGGGAATAGAGGGGGGTGGGGATGAGTGTGGTGGGAGATAGAGTGTGGTGGGAGATAGAGTGGGGTGGGAGATAGAGTGGGGGGGAGATAGAGGTGGGGGAGATAGGGGGGTGGGAGAAAAATGGGGGGGAGATAGAGTGGGGGGGGAATAGAGGGGGTGGGAGATAGAGGTGGGGGAGATAGGGGGTGGGAAAGATGGGGTGGGAGATAGAGGTGGGGGAAAAGATGGGGTGGGAGATAGAGTGGGGGGGAGATAGGGGGGGGGGAAAGATAGGGGGTTTGGGGAGAGACTAGGAGTGGGAGAGACTAGGGGGGGAGATAGAGGGGGAAAAGATGGGGGGGGGGAGAGACTAGGAGGTGGGAAGAGACTGGGGGCGGGGGTGAGACTAGGGTGGGAGATTGGCCTTTTATATCTAACAATACAAATATTTTAGGCACAAGTCAGTCAGATATTGTCCATTCATTTTAGGTCATCAAGGCCCAGGTCATAATAGGCACTCGATTTTAGAGTCAGTTAGGCACAGTACAATAAAAAAAGGAAAACATTACAAAAAAAGGCAAAAAAGGGTTCATATAGGCACACTCATTTAGGGAACAAGTCATATAGGCACAGTGAGTTAGGCACAGTACAAAAGGCATGGATCATAGAGTCAGTTAGGCACAGTACAATAGGCACAATACAATAGGCACAGGTGATAAAGTCAGTTAGGCACACTAATATAGGCACAGTCAGTTAGGCACAGTGCATTTAGGCTCAGTCAGTTAGGCACAGGTCATAAAGTGCTTGAGATACAGACCATTTTCAACTAAAACCTCAACTTGCGCTGTCACTGCCTGTAAGTGATAGAGGTAAGAGGCTTATTGTACTAGCAGGGAGGCAGAATTTCCTACCCTGATTCAACGATTAAATAAACTGTTATGATTGGATGAAATATGATTTGACCTCTGGGTCATATATTGAAGATAATATATGGAGAATATTGGTCGACATCTGGTCAACATGAAGCAGTTTAAAACAGTGAATTTCTTCTGATAAATATACTTTCCCTTGAAATACTATTTCACTTGGCTTGTGTTAGTTTTTGTGTTAAAGTTTAACGTTTAACCAATTCAGTCAAATTTTCTTGTGGCCAAAAGTTGAAAGTGAATTTGGACTATTTCTTCTTTTGAAAATCCTTCTTCTTCTAAGGTAAAGTTAGATGTTTGTTTATTTTAGTTGTTTTTTGGGTCGAATTTACAGTAAAATGAAGTTATTTTTAAATTTAGTATATCTAATATTCAAAAAAAAAATAATTCTAAAGGCTACAGATTCTGTTTTATGTACAGTGATATTTGATGCTCTAAAACTTGATACAAAGGCCACAAATCGCTAAAAGTAATAATTGATCCAACAAATGGCTAACCTGTTCCTTTAAAAATATAATCATATTCATAAAAAACCATGGTGGTCTTTAAAAAACTTCTACACAGCAGAAAATACAGAAACAGTAAAATATTGTTCTTGTTCTGTTTTTTTTATTATCTTTTAACACCAGAAGATAAATCACTTCAACTTTTCTACAACGTTGTCTTTATATAATTATTGCAGGATTTATAAATTTATATTTAAACTAGAATTGCTTACAATTATGAACGTATTTCGAGAGCCTTAAAATATTATGTAAGCTAAATTTGCAATGACCTACATCTAGACAATATATTGAATATCATTTGACCTAGTTTTCAAACTCATAAAATAATTATGTCATACCTTCCGTAACGGTTAAAAATGGCGAAAATATGAAAATTATCAATTTTTGCTGTATTTAAGTACACTTATCTCTGTGAATTTTTTAAGGAAGCCAAATAAAAAAATACCTACTCGTAGACAATATATTGAATATTATTTGACTTAATTTTCAAGGTCATAGATTAAGTGGGTCACAACTTCCGTAGCCGTTAAAGTGACCTAATTTTGAAAAAATCGAAATTTGAATAATTCGAAAAAAAATACGAAATTTAAAAATCGGCCTCCAAGAAAAGGTAGATAATGATCCATTGTATCTCTGTGCTAAATTTCATCAAAATCGGTCTATCAGTAGAGTCTGAATTTCGGATTTAAGAATTGTAACGAAAATTCAAAATGGCGGCCGATATGGCAGCTTGACCTAATTATTTAGGTCAAATCAATTACTATTGACAAGTTATTTATAAAACAGTTTTCACTTTTCACCTAGCAGTTATAGACCGGAAGTTACGTAATTACGTCATTTGAGGCTAAACCGGAAGAGGAATTTTTTTCTTCACATTTTTTCAAAAATTATAAACATATCGCCTATCAACTGGTAAAGTTTCAAAATTTTACCATCTATATTAAAGGAGAAATCACGGTCTGAAATTTTTGCCGATGACCCTTGAATATTGAATTGCAAATCGTGGGTAAAATATTTAACCTAATTGCATAAAACCTATAATTGTTAGTTGACAAATACATTGAAGTTTTCAAATCTGAAAATCCGGTCAAAATCGAACTGAAAATAAACTTGCTAAAGCAAAAAAACCTGAACTTCCGGTTCTCACTTCCTGTCAGAGATAGAACTTCCGGTTTTGTTTTATTTGATAATAGAAATCATTCTAAGATCAACTGTAGATTTAGAATTTCTGCACCTTTTACCAGTTTGTCTGCAAACTCATCCAAGAATTACAAAAAAAAAAAAAAAAATAAAATAATCCGAACGATTACAATACGTTTTCGCCAAAGTCGAAATACGTAAATAGGAACTTTACTGTGGATACACAATAAACATCTTTGTTTAGTGACTGTTAAAATATTTCCCTAATGATAAATTCTCCTAATTTCTCGACTGATATTTTAAAACTTACCTTTCTTTACTATTTTCAGATTATTTTCGTAAACGGTGTACAATTTGACCAATTTTTGACCAATCAGAATGGCCAGTTTAGAAGAACGTCGCGAAGCTCGTCGCAGACGTCGAGCAGAACAAGACGATGGGTAAGTTGCATACCTTATATGGTCGTTGTTTTGTTTTCGTTCTACAATCATGATGGTTGTCATGGTGATAATTGTTTAATTGTCATAGTGACGTCCTGTAGAATTGTCACAGTGATGTCATGTAGTAATGTCACAGTGACGTAATGTAGTATTGTCACAGTGACGTCATGTAGAGTTGTCACAGTGACATAATGTAGGTTTGTCAAACGAAGAAATTTAATCTACCTGTACAAGGTGAGTTGTCTAGCTGTGTTAGTGTTTGTTATTTTAGTTTCTTTGTTTGACTTTTTATGTCTATCATTTAATATGATATTTAACAGTTGACGTAACCTTAGGAAATAAAAAGACTAATATTTATAGATGATTAAAGAAGAAGTATATCTATAAAGTATTTAGAGTATATCTAGAAAGTATCTAGAGTATTATCTAGAAAGTATCTAGAGTATATCTATGAAGTATTTAGAGTATATCTATAAAGTATTTAGAGTATATCTATAAAGTATTTAGAGTATATCTATAAAGTATTTAGAATATATCTATGAAGTATTTAGAGTATATCTATAAAGTATTTGGAGTATATCTAGAAAAGTATTTAGAGTATATCTAGAAAGTATCTAGAGTATATCTAGAAAGTATTTAGAGTATATCTATAAAGTATTTAGATGAAAAATATCAAGGGTGTTTCTGACATCTGACTTTAAAAGTTGAGGTACCTGTTAGGATGAATAGATAGTTCAATTCACTCTAAATGTCTCACCCTAGTCCCACCCCAACCCTACCCCTGATGTAAGTCTATGCAATCCCTAATTTGCATGGTGTGTGATTTCTGTGCAAGCTTTTAAAAGCAATTTTTCATCAACTTTTTTTAAACGTTTCATTAGTTACTTCACTCGTTAAGTTATGCAACAGGCTATGCTATTATCCTGCTATGCTATATTATTATCCTGCTATGCTATTATACTCCAATAGATATAGATCTTTTAATATTCAATACATCACAATAGATATAGACCTTTATATTAATATTCAATACATCACAATAGATATAGACCTCTAACTATGATAATTATATAAAATACATAATAATATTCAATACATCACAATAGATATAGACCTCTAACTATGATAATTATATAAAATACATAATAATATTCAATACACCACAATAGATATAGACCTCTAACTATGATAATTATATAAAATACATAATAATATTCAATACATCACAATAGATATAGACCTCTAACTATGATAATTATATAAAATACATAATAATATTCAATACATCACAATAGATATAGACCTCTAACTATGATAATTATATAAAATACATAATATTATTCAATACATCACAATAGATATAGACCTCTAACTATGATAATTATATAAAATACATAATAATATTCAATACATCACAATAGATATAGACCTCTAACTATGATAATTATATAAAATACATAATATTATTCAATACATCACAATAGATATAGACCTCTAACTATGATAATTATATAAAATACATAATAATATTCAATACATCACAATAGATATAGACCTCTAACTATGATAATTATATAAAATACATAATAATATTCAATACACCACAATAGATATAGACCTCTAACTATGATAATTATATAAAATACATAATAATATTCAATACATCACAATAGATATAGACCTCTAACTATGATAATTATATAAAATACATAATAATATTCAATATATCACAATAGATATAGGCCTCTAACTATGATAATTATATAAAATACATAATAATATTCAATACACCACAATACAAATTAAACTACAATATTTTGATTATAAAATGCAGTTACTGCATCATATATTACAAAATTATAACAATAGCAAACTGGAGTGTATTAGGGAACGGGAACATTTCAAGATTAACAGGTTAACAGATGAATACAGGTAAAACACAGGAACATAAAAACAGGTAAAACACAGGAACATCTATCTAACTTATCTAAAACCAGACTTTCTAAGCTATCATCTCTTTGGGCCTGAAGGACCAGTGGCCTTTAGAGACTTGCGACTCCAATGCTACATGACTGTTCCCCACTAGGACTCTAATTTTCCTCTGTGCTCTCTATATAACTAACAATGATCTTTTTGCATCTACTATAACCCTTTATCCTTTGTCTCCTACAAGGGTTCAGTAACTTCTTTCAATGGCATTTAGTAACTGGGTAATAATTAACGTCACAAATTATTTATTAAAGTAATTGTTATCCATATAATTGTGTTGAGTTAAGGGTTCAGTAACTTGTGATTCTCAAGTTTTTGCTTATTAAAATTTTCCTTATATTTGATTTCTTTGATGTCAAACAAAATTTTGAGGTATTTTTGGTAATATTCCGACAAATTCTGGTAGAGGATAAGAGAAATGTTAAGAGTCTTATTAGAATTATTCCTACTACTTTGAATATTTAATGAAAATATCTTGGACTCTTTCTTCATCACCGATTCATTCTCACGTGTAACGGTAAAAACTAGATCAGCAGTAACAGATTTTACTAGTTCTTTATCTTCTTCTTTTACAAATGAGTTGAGAGTGATCTTGGTGTGCAGTTTATCATCATCACATGTGTTGGCTTCGACAGTCCAGTGGATTCCACCAACAAAGAAAACATGACTTTTAAATGAACCTTTCACCCTAAATGAAAATAGCCACCCAATTGAAGCATCCAAAGTTCCAATTTCTTCTGCAATGTTTTTAACAATTCCAGCATGTAAAAAGTACTTTTGTTGGGTCTCAATTTTAGCCTCAATATTACGTGTAAGATCAAGTATATCTTTAATATTTGTTGATTTGTTTAAAGGTTTATCCAGATGTTTTATGGCAGCTCTTAGTCTTTTTGAAAGGATTTCATCTTCATCAGAACTGAGTTTGTCTCTATGACGAGCAATTTCTATATAAGATTTCAAATCTTCCTCAACTTTTTTTATGCGCTTTATGATTTTATCAAATGTTCTCGTTTCTTTAGAAATAAACCTATCAGTAATTTCTGAAATTTTTTGCAGTCTTCCATCAATTTTAGTTTGATAATCTTCAAATAGCTTCTTCTTCTCAGTAAAGTAATCTTCAATTCCAAGAGCGGAATGATCAGAATGATGGTCTTCATCTAAACATACTTGACAAATTAAATATTTACAAGTTTTACAGTAGAATTTTAGAAAACTCTTGGGGTGACTTTCACAAAAAGACTCTGAATCTGAAGTTTTGAGTTCATGGATTGGATGATTTGAAGAAAACACATCATGACACTTTTTGCAAGCATCACACATGCTTTTATCACACTCAAAACATTGAAAGGCAGCCTGATTTCCCTTTTTACATACATCACAATCTTCAGGTTCTGTTGATTCTTGGAGAGGTTCGTCAACAACCTTCGGCAGAGCTTCGACTCCCTCTGGAGGTATTTCTACTTCTCTCATACAGTTGGGACAGTTGATTTGTTTTTTCTCTGCCACGTAATCCAGTAAACACTGACAGCAGAAGACATGTTGACAGGGTAGAATTCTTGGATCTTTATAATCTCCCAAACAGATGCTACAACAATCACGTTCTAATACAGCAGCCATCTTGTATAGATTATGAAAAATATTCTACAACTGAAAAACAGAAAAGAAATAATGAATAGAGATTTGGTGTATTTCACTGGCCATGCAAGATGTGTGGATCCATCAGAAACATGACAGGTTCACACTCACAGATTCACGAACAGAACAGGTTCACACAGAACAGATTCACAAATCATTTGACCAATCATGCTTTAGTTAGAAATATTTTTAGCTAATCAGTGTTCACAGTTCACTGTCAAAATTTGAAATAGAAAGTAAAATTCCTAGTTTGAGGTATATTTGAAGGAATTATGTAATTTTTGTGTATTTCTAGTACTTCTGAAGACTATTTACATATATTCTAGAACCTAGATCAAGCCCATAAAATGAGAAACCTGTCCTTTTCAAAGCTTATAAAACGTTAACTGTTTTTGCCATTCAATATTAACCCTACATATACACAGTCTATAATAATATAGGTCCCTAATACAATAGGTTACCTGTGTTGAATAGATCTGTTATATATAGGTCTCATATTAACATGTTATATATAGCTTATAGGACCTACTACATAGATTATAGGAATATGCAAAATGAAAATGATATGAGTTTTACATCCTATTCTTTTATACCTAATGGGCTAATGTGATAGAATATGATATTTAGGATATATTCAGGATATAAGATATAAAATATAAAGAAGATATATTACATGAGAAGATACAAGAGGTCTATATATAAGATATACAATATTAAGGATATAATAATTAGGAGTTATAGAGGATACAAGAGGTCTATATATAATATAACTTATTGAGATACCATTCGTGTATTTTCTGTCCCTGAATTCATACCAATAGAATAATATTTTAAGAAGAAATAGAATCTTACCTTCGTAGTCGTCTCAAAATAAAATATATTATAGTATTTTACTTCCTTGACAAATTAGTTGTAAGGTAGGCAGTAGACTGTAACATCCAGACTTAACTCTAACATTGTTTCATATCTACTTTCACTTTCCATTACTAGGAAATATTGTAAACTTGTTAAAACAGCTTCTACTTTTACTTTCCATCTATAGACAGAAATATAGGAAGAAGTTGTATACTAAAATTGTGTTTTTATTTTCTATATTTTTTGTCATTTTTTGTTAAAAAATGTTTTTAAATGAAACAAACCAAACGGCTCCAGAGTATCTTTGATACAACTGCCTGGTGAAATTATGACATCATATATTATGGCAACGCAAAAAACTTTAGATGAATATTTCCAAACAGAAAAAAACTTCTAACTATGAAAATGACACAAAAAACATAGACCTCCTAATGAATTGGAATTATGCTACATAACTTATACACTATAAAATAGCATAAAATTTTTAAATGATATTATATGATAACAAAAGAAGAAAAATAACAGGTATAGTTACTTAATACAAATTAATAAAAAATATATCCATTATAATAAAATAGAGTCAAAAATAAACAAAATAAATTACATGGAAAGTTTGAAGTTCACAAAATGTATAAGTTAATAGAAATAAAACTAAATTTAACCTTCAAATAATATACCAAACTATGTATGAATCTTACATAGAAACAGGGATCATGATTTGCCCATATATGCCGGACATGACCGACAGTCTTGGCAAAATGACCGACGGCAATTTGCCTCTGTCGGTCATCAAGTATAGGTTAAAAAAAAAATGTTTTTTTAACTTGCTCCAAACTGTATACAGTAACGTACAGTCATTATATCAATTAACTCTTTCTGTCTTTTAATCTAGTCAATTAAGGGTTTACCGGTAATAAGATTAATTAATGAACAATGAAAATCATTTGGCTCGCGGAAACGCTTCATTTCAAAGAGATCGGGACCGCGTAAAACTATTTACTTTATTTACAAACAATAGCGAGTAACATTTGTCGCGATAATCCTTTAATCACTTTGTATGGTTTCAATTGTTTTCCTATATATTATGCCGTTAAATGCTTATTGGTCATCATTCATTGATATTACCCTTCATCATCCCATGTTACAATGAATTTGACAGTTCCGATATCGAAAGTAGCCTCTTATGCTGGTTATAAATGATTGTTTACATGCTACAGTCAAATTATAAGACGATTTTACAAAACGAAGTTGAGAAAATATTAAATTTACACTAAAAATCTACCGATAATACAAAACAAACTTTGAAACAATGTTTTTGTTATTTATAAATTACATAGAATAGACGATTATTATAAAAAATCGCGAAGACTTCAAATTTTCCTTTTTTGTCAAATCAAGGCTTCCATAAAATTAATCATTAAAAGCGAAAGTAGAGTGTACCGGATATTATTATATTAATATAAGAATATTTTATTGATTTGTGGTAAAGAATTTTAACATTGAAAACGGTAGGTCCCGTGAAAATTATGATCACAAAAAGAAAAAAAAATCGGTAGATTTGGGACTCCAAAAGAGGTAGGAAAACCTGACAAAATCTGTAGATTACACATGTATAAGATGGGACCCTCTAAAAACATCGTTTGAAAATGTCCGACTGGGAAAAAAATAAATCATGATCCCTGCATAGAAATAATACACTAATAATAAAACTACGTATGGTTCTTACATGGAAATAGCACACACGAAACTACGTATGGTTCTTACATAGAAATAACACACACGAAACTACGTATGGTTCTTATATAGAAATAACATACACGAAACTACGTATGGTTCTTACATAGAAATAACACACACGAAACTACGTATGGTCTACATAGAAATAACACACACGAAACTATGTATGGTTCTTACATAGAAATAACACACACGAAACTACGTATGGTTCTTACATAGAAATAACACACACGAAACTACGTATGGTTCTTATATAGAAATAACACACACGAAACTACGTATGGTTCTTATATAGAAATAACACACACGAAACTACGTATGGTTCTTACATGGAAATAACACACACGAAACTACGTATGGTTCTTACATGGAAATAGCACACACAAAAACTACGTATGGTTCTTACATAGAAATAACACACACGAAACTACGTATGGTTCTTATATAGAAATAACATACACGAAACTACGTATGGTTCTTACATAGAAATAACACACACGAAACTACGTATGGTCTACATAGAAATAACACACACGAAACTATGTATGGTTCTTATATAGAAATAACATACACGAAACTACGTATGGTTCTTACATGGAAATAACATACACGAAACTACGTATGGTACTAACATAGAAATAACACACACGAAACTACGTATGGTTCTTACATGGAAATAACACACACGAAACTACGTATGGTTCTTACATGGAAATAACACACACGAAACTACGTATGGTTCTTACATGGAAATAACACACACGAAACTAAGTATGGTTCTTACATAGAAATAACACACACGAAACTAAGTCGAGGTAGAAATTGATAAAAGACAGAATTATGTGTGCGTTTTATTTCGTTTATTATTTGAACTCACAATGACCCTGCGACAATCATTAGTCTCATCAAATTTTCTTTTTTTTTCATTTTGTTTATATTTGATTTTTTTTATGTCAAACAAAATGTCTAGGGTGCAGGGAAAAGTTCTGTTAAAAATGTTACATGAGAATCTATCCTTTTCTAATGTATTTGCATTGATTCTTTTCTTGACCACAGATTCTGTTTGAAGATTGGTAATCATCAATTCAGCCTTAACAGATTCTATGGATTGTCCGTCTTCTTCTTTAACAAAAGAGTTTATGGTGAAGTACAGTCTTTTTTTAAAAAATCCAGTGGCTTCAAACGTCCAGTGGATTCCACCAACAAAGAAAATGTGACTTTTATATGAAGAATCTTGGAAACAAAATGAAAAAAGTCGGCCAATCTTAACATCTAAAGTTCCCATTTCGTCATTAATATGACTAATTGAAGTATGTTGAACATGCCGTTCATGTTTCTCAATTTTAGACTCCAGGTTAACGATGAGACCTAGTAATTCTGGTACATTTTCTGGTTTATTCAAGGCTTGGTCCAGATGTTTTATGACAGCTGTCAATCTTTTTGAGAGCTTTTCATCTTCTTCAGAATAGAGCTTTTTTCTATGACAAGCAATTTCTATATAAGATTTCAAATCTGCTTCTAATTTTGGTATTCTACTCTTGATTTTATCCAAGTCTCCAGTTTCTCTAGAAATATAATTGGTAGAAACACATGAAATTTTTCGCAATTTTTTATCAATTTTATTTTGATAACCTTCAAATAGCTTCTTCTTCTCAGTAACAAAATCTTCAATTCCAAGAGCGGAATGATCAGAATGTTGGTCTTCATCTAAACATACTTGACAAATTAAATATTTACAAGTTTTACAGTAGAATTTTAGAAAACTCTTTGGGTGACTTTCACAGAAAGACTTCTCTGGATCTGAAGTTGTGAGTTCATAAATTTGATGATCTGAAGAAAACACATCATGGAACTTCTTGCAAGCATCACACATGCTTTTATCACACTCAAAACATTGAAAGGCAGCCTGATTTCCCTTTTTACATACATCACAATCTTCAGGTTCTGTTGATGCTCTGACAGGCTCTGTTGATGCCCTGACACGTTCTGTTGATGCTCTGACAGGTTCTGTTGATGCTCTGACAGGTTCTGTTGATGCTCTGACAGGCTCTGTTGATGCTCTGACAGACTCTGTTGGTGTTCTGACAGGCTCTGTTGATGCTCTGAGAGGGTCTGTTGGTACTCTGACAGGGTCTGTTGGTGCTCTGACAGGGTCTGTTGATGCTCTGACATGTTCTGTTGATGCTCTGACAGGCTCTGTTGATGCTCTGACAGACTCTGTTGGTGTTCTGACAGACTCTGTTGATGCTCTGACAGGCTCTGTTGATGCTCTGAGAGGGTCTGTTAATGCTCTGACAGGGTCTGTTGGTGTTCTGACAGGCTCTGTTGATGCTCTGAGAGGGTCTGTTGGTGCTCTGACAGGGTCTGTTGGTGCTCTGACAGGTTCTGTTGATGCTCTGACAGGTTCTGTTGATTCTCTGACATGTTCTGTCGATTCCTGGAGAGGTCTCTCAACCATCTTCAAAGCTGCTACACACTTAGTTTCCATTGGCTCTTGGTCAGGTTCTGTGGAATCTTGAAGAGGTTCTTCAACAACCATCTGCAGAGCTTCGACTCCCTCTGGAGGTATTCCTACTTCTGCCATACAGTTGGAACAGTTGATTTGTTTTTTCTCTACCACGTAATCCGGTATATCTTGTATTATTTTCAGAATGTCCTAAAATGAAGTAAAAATGTAGCGTACAGTATTAGATATGTATGATAGAAATGAAGATAGCTTGCCAGGCAAGGTAACATACGCCCACTGGCAGCATTGAATTTGAAAAATAAATAGAGCAATAACTCAAAAAACATTCACTGAATTAATATTAAAGTTAAGGGCAAAAACTCAAAAACTGTTCATGGAAAATTGTCAATTTAAAACTTGACCACCATCTTATCTATTTCAATACTCATACCAAGTTTCATCAAATCTATTAAAAAATTGTAGCTTATTTTGCACCCACAAATATTTTTGACGCAATTCTACTAAGTCAAGGGCAATAACCCAAAAACCATTTGTTAAAAAAAGTCAGAAATTCAAACTTGACTAACGTCTTATCAATTCTGATGCTTACACCAAGTTCCATCAAAATCCTTTGAAAATTAAAGCTTCTTATTGCAACCACAATAGAATTTTGACGCAATTTTACTAAGTCAAGGGCAATAACTTAAAACAATTCATTGAAAAACTGTCAAATTCAAACTTGACTGAGGCCTAATCAATTCCAATGCTCACAGCAAGTTTCATCAACATCCTCTGAAAATTGGAGGATTTATTGCATCGAAACTAAAATTTTGTCAAGATTTTTCTAAGTCAAGGGCAATAACTCAAAAACCGCTCATGCGATTATTTCTATTTTCGAACTTGACCGAGATTTCATCAATATATACATGTATACCAAGTTTTATTAAGTTTGGGTAAAAACTGTAGCCTCTATTGTGGATACAACCCAAATTTGACACGTTTTTACTAAGTCAAGGGCAATAACTCAAAAACCGCTCATGCGATTATTTCTATTTTCGAACTTGATCGAGATATATATAATATAACTTATTGAGATACCATTCGTGTATTTTCTGTCCCTGAATTCATACCAATAGAATAATATTTTAAGTAGAATCAGATTCTTACCTTCGTAGTCGTCTTAAAATCAAAAATGTTATAGTGTTTTATTTCCTTGACAACATTGTTTTAAAACTACTTTCACTTTCCATTACTAGGAAATATTGTAGACATGTTTAAACAGCTTCTACTTTTACTTTCCATATATAGACAGGGTTGAATTAAATTTGGCAATTAGACAATATTGAAAAATTGTGGAGGGAAGTGGATAGGAATTGGAAATTTAAATTGGGCAATTCTAGTACTGAGGGGGACAATTCTAGGACTGAGGGACAATTCTTGGACTGAAGGGACAATTCTTGGACTGAAGGGACAATTCTTGGACTGAAGGGACAATTCTATGACTGAGGGGGGCAATTCTAGGGCTGAGGGGGACAATTCTAGGACTGAGGGGGACAATTCTAGGACTGAGGGGGACATGGTCAAACTTATTTCCTAATGATGAGAGGAGGGGGTTTATTTCAAAAGTCATTTAAAAATTAAAACTCAATTTCAACCATGATTTACAGGTGCAGTAAAAAAACAGGCATATCAATATGGGGGGGGAGTTAGTGTTTCAAAAGTCCCATAAGACCTGACTGGCCAGTTCAGTCAAATCAGTAACAAGTTATTATTCGACTGAAGTGAAGGATAAACACTTAAATCAGACATGACTGGCTAGCTGACTGGCAAATACAACCAAATCAACATCCCTTCTAGAAAGTAATTTGTAAGCAATCATTATAGAAATTTTCCCTCCTCAGAAAGAATTCTGACCACTTAATTCTTACACACCATCATCTGGCTTCTGCCTTTTATGTTGTTTACTATAACAACAGTTACCATGGCAACATTATTACAGTATTCAAATAAATAGGTAGTAACTATAGTGATTAGTGAATCAGACGGTTATTGGAGGTGTTATTGAGTAAAATCAGAAATTCAGGTGATTTTTAAGTTTATATTAAAGGTCAAAGGTCAAGATTATAGTTTTTAAAATTCCTGGGACTAGGAACTCTTTCTCAAAAAAATATACAAACATAACAATAATTTTTATACACCCACATGAATATGTGGACGTATATTCTTGTCGCCCCTGTCCGTTGGTCTGTTGGTCCGTCAGTCTGTCGGTCCGTCAACATTTGTTGTAGACACAATAGAAGCTACAATTTTCAATTCATTTGTATAAAACTTAGTGTGAGCATTAGAAATGATAAGACGGCAATCAAGTTTGATTTGGATGACTTTTTGATAAATGGTTTTTGAGTTATTGCCCCTGCCTCTATATTTGTTGTAGACACAATAGAAGCTTCAATTTTCAATGGATTTTAATGAAACTTGGTGTGAGCATTGGAATTGATAAGACGGCAGTCAAGTTTGATTTGGATGATTTTTCTATGAACGGTTTTTGAGTTGTTTCCCTTGACTTAGTTACATCACATCAAAATTTATTGTTGATGCAATAGAAGCTACAATTTTCAATGGATTTGAATGAAACTTGGTATGAGCATTGGAATTGATAAGGCGTTGGTCAGGTTTCATATTGGACGATTTCTCGATGAATAGTTTATGACTAATTGCCCTTGACTAAGTGAAATTGTGTAAAAATTCATTTGTTGTAGACACTATAGAAGCTTCAATTTTCTATGGATTTTAATGAAACTTGGTATGAGCATTGGAATTGATAAGAATTTGATGACTTTTTTTAACCAACGATTTTAAGTTATTGCCCTTGACTTAGTAAAATTGCTTCAGAAATTTTGTGGGTGAAAAAGAAGCTACAATTTTTTAATATATTTGATGAAACTCAGTATGAGTATTGAAATAGATAAGATGGTGGTCCAGTTTGAATTTGACAATTTTCCATGAATAGTTTTAGTTTTTTTCGACTTCAATATTCATTCAGTGAATTTTTTTGGAGTTATTGCTCAATTTATTATTCAATTTCAATGCTGCCAGTGGGCGTATGTTACCTTGCTTGGCAAGCTATCTTCAATAATACTACAATCTTTCATAATTTTTACATAAAATAAGTTAAAATATCAGACCAATCAGAGATCAGAGTTTATTGTTTGTTGTCAAGGGTTATAATATATACAGGTTAAGTGAAATTTTGGTTGTTTGGATCACAAAATCTGGTGTCAAGTTTATCAGTGGTCCTGTCCTGTAGGTAATTTAAAATCAACTATATTTTCGACAATTTTGAAAACATTGTAGGCAATTTGTGATACAATACATTTTCAGATATTTGTAGTATCTTTAAGTATATTGACAATATATCTACAGGTGATATCAGTGCCAAGTTTATTATTGGTAGAGTCGTGCAGGTAATTTATAATCAACTATATTGTTGTATAGGTGTTAACAGTACCGCTACATATTGACTACATATACCATAATTTATCTTCTCTTCAATCATATTACACATAAACAAACAGTGATATTTCTAGAACCAGCTGTAATGTGATAGGATTAATATAAACCAATCAACAACCTTGATACAAATCAAACAACCAATCAAAACCCTTGATACTGCAAATCTAGGTGCACCTCTGAATATGGGTGTAAGTCTGTTGACAGTGGATTATCTGCCCTTGGAACCATCAAGTACTGAGTATTGTTTAGTTTGAAGTCGTTTGGAGAACAACTTACTCCTATCTCTTCTTTCTCTTGTTTCGTTGGAGTCAAGGTAACCATGGATTATTCAATTAATTAATTAATTATTCGTAAGCTCATTAGTAATCGAGGATTTATGACGCTTTTTTTTTGCATAATATTGCAAAATTAATTTTAATATATATATATAAATGTGGTATTTTATCGTAATTTGGGATTAAAACTATGAGTGGGATTATCCAGTGCTTAGATTTAGGATTACAGTCGGACAACAAGACAGATAAGTACCTCTATAATATTAAATCACTGATATTTTAATTGTCTGTTTTTGTTATTTGTGTTAAACTCATTGGACCATCTTCTTAAATATTTGGAAATTGTTCAGAAAATTTGAGTTTTTGGTGCATTAAGTATTGTTTTAGTGATTATCAGGCTGAAGATTGTAACGGTGCCAAATTGTCAGGAATATTCTTGTGAAAACAATATTTGTGTATTTGTGTAAACGAGGGTTATTCGTTGTTTAATATGTCAAGGAGACATGGAAGCCAAGTTTTAATCTTTTGAAACGTCATTTCTTCGTTTGCAGGATGTCATGACACTTTTTGATTTTTTGGGGGTAAAATTTGTAAATTCTCTGTTTAATTTTTGTGATCTTTGCGACATAGACTCAGCCTACCCCCCTCCCCAGAAATGGTCCCAGCTTTAGGTTTGTACCCTCATTTTAATTCTAACAAATATGATATTTAAACGTTTCTTCCAAAAAATGTATGTCAGAATTCAGTTTTTTCCAAATATTTTTAAAGGGAGAGAACCCCCTTAAATGAAGTTTGCGCTGGCGTGTTTTAAATCTCAGCCTTGACAGCTATCCCTGTCCCCTAGGGAATTAGCCTGTCCTTTATTTGTAAGCCACCCCCAGTTCAGAGAGGATGGCACTACCCCTGGAGAGCTACTCAGTTTTCTGTAGTTTTGGGGAAGCCATTTTTTATTTCATCATAACATTTATATCATTAAAAAAAACAACTGGGCTAATAACAATCTAAATAACATCACAAAACTTGAAATTCTTAAACAACATTTTGATAAAACAGAACAATTCATATGAAGAGTATATCAATTATATATGAGAAAGTATTTTATATTGAAAAGTGATATCAGGTGTCTAGAAGAGTGAGCAATAAGTATACCCTGGTAAATAGGTAATAGCTATAATTTATAAGAGGAAGTATATCAATTATAAGTAAGAAAGTATTTCAAATTGAAAAGCGGTACCATACTGTCATATCAATATAATGACCTTCACCTTTTGATGGTTAATTCTAGTCTACATCCTTCGTAACAGAGGACAAACATACTACCCTCTAAAACAAAATGTCAGACCTACTCTCTCTAGTTGAAATGCCAAAGGTAATCTTAGCTCTGCTGATAAACATTTTACAGCTATTTAGTAACCCAATACATTCTACAAATTACATCAAGGCTAATATTCATTCGGATTCTATCATTATTCAATCTGGCAACACAGGTATTACAGTCTTGCCAGATTTTTGGTAAAATCGTGCCAGAAATTGTCTTTAATCTTGTGATAAATGAAATGAAATGAATGGAGTTTTACGTCCTACTTTTCTGCACCTTATGGGCTAACGAAGACAGTAATCTTGTGAGACTTTGTTCTAGTATTGATATTTAAGATGACTATAGTGTTCAAGTCACAGTGATTGATGAATACTAAAATCGATTTCGATTAAAAAATTTTTCTTGCTGAAGAGTAGGATGTAAAACTCCATTCGTTTCATTTTCATTTTTTACTATTTGGTAAGATTATAATAGGCGTGGATCTAATCAAGTTTTCCCAACTAAGGTCTCTACCTGGACTGTTGATATAGAAATTTTCCAGTCAGATATTTTAACATTTAAGACCTTGTAGTGCAGTATTGGACGTTAAGACACTAGTGTATCCTTATGATGAGATCGTTCTGAAAACACGAGACAAAGTCCCTGCATGTCCTTTAACCTCCTGCATGTTACTAATTTTATCCTTTTTTCCATTTCTTTTTCGCATGTTGTGCATGTGCATGTAGATTATCTGAGGCATCAGAAGCCAACCGAGACGTAATTGATCGAGTGAATGAACGTTTATCCAGACGCAGAAAGGAACGTGAAGAAAAACGCATGTTAGAAACGTAAGTGCATGTACGATTTTGTAAGAATGAAAGTTCAAGGTCAATATTTGAGTAGCCAGACATGTCTGCATTATTGAATTGATGAAATATCAAATAATTTCAATCATTCTTTTATTTTGTAATTTTAATCCGAAAAAAATAATTCCTGAAAAGAAGAAATAATTCTGACTTTCAAAAACGCTAATGTGATATATAGAATAGAAATTTCTGAAAAATATCATCACATCTGACCTTTTTGGCACAACATTCAAACATGTCTGGCTTATACAGGTAAATCAATATCCCTGATGAAAGTTCCTGGAATGATGCCAGCACCAAATGGTTCTAAAGGTATAAATAGACTGCATGTTGAAGATACAGATAGAGCATGTTATTACTGTATTCCTATATATATAAACAGAGGGGGCACCTGCCAATAATAATAATAACTTTTATTACAATATTCACACTTCACAGGGTAATATAAATAAACTGAATATACACTTTAATGGCCTTGTGGACTCTCTGACAAAACCTAGCAACCAAGTTAAATAATATTGGCCTTGTAGACTCTCTGACAAAACCTAGCAACCAAGTTAAATAATATTGGCCTTGTAGACTCTCTGACAAAACCTAGCAACCAAGTTAAATAATATTGGCCTTGTAGACTCTCTGACAAAACCTAGCAACCAAGTTAAATAATATTGGCCTTGTAAACTCTCTGACAAAACCTAGCAACCAAGTTAAATAATATTGGCCTTGTAGGGCTCTCTGACTAAACCTAGCAACCAAGTTAAATAATATTAGCCTTGTAGACTCTCTGACAAAACCTAGCAACCAAGTTAAATAATATTGGCCTTGTGGACTCTCTGACAAAACCTAGCAACCAAGTTAAATAATATTGGCCTTGTAAACTCTCTGACAAAACCTAGCAACCAAGTTAAATAATATTGGCCTTGTAGACTCTCTGACAAAACCTAGCAACCAAGTTAAATAATATTGGCCTTGTAGACTCTCTGACAAAACCTAGCAACCAAGTTAAATAATATTGGCCTTGTAAACTCTCTTACAAAACCTAGCAACCAAGTTAAATAATATTGGCCTTGTAGACTCTCTGACAAAACCTAGCAACCAAGTTAAATAATATTGGCCTTGTAGACTCTCTGACAAAACCTAGCAACCAAGTTAAATAATATTAGCTATGTGGACTCTCTGACAAAACCTAGCAACCAAGTTAAATAATATTAGCTATGTGGACTCTCTGAAAGTGATGGAAGGTTGATAAAGCCAATCAGAGAATGACATTAAGATCAGCTTGTTTTGATCTTAAATCACTAACTTATTTCTGAAATATATCAAAAGCCTTTCTTGTGACTTTTTCATTTATATTTCTGGAAATTAATATTTTCAAAACGTGGCAAGCATGATTTTAATAAGCAGGTAAGGAAAATGGGGAAATTACATTTTCTCGAGTTTGTCAATCAGGGAGTAAGATACAAATAGAAGATGTTTAATATGGTTTATTTTTATCATTTATTTATCCATCAGAATTTTGAGTGTGTGATCTTTATTCATATCATATTGTTTGGTAAACTTCATTGCCATGACAACATTTTTTGTGCTTTTTTTTTATTTTTTTATCTCAAACCTTTTTTTGTGATTTTCTGATTTTGCAAATTTATTTTGTGAATTTTTCCCTGCTTGTTGTTTACCTCCCTTGTTTGTTTTTGTTTTCCCCTAATTTAGAACGACAGAAAACGGGCCGGAAGAAGGTGAAAGTGACCTTGAGAGAAGGCGACGAGAGCGAAGAGAGGCTAGACTGAGGCAAGGTTTAATGTTGTGACTATGTATCTATATATATATATCTTATTGGTAGATATTTTATCAAAATTATTAAAATTTTTGTTTCTGTTTTATAAAGAACAGAAATTTTAAAATTTATTTAAGATTTCTGTACTAACATTAGTAGTCATTTTATAACAAATTATTTGGTAAATAGAAATATAATCAAACCTTGTGATCTTATGATTAAAACAACATAACCTATTGAAAGTGTGGGAAGTTAATCGGTGGTGTGAAGACAGGCACCTTATCTTCAATCATCGCTTAATCAATAATTATATTTCATATTCCTGTCATCATCAATAAACCATTGGATAGATAGAAATATAAATTATAATGATTAAAATAACAGATAACTAGTATTAACTATATAATATTTGTAAATTGTGCTAACTTCTATGTTTTATAACAACATGCACCAAATATCTCATCTCATTATAATATTTTATATCTGTCTTCATCAATCTATTACTATATTTACTCATTTTCTGTTATAATTCCTTAATTTTCATTAACAAATTCTGGGATTTTATAAAGAAGTTTTCTAGCCAATCAGAGTATCTTAATGGGATATTCAAAAATATTGTAAAGAGGTTTTATGAAAAAAATGTTCATGTGTATCAGGGACACTGATAACATCAAATTACACCATTCCAATTTTCAATCAGATGTCTGTGGTTCCTGTAATTCTACTAAAACTAAACAGTTCTATTAAAGAGATTGTAAAGAGGTTTTCTATATTTTGTATGTGTATCAGGGACACTGATAGCATCAATTTACATCATTCTAATTTTCAATCAGATGTCTGTAGTTCCTGTAATTCTACTAAAACTAAGTGTTAAATGACGTCACTAATTGCAAAATCTGCAAAAGACTAGTTGGTTCTCTGATACACATACAAAGTCTAGAAAAGTAAAATAGTGTAAACTATTAGTTTCTTACTAACACTTTAAGGCTAGAAAATCTCTAATAATCCCAAAAATTCATCCTGATTCTAAATTTCGAACTTGTTTCATTACAGAGAATCAGACGCCCCAGCAGAAGAAGAAACTTCAAGTCGTAGAAATCGCAGACGACAATCGGAGGACGAGAAACCAGCAGAGGTACGCTGAGTTTCTATAAATAGATGTTGAAACAGTGTTTTTATTAATCGTCTCATTTCGTTAAAAATCAAAAGTGTTTAACGAGTGTCAATGTGTCAGCGTCAGGTTTATTGTAAAATTTTACCTCAAGATTTTTCGTTTTTTTTGAAAATATATTTGAGAAACACTATTCTTAAAAAAACTTGTCCATAAAATTTTTGTGAAATGGGCTCATTATTTTACAAAAAAAAAAAAAATTTGGCAAAGTGATTTGTTAGGCTATATTGAGCCAAGTCTGTATTTTGCCAGCTAATTGGAATAAAATAAACAATATAAGTTGGTCAACAGACTAAGTAAACGGTCGAATTCTAGCTTTTTGATCCACAATTTGTTTTCACTTTGACTTCAAATCTTGCAAGAGGAATGGAAGATGAATTGGACGACAAATAAAGCAAAATAAAAGTCCTCTAACTGAAGTTCTCTCCAGAAGGTTTATTGTAAAAACACAACACATTGACACAATGTAACACTTTTAGTACAATGAGATGATCCACGATTTGTGTTTTCAGCAATTTTCCTTTTTTTGCACATTCCATGCTTTTTGCTGTTATTTTGTTCAAAAGTAAAACACATAAGTCTATTCTTATTTCCTTTTATTTTTAATTTGACTCTTTATTTCTGTTTCCATGACAACCTGTATCAACTCAATTTGTACCCATGCTAAAGGTTTTTTTAAATGTAGTGATATTTTGGGGTCAAATATCAGAATTGTTAAAACACCTTGCTGTCATTTTCTAGAAATGTCATACAGAAATTAAAACAATGTTCAGGTTGTCAAGGAAACGTTGATTTCATGTTTTTTTTTTGTTTTTTTTTTTTACTGCACTGTGTTATAGAAGGATCAAGTTCTAAACTTTAAAAACCTCAGGAATTGGTCCTTTAGAAGCAGACAACAAAAGATACACAACGTTTCTACAATTTACATTAATTATAACCATCTGCAAGCCATGAGTTCATTTATCTTATGTCTTATCTGACAAAAAGAAACATTATTCAAAAATAAAGTTTTAAATATAAAATGTACCAAGTATATCTGTTATTTGATGTTAAAGCCAAGTATATCTGTTATTTGATGTTAAAGCCAAGTATATCTGTTATTTGATGTTAAAGATTTTAGTCTCCGAGCAAAAACAGATCCTCGTCTTGGCTCTGATTGGAAGGTGTAATACAATGAAATGTAAATTGTTGAAACGTTCTAATCCAGTCTCAGTCTATAATTCCTGTTTCATTATTTTAAATTTAAAATAAATCAGAACTTGATCCTTGAGAAATTTTAATTTTCCCACTTGTGTTGTTCAATGTCTTATTTTGGTGCCATCATTTGCAGGATTCAGCTCGCTCACGACGCCGTAGACAACAAGAAGAGGTAAAATAGCGTAGTTGTCATAGTAACATGTAGATTTATAATATGAATATTTATAAGCTATTAATCATGAATATATTATAGTAACTTGTATCATATTCTTAATACAATGTGCTTGTTCTTTAGATAACTCATTAGGCGAGGTCGAATCTTGTGTTAGTGTTCCATGTTAGTGTTCCGTGTTAGTGTTACAAGGTTAATTTGGTGTTATAATACAGTGTACTTTGAGTAATCCAACATATATCGCAACCGCAAAATAATGTCAGATTAGCGAGTGTGTCGGATTACTCAGAGTACACTGTATATTAACATGGGGTCAAATTCGGTGTTATGTGATGGTGTTAATACTAACACAGAACACTAACACAAGATTTGACCTCACCCACTGTCTATTTGATCATATTGAGTCAATAATTGACACAAAGTTTCGATATATAACAGTGCTTGATTTAACACATAACGCATGGCCGTAGAACTACTACTACTTCTATAACAGGCTACACAACTATCTAGTTTAGTCGAGTCTAGGGGGGTCGTAGGCAATTTGTTCCCTATTAACTATGATGTAAAGTTTGAAATTTAAGGATTTTTGGAAAGGGGGAGAGGGGGATTTATTTGTGCAAGAACTTGAAATAATATTTAGATATCAACTGTCACACATTTGACATATTAGCCATATATATGACTTAGTCTTTTATGACGTCGCTAATGTAAAGACTAATGTCATATTCATATATTGTGATTTGTGATGTCATAGAACGATGTAGCGGAATTGCAGGAACTACAGACAATTGATTGAGTATTTGAATGACGTAAATTGATGCTGTCAGTGTCCCTGATACACGTAACAATTTTACTAAACCTCTTTACAATCGCTTTAATTGTAATGACATCACTATGGCAACTAATAAATATGAATCTTTTGTAATAATGATCAACATAAAATGCTTGGATTTAGTGTAAATTTTGATTGAAAATTTGAATGTTGTTAATTGATGCTATCAGTGTCAGTGTCAGTGATAATCATTTTAAATATTTGCTTGATAACTATTGTTTATGCTCTTGTTATCTCTTGCTTATTACTAATCTATAACATTGTTTACTCTAACCAGGAAGCCGCTGCTGCAGAAGAAGAAGCCCCAGCAGAGGAAGAAGAGGTTTGTTAAAGTTGTCTCCCTTGGATAGCATAAAAAAAAAGAGTTGTTTCCCTTATATAGACTAGAAAAGTTTAGCCTTTTTCCACCCTCCAAAATTTCCCTATAGGCGAACAATAGACTTCTTAATTCTTCTGGATTCTTAATAGATATGAAAATACGGACTGATAATAGTTGTCTCCCTTGAGTAGGACTTGAATGAGAGTTAATCCCATGATATCCTTCACCTATACACATAACTATTCTTCTTTCAGGGTGACTAAACAAATATAGAATTGAACTCGTTGACCTTTCAGATGATTTCAGTCTTAGGTTCCTTAGGTGCTCTTTAGGTATCCTTAGGTGCCCTTTAGGTATCCTTTAGGTATCCTTAGGTGTCCTTTAGGTATCCTTAGGTGCCCTTTAGGTATCCTTAGGTGTCCTTTAGGTATCCTTAGGTGTCCTTTAGGTATCCTTTAGGTATCCTTAGGTGTCCTTTAGGTGTCCTTTAGGTATCCTTAGGTGTCCTTTAGGTATCCTTAGGTGTCCATTAGGTGCACTTTAGGTATCCTTTCTTTAGGTGTCCTTTAGGTATCCTTAGGTCTCCTTTAGGTATTCTTAGGTGTCCTTTAGGTGTCTGTTAGGTATCCTTCCTTTAGGTGTTACAGTTGTCCTTTAGGTATCCTTAGGTATCCTTTAGGTGTAGATTTACAATTGTGACTCTATCCCATCCTACCAGTATTTATTAGAAAGTGCATGTTGTAGCCTATATAATAAACTAGGTCTGACCTATAGATGGTCACTTCCTAGTTCTATCTCCAGATAAACAATGTTAGTTTACTATAGCTGTCACTAACTAGAGATGGTGAGAATGTATAAAAGGGTTTACTACATTGACTACATAGAACGTTGTCAAAATTATGTTTCTCAGTTTACGAGTCTATCACACATCTGATGATAGTTAATGCAGTAAACCCTTTGTTTAAGGATTCCTTGATTGCCATAGTAACTCAACTTTGTTTATTCTGAAGTGGAAGTAGGGAATCAGTGTTTTGGAACTGATATTTCCAAACGCTTATACCGTATAATTCTGTGTATAATGCGCAGGTTTTTACCCTAAAACAGGCCCAACAAAACGGGAGTGCACACTATATACAGTAAAAAAAAAATTCGAGTATTTTGCCGCAAAAAGGGATTCGCACTATATTTGGGTAAACGAATTTTCCCCGATTTCGCGCAGGCAAGGAAGGGGTGCGCACTATACATGGGTAAATGAATTTTCCCTGATTTCGCGCAGGCAAGGAAGGGGTGCGCACTATACATGGGTAAATCAATTTTCCCCGATTTCGCGCAGGCAAGGAAGGGGTGCGCACTATACATGGGTAAATCAATTTTCCCCGATTTCGCGCAGGCAAGGAAGGGGTGCGCACTATACATGGGTAAATGAATTTTCACAAATTTCGCGGAGGCAAGGAAAGGGTACGCATTATATTAGGAATTATACGGTAGTAATTATCATAATGGCATGCTTCTGCAAGCATTTAACCTGAATTTAACACCACAGGTTTTCTTTACATTAAGTCTTTATCATGAGTAGGTTATCATAAGTAGGTTATCATAAGTAGGTTATCAGTTAATAATATAACACAGGACTCTATTGTAAACATAACTCATTTATATTTTATTAACAATTTCAGACATAGCAGAACCAGAATCACATTCTATAACTTCATATCATTTAATTAGTAATACAATCTCAATGCCCTTGTTATGAACGACCTTTGACCCTCAATGACCTTTATGCTACTGTATTCCAGGACGATTCTGCCGCTCGTGAAGCCGAGGAGAGACGTAGACAACAAGAAGAAGAGGAAGAAGAACAGCGTCGTCAAGCAGCTGAAGAGCGACGTCGTCAAGAGGACGAGCGCAGGCGTCAAAAAGAAGAAGAAGAACGTGAAGAGGAGGAAGAAAGACGCAGACAAGTAAGTAGCTTGTTTTTCATTCTGTTTTAAATTCAAAAATATATTCTGCATGATTGTTCGATGTTGACATCAGCATGCACAGAAACATCATGTCCAAACCACATCACAGTTCGTCATACTTCCACCAGGCTGTGGTAAGACAAATGATCTGATGACTCCCAGGCTGAAAAACAAGAAGTAAAACTCCATTCCATTGCATGATTAAATGATGTTGATGTAGTTTCCAGTATAGTTATGTACAGATGTAGTCATGTTCTTCTAGTGCCACAATAAAAACAAGGAAAAGGTCTTTGATGTTGTTGGTATTTCAGCTATATAGTTGTCTCCCCTTTTAGTGAACTCTTATTTATTTTTTGATGTATCCTTTAATTAGCTTGTTCTCTTTTAATTTGAAGTTCTTTTTTGCAATTTGCATGTTCCCTTCACTTTACATGTTCCCTTTAGTTTATTTGCATGTTCTTTTTTTAATATGCATGTGCATGTTTGATGTATTTCAGGAGGAATGTGCATTTTTTGACCTAATTTATGGTTGTGATGAAACTGAAAGCGTATCAAACAACCAATTAGATTCAGAGATAATAGAGAAATATGAAATCTTAGACAAAACGATCGCTAAACGTCGCAACACGCTAGTACAGGAGGGTAGCATAGAATTAACCTCTGACACTAGTTTTAGTTACCAGGCCGATACTGAAGGTCATTGTATGGATACAGATACTGCCGATATGACTGAAAATGAAGCATACGAATATCCCCGAGCAAAGGTTTCGCGAATTTTAACAAACGTGCGTAAAATTCCACAACCTGTTTGTACATCTGATACCGAAAGTTACGATCTCGATACGCGCGAAAAACGATTTACACGGAGAGTGAAAAGCCCACATTCGGATACGGGACGAGATACTCCAGTGATATTTTATTCCGATTCTGAAAACACAGACACAATGGATGACCTTGAATTTGATCAAACGTACACTGAGAAGACATTCCAAAATAAACAAGAAGCAGACGCCAAACTCATGTCTGCTTCAGTGAAACCAGAGGGTGTGGATATCGATGATATTTCAGAAGGAAGTAGTGTTTTCATTCGAGAAGAAGAATCAACAAGTTTGGAAATGAATAACAATGTTTCTAAGACACCAACACGTTTAACTGCTGAACTGCCGAGGGCGGAGTCAGAATGTCCTGTACCTCGCCTGGATTTAGACCTGGACAGTAAATCCAAAAGTTCCTCTGAGAGTGACAGTGGAGCACAGATAGCTCTTGGAGAAGGTATTGGCAGCCGCATGAAATCTGTTTCAAATCTCTTGGAGTTAGATTTCGATGATGGAAGGACGAATTCTGAAAGGACATCTGAAGCTGATTCTCTCAGCAGAAAGGGCAGTAACTCTTCCAGTGAAACTAAATCGAATCAAAATGAGGCCGATGCCTTGACCAGAAAGGGCAGTAACTCTTCCAGTGAATGTAATTCAAACCAAGCAGACTCTTTGAACAGAAATATCTCTTCTAATGGCTTTAGATCAAACCAAAATGAAGCAGACTCCTTGAGCAGAAGGGGCAGTAACTCTTTCAGTAACAGTAAATCAAACCACGAAACAGAACATTTGTTGATCAGAAAAAGTAGCAGTTCTTCCATTGGTACAAAACTGAATTCCAAAATTTCGTCAATCTATTCAGATTACCAGACTGATTATTCTGACAAATCTCCGCGCTCAAGCCAAAAACAGCCACCAAAGACGGCGCCTAAACCAAAACAAGCTCCTAAACCAGCTCCAAAACCAAGAAAACAACTTCAGGCTCCAGACAGCTCCTGTTCCAGTCCAAGAGGTAATCTTTCTCCACGAAAAAATGGCGGTTATGTTCCAGCAGTGGTTACCGAGGAAACCATCCAAGCAACCAACATGTGTAAATATTCTCCACGGAAACAGATAGATAAGTGGAAAGTTCCAGTTTCAGAATCACAATCCACGAAAAAATCTGGCACTTTGAGTACTAGTAAGATAAACAAAATTCGTGAACAGTTGACTCAGACTGAGGTCAAGCTATCTCCACGGTTACGACCTTTGTCAGCTGACCGGGGACGAACTTTTATGGAAATGAAGCAACGGGAGGAAGATAGGAAGCGAAAGGAAGCAGAAGAAAAGAAAAATAAAATGAAAAACTCTGTTTTGGCTTTGATCGCAGATCGTAAGAAATATTTCAACATGGGTTCCTCTTGTGTTGATTTTGAAGATCATTCTCTGAGAGATTCCGTGGACAATTCCAAAAGAGTTTATTCTCACAGAAGAGACGAAACTCAGAAACCAAAACATAATTCTAACAGAATTAAGGACAATCCTAAATGTGATTCTGTAAACAATTCTAAAACAATACATTCCAGTCAAAGAAAAGGAACCCAGGAAATGGCAAAGACTTCTGGTGGCACCATGGAAGACAACTCCTTTAGAGACATAATGTATAATTCCAAAAGGTTATCAAGTCATAAAAGGGATGACCCTCCAAGATATTCCCAACCCAGCCTGAAATCGTCAGAAAGAATTAAAGTGACTATCCCCCATGAACCTAGAATATCCTCCCCGAGGGTGTCAGGTTTACGTTCGGATCGTAGTGAACCAATTGTCTCCCCTCGTGGCGTACCGTTACGGGCTGTTCATGATAAAAGCTACGAAGATATACCTTCCTCTCGACAGTCGCGATCCCAATATCGTAGTCATAGTGACAGTATCAGGGAGGAGCTAAGATCTCAGCATAACGTTGTAGATATAAAGGGATGGAGAGAGTTTAAAAGTGAATATGGAAATTATCGCAGAGTGTCTCGAGTTGAATTTAGCTCCGATTCCGAAAGTGAGAATCCTGAAAAATCACATTTAAGAAAATCAGGAAAAACTTCAAAAAATAAAGATTCCAATTCGCTGTCGGGGGATCAATCATTAATGAAAAAAATCAGCTCCTTTCAAAATAGAATTCTAGAAATCGATCTTGACAACAGTAAATATGATTCACTCAATCAGAGTCGAAGCTTTTTGTCCGAATCATCCAGTCTTTACAGTCCAAGATATCGTTCCAGTTCACACGATGGCAGAATCTCCTATCTCAAAAATAAACTTGAAACATGTTTTGAATCTTCGTCACGTAACTCATCGGTTCAAAGAGGAGATAATTCACAAAGTGATCTGGATTACCCAGACTCTTTGTATGTAAAACCAGTGAGAGATAACTCTGCCTCCCGTAAAAATCGACTGTATACATCTACCGATTATCTGACGTCCAATCAGAAGGAGAAGATTGATTCGAGCGAGAGACAGAAGAAAATTGATATTAAAGGAATGAATAGAAGACTGAACTCGGTCAATGTAAGTGGTTTATTGTCATTTTATTCATCCATTTTATTTATCCATTTTATTTATCCATTTTATTCATCCATTTTATTTATCCTCATTATCAGGCTCACATTCTAAATTAGTTCAAACTTTCGCTACCTTTGTTTTTAAAGGTATAGGTTCGTTATTCATTGATCTATATAACCTCAGTCTCAGATACAAGCAGTCTCAGATATAGGAAATCTATATAACCTTAGTCTCAGATATAGGCAATCTATATAACCTTAGTCTCAGATATAGGCAATCTATATAACCTCAGACTCAGAAATAGGCAATCTATATAACCTTAGTCTCAGATATAGGCAATCTATATAACCTTAGTCTCAGATATAGGCAATCTATATAACCTTAGTCTCAGATACAGGCAATCTATATAACCTTAGTCTCAGATACCAGCAATCTATAAGCTTATAACCTAAGTCTCAGATATAGGCAATCTATATTACCTTAGTCTCAGATATAGGCAATCTATAGAACCTTAGTCTCAGATATAGGCAATCTATATAACCTTAGTCTCAGATATAGGCAATCTATATAACCTTAGTCTCAGATATAGGCAATCTATATAACCTCAGACTCAGATATAGGCAATCTATATAACCTTAGTCTCAGATATAGGCAATCTATATAACCTTAGTCTCAGATACAGGCAATCTATATAATCTTAGTCTCAGATATAGGCAATCTATATAACCTCAGACTCAGATACAGGCAATTTATATAACCTAAGTCTTAGAAATAGGCAATGGTACATTAAGCCAATCAGTAATATAGTGTTCATTGTTCACTGTCCAAATCTTAACCTACAAATCCATGCATTTCTTGACTTGCCATTTTTTTGTGAATCTAGAAAAAATATATATAACAAATTCTAGTATTTCTGAAGACAATCAAAAGAAATCTGCCCCCTCCCCCCAAAAACTCCACCAATGACAACCTATCCCTTGTATGATGCCCCAGATTCATGAAAATAAATCGTCATATTTTCTAAAAATTTCAGCTAGATAGAGTGGCGTTACAGCTGATGAGCACTGTTAAAAACAGACTGAATAAATTCGAATCGATTTTATCTCCCAGGGTAACCATTTTAATTATTTTTTATACCAAATTTAAGAAATAACCTACTTATATCAGTTTTATTTCACCAAATTTCATTGAATTATTATTTTCATTATTTATTATATTCATTATATAATATAGACTCTTGCAAAACTGAATTTTGTAACGTACAATCGGCAACATAGTATTCAAAAATTGTAAAAAACAAAAAACGTTTAATATGCAACAAAGTATTCTGTATATCTACAACAAGTTATATTTTATCAAGTAGATTATCTAGAACCATGAAATCCGTTTCAATATTACCACTTTTCTATTTTAACTCTAATCATCTTAAACCCTTGCTTTAGTCTCTAACTTCCAGACCTATTCCAGGAACTTCTTGAGAAATTTATTCTCGTCTAAATAAAACCAACAGTTTAATTTTAGATGTGTAAGACGGCTGTGAATTAATCTTTGACCTATTTTCGTTTTTCAGTCCCCGAGGCTAGAATCACCAAGAGAAAAAGGACCAATGAAAGTTTCACATAACTCAGTAGAGGAAGTTGATGGCAGACGCAACCAATCAAATAAAGAGAACTTACAAACACATCACAGATCATCTCATATCAAACCTTGTAACATTACGCCATCCAGAAATAGTCCCTTAAAATCGTGCGATTCTATGGACGGTATTTTTGACACTGGAAATGGCAGATCTCGTAATTTTAGTACCTCTTCCTCCATTTCTTTAAACAGTGAAAGTAACATGAGGTCTCAAGCAAGGAATAGTTTCAGTCTCTGCAGTTCCTACCTCGACACGTCCAATATTCGAAACAGCTCTGGACGCTTTGATCGTGATGCCATCAAGGGAAGCTACTCATCATTATCGAGGAAAGATTCAGGGTACGACAGCTCTTCAATTAGTGGAGGTAGAAATGGTTGTGAGAGTCCGTCGATATCCAGGCGTGGGATTAGAAATGAATGCGCAAGCCCGACACCAGTACGTAGAAGTAGATATGAACGTTGTTTTGATGAAAGAAATTCGTATTCTGGAGGAAATCGGAGATCAAGTTGCGGATTTGAAAGTTCGACAGATGATGACTTCTCGCACAATGGTTCCTTTCAAAGATTGCTGAATGATGATCTCCCTTCACGGAGAAATGGTCATTTTCGATTGGATACTTTACGTGACAGCGATGAATCGATGTCTGAACGCTGCAGTTCCAGGCCTCTCTCCCGGAGTTCCAGTAACGGCCGAATGAATGAAATATTACAAAAATTTGAAACATTGTCTCAAGAAATTTCTCATCCAATGAAAAGGTCTGATTCTTTAGGCAGATTTGAAAATCGACCAATCTCTCCCAGTATAAGCATGGAAAATCTCCGTCAAAAATTCTCGTGTGAAGATTTAAGTCCACGTTCAGATATATTTTCTCAAGATAATTCTAGACATTATTTACGTCAATCGTCCAGGATTTATTAATTCTTCATCAAAAACTCTTATCAATGTCAAGGTCATTGCTATTGCAAAGATTTATCACATCAATTTGATGATAAATTCTGAGTTTAAACACCCCTTGTACCTTATTCTCTAAAATTTAATTTGAATATAAAAATATTTAAAGTTTTTTTAGTGATAGATCAGTCAGATTTCTGAAATAATAAAATCATTTCAATTTAAATTTTTAAGAATAAGGTCCCTAGATAGTTTTTTTTTTTTTTGCAAGGTTTTTTTGATCTCCCATTTCTTTATTTGTAATATTTTTTATTTCAAACCATTTGGAAATATCTGTAATATATTTGTAATGTAAAATCTGTGATATCAAAATGTAAAATCTGTGATATTTACAATGTAAAATCTGATATTTACAATGTAAAATCTGTGATATTTACAATGTAAAATCTGTGATATTTACAGTGTAAAATCTGATATTTACAATGTAAAATCTGTGATATTTACAATGTAAAATCTGTGATATTTACAATGTAAAATCTGTGATATTTACAATTTTGTAAAATTATTATTTATCTCTAATTTATTTGTAATATAATTATTTAATTTATTTAAGCAATAAAATTTGTATTTTTTTATGTCATTAGTTTCACTAGTTCAATATCAATCTATCTAGTTTACAATATTCATCCTTCTTGGCCAATATTAACCCTTCCAATGAGGTCCAAGTTGGAAAATACAAGTAGTGTTAAAGGGATAATAGATCTTAGAATGAACATAAATTTTTAAAATTTAAAATTTGGTCAGTTAGAGCTCTACTCATCAGTAAACATACCTACTGACATAAATAACATAAAAAAATAAATCAATATCAAAAAAACTTAATGAATTGATTAAGCCTTTTTAAAAAATGACCAAGTTTTCAGAGTTTTCCAGATTTTACAGGGATTCTGTTACTTTATGACACTAGTTAATTCACTGATGAATATATACTCATATTGACCTTATATATATATAGAAAGGTTATACTTGAAATAATGACCGACTGGAGATCTTTCATCACCTAGTGTTCTTGTAGCCAGCCTGTCAAACATTTCACAAACTTGACATCAAAACCATGAGTTAGTACATGCAGTTTCATACAGGTTGAAATGCTGGATTAATATGAATATTGCATGTTTGTTTATATGTGTCATGAATAAGAATGCATGTGCATGATGAAAAAGAATAATTTCCATAATTTTAAAAAAGGTAGGCACTTTTAATACATCGACAAAAAGCAAATATTAGAGACCTTAACAATTGTAATCCATCAGCGTAGAAAAAAAAAAAAATTAGAATGATGTAAATTGATACTATCAGTGTCTCTGATACACATACAAAATATAGACAACATCTTTACAATCTCTTTAATAGAACTGTTTAGTTTTAGTAGAATTACAGGAACCACAGACATCTGATTGAAAATTAGAATGGTGTAAATTGATACTATCAGTGTCTCTGATACATATACAAAATATAGAAAACCTCTTTACAATCTCTTTAATAGAACTGTTTAGTTTTAGTAGAATTACAGGAACCAGAGACATCTGATTGAAAATTAGAATGATGTAAATTGATACTATCAGTGTACCTGATACACATACAAAATTTAGAAAACCTCTTTACAATCTCTTTAATAGAACTGTTTAGTTTTAGTAGAATTACAGGAACCACAGACATCTGATTGAAAATTAGAATGGTGTAAATTGATGTTATCAGTGTCTCTGATACACATACAAAATATAGAAAACCTCTTTACAATCTCTTTAATAGAACTGTTTAGTTTTAGTAGAATTACAGGAACTACAGACATCTGATTGAAAATTAGAATGATGTAAATTGATACTATCAGTGTCCCTGATACACATACAAAATATAGAAAACCTCTTTACAATCTCTTCTAAGTGTTGTGCAGAAATTTAGCATAAAAATATCTGAAACCTGTAAAATAAAATATCGGTAACCAAATATTTTCTAATTTTAGATGGAGGAAGAAAGAATGGAAGAAGACAGACTCGAGAGAGAAAGACAAGAAAAGGAGGAGGTAGGAAGATTACATTTTTATTCATCCCATTCATTTGTTTTGTCTTTCTATTCTATCAATTGTTTCTGTTAGTTTTTTGTGTTCTGTTTTTTGTTTGGTATTTTCGACTGTATTTTTGTCTCTGAGACATGATTTAGAACTTGCATTAAAAAAATATTCATAAAATGCAACCAAATATTATGTGATGAATGACAGAAGAAGATACGAAATCTTCTGACTATTTTGTAAATTGTAATAAATTATTAGAAATGAAAAATAAGTTATCAAATGGTAGCTTTTCAAATATAAATTTATCAACAAATTTCTAAGGTTCATGAATTACGCTGGCACTAGCTGTTAGTTTGTGCTGATAGGACAAATTCCAGTGCCGAACTTCATATCGTTTGATAAAATGCCAAAAAAACATCCATCTTCTGTGACTATCTGTGGTTAAGCATTTAAGGCCATCTTTACATTGTCACGTTATTACAAACTTCGTATCATATCATCATTGTATCACAGAATACAGCCATTTGATTGGATGGTAGCTAGTGATAACAGCCAATCAGAGACACTAACAGAAACAGTAAACATTATGAGATATTGTATACAAACTTTCCTCCATCGACGTAACTGATTGGCTGTCATCACTAACTACCATCCAATCAAATTGTTGTATTATGTGAGTTGTACGAATTTGGTAATAGCTTGACATTGTGAGGAGATTGTTAGGCCTATGAATGTTTGTGTTAACGAAACAAGCACATTTGTCAAGTGCAAAGCTCATGTTTTAAAAAACTACAAAAACACATCTGAAAAATAAACCCCAAGAAATATGTGTTTAAATTATGGTGTTTTTTTTTTGTTTATTTTCATGTCCTTGTTTTTATTTTCTAGTTAATACAGGTATGTTTAAAATCCAGGTGAAATTCTCGATAACCAATCAAATATTATTTGTAATCTGCTTTCTAAAAAGATTTTCCCTGCAAATAAAATTTAAAATTTAATCGGAATTAATTTCAGTTATATCCACGTCAATGTGTTTTTTGATGTACCTCGACATCTAATCCGTGTAAATAACCAAACAAACAAACAACATTACTTCGCTACAGAGTTACCTAACTTTAACGCGAAATAAATATAAAAAATAAAATATAAAGATATATACGATACTACATAATCAAATTAAAATTTAAAATTTGAAAAAAAATTCTGTTTGATATTTTTTGTGTCTATTGTTTTATAAACAGGTAAAAATTCAAATTCTTCAGCATTCATTTTTGATCCAGCATTTCTACTTTCAAATCTATAAGATTGAATGAATAATGTATTGTTAAGACAACCTAATGGCTATTAAAACACCTCAATATAATGACAATATTAATCCAGATATTTATTTTATGAGCTATTAAAATGTTAAAAGGAAAAATAAGTCTTAGAATGAACATAACATTTGAAAATTTTAAATTTGGTCAATAAGATTTCTATTTATTAGTAAACATACCTACTGCCATAAATATCTAAAAAAAATATATAAATATCTAAAAAACTAAGTAATTATCCATAACGATGCATTTGATTATTAAAAAACGCTTTATAAATTAATTAAGCTTTTTTCAATAATGACATAGTTTTGGAGTTTTCTAGATTTTAAGAGAACCTATTACTTATAACACCAGGTAAGTTCTCATATTGACCATTCTTGAGAACTAAAATATTATGTTCATGCTAAGACACAGTATCCCTTTTACTAGCTTCCAGTCGTTATATGTTAGGTAACTGAGTAGGGTGGTGTTAAAACAGACCAACAATTTCAAAAACTTGATCTAATATTTTACAACTCTTGTCTTCAAACATTGTAATTATATATGTGTCATCTTTTATTTCTACTATTAACAATATATAGGGTCAATATGGGTACAATATATAGGGTCAATATGGGTACAATATATAGGGTCAATATGGGTACAATATATAGGGTCAATATGGGTACAATATATAGGGTCAATATGGGTACAATATATAGGGTCAATATGGGTACAATATATAGGGTCAATATGGGTACAATATATAGGGTCAATATGGGTACAATATATAGGGTCAATATGGGTACAATATATAGGGTCAGATATGGGTACAATATATAGGGGTAATATGGGTACAATATATAGGGTCAATATGGGTACAATATATAGGGTCAATATGGGTACAATATATAGGGTCAATATGGGTACAATATATAGGGGTAATATGGGTACAATATATAGGGTCAATATGGGTACAATATATAGGGTCAATATGGGTACAATATATAGGGTCAATATGGGTACAATATATAGGGTCAATATGGGTACAATATATAGGGTCAATATGGGTACAATATATAGGGTCAATATGGGTACAATATATAGGGTCAATATGGGTACAATATATAGGGTCAATATGGGTACAATATATAGGGTCAATATGGGTACAATATATAGGGTCAATATGGGTACAATATATAGGGTCAATATGGGTACAATATATAGGGTCAATATGGGTATAATATATAGGGTCAATATGGGTACAATATATAGGGTCAATATGGGTACAATATATAGGGTCAATATGGGTACAATATATAGGGTCAATATGGGTACAATATATAGGGTCAATATGGGTACAATATATAGGGTCAATATGGGTACAATATATAGGGGTAATATGGGTATAATATATAGGGGTAATATGGGTACAATATATAGGGTCAATATGGGTACAATATATAGGGGTAATATGGGTACAATATATAGGGGCAATATGGGTATAATATATAGGGCAATATGGGTACAATATATAGGGGTAATATGGGTACAATATATAGGGTCAATATGGGTACAATATATAGGGTCAATATGGGTACAATATATAGGGGCAATATGGGTACAATATATAGGGTCAATATGGGTATAATATATAGGGTCAATATGGGTACAATATATAGGGTCAATATGGGTATAATATATAGGGTCAATATGGGTACAATATATAGGGTCAATATGGGTACAATATATAGGGTCAATATGGGTATAATATATAGGGTCAATATGGGTACAATATATAGGGTCAATATGGGTACAATATATAGGGGTCAATATGGGTACAATATATAGGGTCAATATGGGTACAATATATAGGGTCAATATGGGTACAATATATAGGGGCAATATGGGTACAATATATAGGGTCAATATGGGTACAATATATAGGGTCAATATGGGTACAATATATAGGGTCAATATGGGTACAATATATAGGGGTCAATATGGGTACAATATATAGGGTCAATATGGGTACAATATATAGGGGTAATATGGGTACAATATATAGGGTCAATATGGGTACAATATATAGGGGTAATATGGGTACAATATATAGGGTCAATATGGGTACAATATATAGGGCAATATGGGTACAATATATAGGGTCAATATGGGTATAATATATAGGGTCAATATGGGTACAATATATATGCCAATATGGGTATAATATATAGGGTCAATATGGGTACAATATATAGGGTCAATATGGGTACAATATATAGGGTCAATATGGGTACAATATATAGGGTCAATATGGGTACAATATATAGGGTCAATATGGGTACAATATATAGGGTCAATATGGGTATAATATATAGGGTCAATATGGGTACAATATATGGGGGTAATATGGGTACAATATATAGGGTCAATATGGGTACAATATATAGGGGTCAATATGGGTACAATATATAGGGTCAATATGGGTACAATATATAGGGGTCAATATGGGTACAATATATAGGGTCAATATGGGTACAATATATAGGGTCAATATGGGTACAATATATAGGGTCAATATGGGTACAATATATAGGGTCAATATGGGTACAATATATATGCCAATATGGGTACAATATATAGGGGAATATGGGTACAATATATAGGGGCAATATGGGTACAATATATAGGGTCAATATGGGTACAATATATAGGGTCAATATGGGTACAATATATAGGGTCAGTATGGGTACAATATATAGGGGCAATATGGGTACAATATATAGGGTCAGTATGGGTACAATATATAGGGTCAATATGGGTACAATATATAGGGGCAATATGGGTACAATATATAGGGTCAATATGGGTACAATATATAGGGGCAATATGGGTAAAAATATATAGGGGCAATATGGGTACAATATATAGGGTCAATATGGGTACAATATATAGGGGCAATATGAATATGGGTACAATATATAGGGTCAATATGGGTACAATATATAGGGTCAGTATGGGTACAATATATAGGGTCAATATGGGTACAATATATAGGGTCAGTATGGGTACAATATATAGGGGCAATATGGGTACAATATATAGGGGCAATATGGGTATAATATATAGGGGCAATATGGGTACAATATATAGGGTCAATATGGGTACAATATATAGGCAATATGGGTACAATATATAGGGTCAATATGGGTTCAATATAGAGGGTATATATGGGTACAAAATAGGGTTGCAATTTTGGGGGAAAAGATGCACAATGAATGTAAAGGAGCAATTTAATAAAAGGTGCAAATTTGGTGGAATTTTCAGGAAAAGTTAAGTTTGTGAAAGGTCCTATTAGATTTACAGAAACATTTTCTATTACAACAAATAATAATACAAACATGCATTATTTGGGACGAGAAAATCAAATTTTCCATTGTATATAAAAGGAGATGTACTGGGTTTAACTTTTCAACCTTGTTTATACCAATATTTCTCATTTTTTGTCAATTTATCATTTTACAGTCATTTTGTCATCTGTTTTTGTGTGTCTAGGTGATTTTTTGTTCTTAAATTTTTATTTCATATAAAACGCAACAATTGTATTTAAATAGTTTGTTTGAAATATTTTGAATAATACGAGACTAATTAAGTAACTTAACGAACTAATGAATTAATTAAATATTAAAAATATAATTGCATGAAAAACTAATTAACAACATTTTTTTTACAAATTTTGTTTATTTTCTTCCATTATTTAATTTAGTTAAATTTAAATAATTTTTTAAAAATCTTAGTCAACAAAATTTTTGAGGTTGTTTTTTCTTTAGAATGTTTGAAATTTACATTGTTTCAAATTAATTGATATTTTTCTGATTTTCAAAGTTAATTAATTCTTGTAAAATTTGGAAACTTTTTATACTAAAAACTTTTAGTCAAGTTATTTTTATAGTTTGTGAATTTGCACTTTTTAAATTTCAAATATTTATGGTTTATTCATTAGAGAAATTAAAAAATGGATTTTTTTAGTAAAAAAACGTAGAAATAAAGAGAGCTGAGTTTCTACCCTGAGTAGATCATTTTAGATATCTGACATTTTTTTGTAGAATTTTCAAAATTTAGACATATAATTTTCCATCATCTTAGAAAACTTTACATACATCTTATTTTCATGAACATCAAAATATTATATATGCAAATTAGATGCAAATTACAATATTTTTATGCAAATGAGAATAATTTTAAGAAATTAAAAAACTTAAAGTATTTATCAGAACTATTCTTCACACTGTTTTTATGAAGTTTTATTTTAAAAGCATTTTTATTTTTAATAATCAAGTTTAAATTTTTGATTCATTTTTATCATTTAGTAGACAGAATTCCTGTAGCATAGACTGTCAAATGTCATGACTTGTCAGTGACAATGACTGATGTCAGATGACATTTAGCTTTGTCATGACAGAGTCAGAAGTTGTGTGTGATATCCACATTGCTTGTGTAGAAACTCTCCCTTTGTTTTGAATTTCATTGTAAATAAATTAGGATAATTCTAAACTCTTCAATATGCTGAGTGTTTATTTATTGGCATAGCAACAAAAATATAAATAAATTTACGAAATGACAATGAAATTCAAATTGTTGACAAAATAACATCGTCAGATTATTCAACAGAAAAGTTTCAAATCAGTATATTTTGTCAACGCTAGTTGTTACCTGTTAAACGTTAATTTACAAGGACCAAGCTAGTTCCACATTTCACATTTCAACTACTCTTCAGTCATGATTAGTTGAGGTCGTTAAGCCTGTTATAATCGCTGGCGTATATCGTTGTCTACAGTTATCAATAAGACACTTGATCCACAAGCAACAGACATAATTTCAGGGCATTAACAAGCCTAAGAGAGTGTATTATCAATCCACTGAAGAGAAACGCCTCTTCCTGATGGCTTGTAACCAGTGATGGATTATCAGTCTATGCCTATATATGGTGTAAAAAAGTTTTAGGGCACCTGTTTCAAAAGCCAAGCACAAAGGGTACAAAGAGCACCTAGCTCAAAAAGGGCACCTGCTATAAAAGTCCAAGAACTAGCTTGGTCCATAAGACATGAGCATATTTTATAATAATTATCTTCCAACACTCCACTGTCAGGCCCGACGGAAGAAAGAAGAAGAAATGAAGAAGAAGGGCAAGAGAAAGGGGCTGGGTGGTTTGTCCCCTGAGAAGAAGAAGATGCTAAAGGTATGCAATCAACTAATAATTCAAAAATTACCCAGAAGGCAATGGTCATCTGGAACACGACTGGCTGAGAAACCTGGTCAGACCTGATCTAGATGATCATTGTTAGTTTGACATCTTCAACACATCATTATACATTAAGATGCTACATTAAATTTTTAACCTAGATTAGACCCTTGATATGACCTTTACTGAATGACCCAAAGTTCAAGGTCAAATTGAAAAATGCGAAAAAGGTATAGAATGATAAAATTTAAATATCAGAGCTATAATCCAATCAAAATGTAGTATCTTATTGTATTCTATGATGTCGTGAAGATGACAAAATTTTAAAATCTTTACATTAACATTATTCACCTTTTGAACTTTAACCTTTCACCTTTAACATCAAGCCTATCATAGCTTCCATTAATATAACAGTTATCTACCTTGAATTTCAAACTACAGGGGAGATAACAAGGTTTAACTAATTATGTGTGGTTTTATTTGGACTTGGACTTGGACTCTATTTCTTCAAAGTTTGAAATTTGTAATTCTTGATCCAAAATTAAATAATTATTTTTTGTAATAATATTTAGCATTTTCTTAAAATTTGAAAAAAAAAAAAACTTTGAAGAAAAAAACAAAAAGGTAAGTGATTCAAAATACAAGAAGGAAAAAAAGTACCTTAGTGGTAAGTTTTGATCAGGATAAATTCACATGAAGAACTTTATCCAAATTGCTTTAAGTCTTGAAATAGGTGCATTCTGAAGATGACTTGTCAAGTTTTGCATGAAAAAGGTAAGAATATCATATTTGCTTGAACTTTTCCCAAATTTCCTCTAGTCAATTTGTAATCCTGTGGCTGTGCTTTCGTAACTTTGTCATTAGTAAAAAGTTACCACCTCCTCTCCCTACATTGTAAAAAGACAGTGAATGATTCCCCTTCCCTCCTACTTATATATAGGTTATATATATAGTGTTGCTAGGTAACTAAATATTGTAATGTTTGTAAGAAAGTATAAAGTATGCAGGATTATATAAATAACAACGTAAGTTGTATACAGTAAGTATATCAGACTTATTATAGTGTTATTTTTTAACTTTTTTCCCGTAACGCAAAATAACTCTAGGTATTTTTAATTGAACAAATTTTAATTTTCTGATTTTTCGGGTTAGTTTGTGTAAGTTTCTATTTTAAAAGAGAAAAGCTCTCAAAAAAGCAAATTAAAAATGCCAACATAAAAAAACTAAGCTGGATGTAATGTGATTGATTACACCCCTCTTGATATAATGAACTCTTCCTAACATACATAATGCTAATGACAATATGCATGTGTAGAATGGTTCATTATAAAGGTCGAGGGGTGTTAGGTCACTATCTAACAGTGTTTAATGTATAAATGGCTACTGACTCTCTAATCAATTATTTACTAGGCTTCAATAATACTTTAACTTTTAACGATTCTTGCTTACCATTCTTGCAGCTGTTGGTTTCATGACAGAATTTATATTCTGGACTTTTCGTCATTTTTGGTGTGTTTAGGGGCGCCTGAGAGTGGCGTAAAATATCACTGAAATGGGTCATGCTAGCTATGACATACACATTCATGTTTGATATAATTCATTACCAATGTGTAGCCAATACGCTGTTTTAGTTTCGAATTTCGTTTTACAGCTTCATTAATTAATATCTGTAGTCAAACAGTGTTAATTTGTATCTTACATTGTCAAACTTTTAACAAGATTTTGGTATTTGGAATTGACCTCATTCTCGCATCAGCCATATTGAATCCAGAATGAGGCAAGCAACGAAAAGTTACATCTATTCGATGTAGTAACATCTGATTCTTTGTGTTTAAAATGAAGCGTGAATAAGAACCATGGTTTATTGGAAGACCGATCGATTAGATCAAGAGGGATATAAACCAACAAGAAACAAGGATGAAATGAGTTGTATCGTAATTAACGTTACTAATAGTTGTCTCCCCTTGGCTTTCTATATTTCCCTCTTTCCTCGGTTAGATAATCTAACGTTTACTGATAATAAACTTTACTTTCACTTTCAGATTCATTTCATTTTAATTTACAATGACATTTCATTTTTCAATCATTTCATTTTACAATCATTTCATTTTTCAATCATTTCATTTTACAATGTTATTCAATTTTTTTAATTATTTTCATTTTATTTCATGTCATTTTTCAATTTATTTCATTTCATGTTATATACAATCATTTTCATTCTGTCAATTAAATTTACGCTTGGATCAGTTTCAATTGATTCTAAACAATTCTTGACCTGCCGCCATTTTGTTACAGAAACTGATTATGCAGAAAGCTGCCGAAGATCTGAGGAACGAGGCAAAGAAGAAGGCGGAAGAGAAAGAGAAACATGTCAATGATCGAGTAGAGCCTCTCAAGGTCGATGGCCTCAGTCAGGGTAGGTAACTGATGGTTATTCATAGTTCTTGAATGGAATATTGCATCTTAGAAGTAACATAAAATTTAAATATTCTAATCTTGGTCAATAATAGCATACTTGTATATTCATCAGTAGATATACCTGCTGTCATAAAAAATAAATAAATATCCAGAAAACTATAAAACATAAAATTGCATATTGACCATTGTTAAGAAGTTAAATTTTATGAACATTCTAAGATACAGTATCACTTTAATATATGAGGATGATATTGTGAAGGTGTGATATGAGAAAAGTTACTATTGTAGTCAAGGTATAGGTACGGAGTTATAGCTTCATATAGTAAATAAGATACAAGAAAGGTGACTGTTGTAGTCAAGGTATAAGATGAAGTTTGTATAGCTTGATATTGTAAGATGTGATACAAGAAAGGTGGCTATTGTAGTCAAGGTATAAGTATGAAGTTTGTAATAGCTTGATATTGTGAAGATGTGATACAAGAAAGGTGACTATTGTAGTCAAGGTATAAGATGAAGTTTGTAATAGCTTGATATTGTAAAGATGTGATACAAGAAAGGTGACTATTGTAGTCAAGGTATAAGACGAAGTTTGTTATAGTTTGATATTGTAAAGATGTTATACAAGAAAGGTGACTATTGTAGTCAAGGTATAAGTATGAAGTTTGTAATAGCTTGATATTGTAAAGATGTGATACAAGAAAGGTGACTATTGTAGTCAAGGTATAAGTATGAAGTTTGTAATAGCTTGATATTGTAAAGATGTGATACAAGAAAGGTGACTATTGTAGTCAAGGTATAAGTATGAAGTTAGTAATATTGACTATTGTAAGATGTGATACAAGAAAGGTGGCTATTGTGGTCAAGGTATAAGTGTAAAGTTAGTAATAGCTTGACATTGTGAAGATGTGATACAAGAAAGGTGACTATTGTAGTCAAGGTAATAAATAGAAATCTTGAATTTGTTAGTTTATACGGTGTTTTGTAAATAAAAAAATAAAGTTAAAGATGTGATACAAGAAAGGTGACTATTGTAGTCAAGGTATAAGATGAAGTTAGTAATAACTTGATATTGTAAAGATGTGATACAAGAAAGGTGACTATTGTAGTCAAGGTATAAGATGAAGTTAGTAATAGCTTGACATTATGAAGATGTGATACAAGAAAGGTGACTATTGTAGTCAAGGTATAAGATGAAGTTTGTAATAGATTGATATTGTAAAGATGTGATACAAGAAAGGTGACTATTGTAGTCAAGGTATAAGTATGAAGTTTGTAATAACTTGACATTGTAAAGATGTTCTCAAAGCCACGAGTCTGGGGGGTAAAATTTTTGTCGCAGCCAGTAAAAAAAAAACCAGGACAATTGTTCTGAAGGAGATTACATTGAAATAGTTACAAGAATTTGTGAAACTTTAATTTCTATTTAAACTTTTATTTAGATATCTTCTAATTTTATTTGGAGACAACTATCTTTTTTTTTTTCATTTTAAATTTTTTTTTTTTTTTTAAATTTTAATATCTATTTTTTTTTTTTTAAATTTTAATATTTATTTTTTTTTTTTAAATTTTAATATCTATTTTATTTTTTTTAAATTTTAATATTTATTTTTTTTTTTTAAATTTTAATATCTTATTTTTTTTAAATTTTAATATTTATTTCTTTTTTTTAAAATTTTAATATTTTATTTTTTTTTTTAAATTTTAATATTTATTTTATTTTTTTTAAATTTTAATATTTATTTTATTTTTTTTAAATTTTAATATTTATTTTTTTTTTTTAAATTTTAATATTTTATTTTATTTAATTGAAATAATCAGCATGTTCAACTGTCTTTCAAATTCTCTACAAATTTTGTTTTCCCTTCAATATTCGTATTTTTAGAGTATACTCTCAATTATTAAAGTCCAATTAATTCTTCATTAGTTTTATTACTGCATATTATCAAATATATTTTAATTCAGTCTTTGTTAATTAATATCAATTTAATGATGGTATTTTTTTTTTCAAATCTTTAACTAATTTACAACTTCATCTACATACTAATTCATTAAGGTGACCTTAAAAAATACTGTGAAACTCTGCACGAGAAGATGGTTAAGCTAGAGGAAGATATTTACGACTGGGAACACCGCCTTCGTAAACAGGAGTTTGAGGTATGTAAAGGGCAATAACTCTATTTAGTTCAATTAATGTATATGTTTTCCTTTGTTTTTATTAGCTGGACTACGAACATTAATTAAAGAATTACAGAAAAAATACGAACAACTTGAAGCTGATGTCTACGACTGGGAGTTTAAGATTCGCGAAAAAGAATTAGAGGTTTTTTTTTCTATTTTCATGCTTTAATCTGGATTGAATTTTTGAATTGATGAGAGGGTGAACAGTGAACAGTGAACAGTGAAACACCTTCTAAAATATAACTCAGAGTTAGGTGACGTTTGGTGTTTCTATAAACAGACAATAGTACAACAGTGAACCACTCTATAGAATATAACCCAGAATTAGGTGACGTTAGGTGTTTCTATAAACAGACAATAGTACAACAGTGAACCACTCTATAGAATATAACCCAGAGTTAGGTGACGTTAGGTGTTTCTATAAACAGACAATAGTACAACAGTGAACCACTCTATAGAATATAACCCAGAATTAGGTGACGTTAGGTGTTTCTATAAACAGACAATAGTACAACAGTGGACCGTCTCTAGGATATAACCCAGAATTAGGTGACGTTAGGTGTTTCTATAAACAGACAATAGTACAACAGTGGACCGTCTCTAGGATGTAACCTTAAGGACTAACGGTTACGTGTAACTCTTGACATAAAAACCAAGCACTTCGTTGTTGTCTTGTCTAGTAAATATCTGTGACTAAAAAAAAGGTTGATTACCTCCCTGTATTCCTTAACGACTTAATTAAACTTGTCACACCTGTATTCCTTAACGACTTAATTAAACTTGTCACACCTGTATTCCTTAACGACTTAATTAAACTTGTCACACCTGTATTCCTTAACGACTTAATTAAACTTGTCACACCTGTATTTTTCTGTAAAGAATTAAACTTGTCACACCTGAATCAACATGTTTACCTGTGAAGAATTAATTTAACGTCGGTTTAACCTCAGATTGTCTTACCCTCCTGTACCAATCAAAAATCCAATCCAAGTTTAATATTTTAATCTAATATTTTATTTTCTAATAATATAAGCTAATAGTATTTATTCTAATATATTATATGCTGATGTTTTAATAATTTTACTTCTAGCTGATCGTAACACTTCGTTTTTTACATTTTTATCTTACAGAATGAGATATTTTGCTTTTTTAACTTGTGGAAAATTAGAAATATGGAAATATACTATCAATAATTTGTACAACTAATATTCAAGCTAACTTCAGTTATATATGACAATTTTGAACACTTAGTTCTAGTAGAATTACAGGAACCACAGACGTCTGATTGAAAATTAGAATGATGTAAATTGATGCCATCAGTGTCTCTGATACATATACAAAATATAGAAAACCTCTTTACTATCTCTTTAATAGAACTGTTTAGTTTTAGTAGAATTACAGGAACCACAGACGTCTGATTGAAAATTAGAATGATGTAAATTGATGCTATCAGTGTCTCTGATACATATACAAAATATAGAAAACCTCTTTACTATCTCTTTAATAGAACTGTTTAGTTTTAGTAGAATTACAGGAACCACAGACGTCTGATTGAAAATTAGAATGATGTAAATTGATACTATCAGTGTCCCTGATACACATACAAAATATAGAAAACCTCTTTACAATCTCTTTAATAGAACTGTTTAGTTTTAGTAGAAATACAGGAACTACAGACATCTGATTGAAAATTAGAATGATGTAAATTGATGTTATCAGTGTCCCTGATACACATACAAAATTTATAAAAATGTTTTGCAATAATTTCAAATATATATCTAAAACATTGTCTGTTTTTAAAAAGTGACACCAATTATTGCAAGAAGAAATAGTATATCTACATATTTCTAGACATTCTTTAATTATGCCTATTGCTATATCTTAATTAATAACTTATGCCAATTAATAACTTTCTGTTAATTAATAACTTATGCCAATTAATAACTTTCTGTTAATTAATAATTTTCAGATTGTGATGTATAAAGATCTATATCAATAATAAATCTATAATTCACAGACAATAAAGCTATTGTTAGTTTATATTAAGTTATATTCATATGATTATGAAGAGTGGGGGGTGGGGGAGCGACGCCCTCACTCCTACCCTTCATATCATACTTAATATAATCTAGAACCTACACATACATATTCTTGTTATTATCATTTGAAACGATAAAACAGAGTTTTGCAGGATTTCATTGTGCAAACAGGATAATATTCTGTGATTTCATTGTACAAACAGGATAATATTCTGTGATTTCATTGTGCAAACAGGATAATATTCTGTGATTTCATTGTACAAACAGGATAATATTCTGTGATTTCATTGTACAAACAGGATAATATTCTGTGATTTCATTGTACAAACAGGATAATATTCTGTGATTTCATTGTGCAAACAGGATAATATTCTGTGATTTCATTGTGCAAACAGGATAATATTCTGTGATTTCATTGTACAAACAGGATAATATTCTGTGATTTCATTGTGCAAACAGGATAATATTCTGTGATTTCATTGTACAAACAGGATAATATTCTGTGATTTCATTGTGCAAACAGGATAATATTCTGTGATTTCATTGTACAAACAGGATAATATTCTGTGATGAAGATGGTGCTAAATTAACAACATCACATTTTTTTTAGAAATTTTTTATGGAGCTAAATTACCACAAAAAATGGACAAAGACTCAAAGGTTGGCTTTATTTCAAGTCCAAAGCCAAGTGGTTAAAAAGATCTTTGTTGATTTGCTGCGACAATTTTTATATTTTATTTATTTTTTTATAAAATACAGTATAAATTCAATTAATTAATATTTATTTTTAATCTTGAGCAGTATATCTATTATGTACTAATTCGCTGCATCATTTCTTTGTTTTTATGAAATATATTTTATCTCTTTTTTTAGCTTTAAGCCTAGACTCCTTTCGCATATCAGCCATATTTCAGCCATATTTCGTGTTTCGTATCTACTGGACTTAAACCAGCCGATGACTGACTGGAAATACCCTTTCTAGGAATTCCCTGGCGCCATTGGCATCTAAAACTTGCTCAATTTTTTAACAGTCTGTGGTATGAGAAGATCTTTGCGTATAGACAACACAGACTGCAGACTGCAGATAAACACAGAAGGAGCAATATATGAACGCTTTGATATGTTCAATGCTTGCGTTACTAAAGAAACAGGAGTCTAGGCTTAATCTATTACTAATTTACATAATAAACCGTTTGTTACACAATATAGGGCATTTTTTTAATTGTCAATATTTTAAACAAGGTCCTAATTCTCCAAAACTTAATTTCAATTTAGTAAAATCTGATTGGATAATAAAACTTATTGTAAAGATAAGTGATAAACTAATCAGATGACTGGAACAATAAAATATCTGAAGTTAAGTTCTGAAGAATAAGGCCTCAGATGACTAGAACTAGTTTTCATCTAAAATAAACAGTGGCACTAAGTGACAATTTCAAGCCTCTGTCAAGAATATGCTACTATTTAAATCCCCATCTGTTTATTGTAAATATTTCTACTTTCAAAGATTTATTCTATAACAAATATCACTCTTGTTCCTAATTATAATTATCAGTTCAAACATTCAGACTACCTAGGATATATTAATATCTTCAATACCAAATCTCCTTGATTAATTTTTAATTAATTAAAATTTCAGATTAACGATTTAACAGTTAAAGTTAACGACACAAAAGGCAAATTGTAAGTATACTAAGAGTCCCATGTTGTCGCTCTACGATATATTGGACTGTCCATTGAAACATACTCCAGAGAGTTCACATACCTAACAACTTCAAATAAGGTTTCAACAATTTAGTTTCATCTTCCGTTACTGCTTTTTATTATCACTCTACAATCTCTTCCAGAAGTAGATAATTTCTTACCTAGGTCAGTGTTTCTATAGGAGAGTATCTATTATAACACCTAATACTTGTAACCTAGGCCAGTACTTCTATAGAAGAGTATCTCTTATAACACCTAATACTTGTGACCTAGACCAGTGTTTCTATAGGAGAATATCTCTTATAACACCTAATACTTGTGACCTAGACCAGTCCTTCTATAGAAGAGTATCTATTATAACACCTAATACTTGTAAACCTAGGCCAGTGTTTCTATAGGAGAGTATCTATTATAACACCTAATACTTGTAAACCTAGGCCAGTGTTTCTATAGGAGAGTATCTCTTATAACACCTAATACTTGTGACCTAGACTAGTCCTTCTATAGGAGAGTATCTCTTATAACGCCTAATACTTGTGACATAGACCAGTGCTTCTATAGAAGAGTATCTCTTATAACGCCTTATACTTGTGACCTAGACTAGTCCTTCTATAGAAGAGTATCTCTTATATCACCTAATACTTGTGACCTAGACTAGTCCTTCTATAGGAGAGTATCTCTTATAACACCTAATACCTGTGATCTAGACCAGTGTTTCTATAGGAGCGTATCTCTTATAACACCTAATACTTGTAACCTGGACCAGTGTTTCTATAGAAGAGTATCTCTTATAACACCTAATACTAGTGACCTAGACTAGTGTTTCTATAGGAGAGTATCTCTTATAACACCTAATACTAGTGACCTAGACTAGTTCTTCTATAGAAGAGTATCTATTATAACATCCTAATACTTGTGACCTAGATCAGTGTTTCTATAGGAGCGTATCTCTTATAACACCTAATACATGTAACCTAGACCAGTGCTTCTATAGGAGAGTATCTCTTATAACACCTAATACTAGTGACCTAGACTAGTCCTTCTATAGAAGAGTATCTATTATAACATCCTAATACTTGTGACCTAGATCAGTGTTTCTATAGGAGCGTATCTCTTATAACACCTAATACTTGTGACCTAGATCAGTGTTTCTATAGGAGCGTATCTCTTATAACACCTAATACTTGTGACCTAGATCAGTGTTTCTATAGAAGAGTATCTCTTATAACACCTAATACTAGTGACCTAGACCAGTGTTTCTATAGGAGCGTATCTCTTATAACACCTAATACTTGTGACCTAGATCAGTGTTTCTATAGAAGAGTATCTCTTATAACACCTAATACTTGTGACCTAGATCAGTGTTTCTATAGAAGAGTATCTCTTATAACACCTAAAAACTTGTGACCTAGATCAGTGTTTCTATAGAAGAGTATCTCTTATAACACCTAATACTTGTGACCTAGATCAGTGTTTCTATAGAAGAGTATCTCTTATAACACCTAATACTTGTGACCTAGATCAGTGTTTCTATAGAAGAGTATCTCTTATAACACCTAATAATTGTGACCTAGATCAGTGTTTCTATAGAAAAGTATCTCTTATAACCTTATAACTTCCTAAACTACACTTAAAAACTGTATATTTTCAGTATGAAACCAGTCTTAAGAAAAGTTAACAAAACCAAAAAGCAAGTAAGTAATGTTTGATATTGTACGGTTCAATCGTTCAATCGGGAGATTATCTGATTCTTACTCTTTTTTAAATTAAACAGACCAGTTGTTACTATATTAATTAAACAGACCAGTTGTTACTATATTAATTAAACAGACCAGTTGTTACTATATTAATTAAACAGACCAGTTGTTACTATATTAATTAAACAGACCAGTTGTTACTGTATTAATTAAACAGACCAGTTGTTACTATATTAATTAAACAGACCAGTTGTTACTATATTAATTAAACAGACCAGTTGTTACTGTATTAATTAAACAGACCAGTTGTTACTATATTAATTAAACAGACCAGTTGTTACTATATTAATTAAACAGACCAGTTGTTACTATATTAATTAAACAGACCAGTTGTTACTATATTAATTAAACAGACCAGTTGTTACTATATTAATTAAACAGACCAGTTGTTACTATATTAATTAAACAGACCAGTTGTTACTATATTAATTAAACAGACCAGTTGTTACTATATTAATTAAACAGACCAGTTGTTACTTTATTAATTAAACAGACCAGTTGTTACTATATTAATTAAACAGACCAGTTGTTACTTTATTAATTAAACAGACCAGTTGTTACTATATTAATTAAACAGACCAGTTGTTACTATATTAATTAAACAGACCAGTTGTTACTGTATTAATTAAACAGACCAGTTGTTACTGTATTAATTAAACAGACCAGTTGTTACTATATTAATTAAACAGACCAGTTGTTACTGTATTAATTAAACAGACCAGTTGTTACTTATTAATTAAACAGACCAGTTGTTACTATATTAATTAAACAGACCAGTTGTTACTATATTAATTAAACAGACCAGTTGTTACTGTATTAATTAAACAGACCAGTTGTTACTATATTAATTAAACAGACCAGTTGTTACTGTATTAATTAAACAGACCAGTTGTTACTGTATTAATTAAACAGACCAGTTGTTACTATATTAATTAAACAGACCAGTTGTTACTGTATTAATTAAACAGACCAGTTGTTACTGTATTAATTAAACAGACCAGTTGTTACTGTATTAATTAAACAGACCAGTTGTTACTGTATTAATTAAACAGACCAGTTGTTACTGTATTAATTAAACAGACCAGTTGTTACTATATTAATTAAACAGACCAGTTGTTACTATATTAATTAAACAGACCAGTTGTTACTATATTAATTAAACAGACCAGTTGTTACTAGATATGTTGTTATTATTGATAATTCTTTATTGGGTCAAAGTTTGATAATGTTTCCTTGATGATGATGTTAGGATTATGCCAAACAGCCAAACTTAGTATGTCTAAGTGTTCTGGAGAAGAACGAGGCTCATACGGAATAGAACTAAAACTATTACAAACTGAGTTTTTGTGAAATTTAGATTCACCATCAATGATAACCTTGAACTATAATACTAAAAAAAAAAATTTTCAGATTTTCCAAACTGGAGAGGAAAGAAAATCGTGATTTCCGTGGCAACCTGAAATCTACCGGTCAGAATAAATATAAATTAGAGGAAGAAGAAACGGTAAGTGAATTTTCAACAGTAGATTTCTCACCCCTGACCTGAAAGCTGGTGGCACGATGAATATAAATATCCGACTAAAACCAATTAAAAAATGTCTGGAAAGTATGAATTTGTTAAAATCCAAATCATTTCTATACAAGTTAACTACAGAATTGTGAAAAGACAAACAAAACGTAGTTACACCAGTCCAGAGGGGGTGAGGTCCATACAATGGAGGACTTAGTCACAGTCACCTTTTTTATTTAGTTCAAATGAGACTTATTTATTAGTACTTTGTGATGTGAATTTTTTGATCAGATGTTTGGTGCCTATAAATGATTTGAAACTCTAAGAACTTGTGTTACCCCGAGTTACTCTGAGTTACCCTGAGTTACCCTGAGCTACCACGAGTTGACAGCGCCCTTTAACACCACATTTAAAAAAATTTATAACAATAAGTCTAACCTTTTAAAAAAGAATTCGAAATTTGAACATTTCAGAGCAAAACCCCCGACTGGAGAAACACGTTGAAGGGTAAGGAAGAAGGAGGAGAGCACGGGGGAGAACACGGAGGAGAGCACGGAGAAGAAGAGAGTTGAAAAGAAAGTAGTTCCATCCCTGTGTATTAATACAATCCCTGTAAAAGATGAAAGACTTGCCAAGTGTTAATAATCATTCTCCAGTTGTCAGGGGCAACCATAGTTTTGAATTATGTTGTATAAGTAGCCTACATTTAGACGATTTTTTTCAGAATCCAATTTTTTTTTTTTTCATTTTCACCTTTAATGAATTTTCGTGAAAAATATTCTATTTTTATAGTTTATTAGATTTCTCTGTTTCTAAAGGTTTCCGTCTAGAAATCGAAATTTAAAATACAGTGAAAGAAAATGGTACTATTTCTTAAAATTTTCATTATAGAATATTTTCAAGGTATAGTTTGTCCACAGAATAATGTGACAAACAAATATCTTGAAATTCTGTCTTACAGTTTATTTATTTATTTATTTATTTTCAATCAGTCTTATTTATTTCTATTTATTAATTTAGATCTAGTCCAATAAACTGTTATATTAGGTAGATATTGCAATTATTATTTTTTTGGCTTGAAATTTATTGTCTAAAAATATGATGTATATTATTTGACAGATATAAGAATTCTTTTTCGTAATTTTCTCGAATTTTCTTTATTAATTCTGACCTAATCAAGATTCCCAGATAGTCCACCATCTTGGGTGACTTTTTTTTCGATCTTCACCCAATAAATTTTTGGTTTCTGTTGTCTATGATATGTGATCATTCTTCAAAAGGGAATATGACAAAAAAACAGGACAGCCATCGTTACTAAAAAGCTCAAAATAGATGGTAAAAATGAACTGTTGCCTTGGTGATGAAAAGGTACAGAACTCCCAAATATTGCATCGTAAATTCAGCAAAATGTAAAATTGAAGCAACCTTTCAAGGAAGAAATAAATTATTTATTACTTTCTGAGGTTTTTGATGGAAATACAAAACAATCTCATATTTTCCTCTAATCACAAAGCGTTAACAAAGCCAAAGGGAGATAATCTTGATTAGTGAAGAATATTTATGTAGTGACTCTTCAATATATTGAATGAAAGAGATAAAAATAACGTCCTGTGTGTGAGTGGTTGTAGTTATAAATAAATAATGTCGAATTACGTTTTGAAAACAAGGGGACATTATTCTTTGTGTTTGACTTCAATTCAAATCCTCTTCATAGAAAAGTTGTGATCTTGTATATACAGATAAAGATGTGCTGGCGCGACAATTGTCTCACTATAGTAGTTACCTCCCCTTAATTACCCTCTTTCTTGCTTGCGGCTGATTTTAACTTTATTCATGACTTGAAGAAAATATGTCAATTTCCAACAAATGTCGTGATTTTCAAAATTGTGATGAATCAAACAAAATAAACCTAATTGCTTTGAGAGATTTCTGTCAGAGCAATGAAAAAGAATGTTTATCAATATAATCACAGTATATTTTCTTCAAGTTGTTATCTTTTGTAATTAAGAGTTACTTCCCCTGATATTTATTTATTAGATTTGCTTTTCATCTTGGTTCTTCTACCAAAAAAAAATAATTCAAAGTCAAAAACAAGACCACAATGGATTGCTGAATAATCTTATTACAATCATTGTCATGACAACCACATAAAGGCCGATAAACTGTCCGTCATATTAATGGAAAAGATGTAGAAGGGCTACTCTCCAAGCAAGCTGATTTAACGTTATAAATTTATGTGGCTAACAAAAAATATTAAGGATGTTCCTAAAACGATTAAGTATAAAATTCATAATTTTTGAAGAAATAGTTTTTTTGTGGTTTATTGTAAGATTTGAGGTTGTTCTGAGACATGAAAAATATTGCTGAGTTATTTTGTTTGCTGTATGCTAAATATTGTACTTTGTTATATTGAGACTTAATACTAGCATAATTTATAGACATGATTCACGAGTCAGCCATATTGAATCGAGAACGAGGCTCATATCGTAAATATATAACGTCTTTGATTATAATTTTACATCATTAAAAATCAGAGTTGATTAAACTATTGAGTGAGACTTTCAGATGAATGTTAGTCTACCTTCAGATATTTCTAACAAAGGGCTGATTGAAGCCCATTTTCTCGTGCTTGATGTTCATTGACCTCACATAAGTTAATTCTTTAAATGACATCCCCATATTATCAAACTGTGACGTAATTTGCGATATGAACCGCGTTTATCGTGTCTGAAAAACGAGTCGTGAATCAGGTCTAGTGCCACAAACCTCTAGCCTAGAATTATAATTTCAAATATTTCTTTTAGAGAAACAAAATAAAAATAATAAAAAAAACTACCAATATCTTTGTTTATTATAGGGGAATGGTAGTAGGGTAGGGCCTTTCAACCTAGGGGAGGTTGATATTAAATATTAAGGGGGATGGTAGTAGGGTAGGGCCTTTCAACCTGGGGGAGGTTGATATTCAATATTAAGGGGGGTGGGGGTGGTGGTAATGACATGCTTAGTCATTTTTTAATCTAAATTGTCCTATTCAGCTTTTGCTCTTTCAGTCCCTCCGACCTGCATCACTGACGAGAGATAACCTGGCTGAAAAATGCGAAAGTTCATCTCGACTTTAGTCGGATTTCACCATGGGCCCTCAGGATAGCACGCAAGCATTTAACTGACTGAGCCACCACAAACTCTCTACTCACTGAGTCACTGCTGCTCCTACACATTCCAAGGCGTCAGTTGAAACGTCACAAATCGAAATTTGTTTTGAATTGTCCAATCACTGTATTACAATTTCAGAAATAAAAAAACTTCCAACATTCATCTCCAAAATAAAAACAGATAAAATTTAAATTGTTTAAAAATTAAATTATATACGATATATTTATTAAATTTAAAATCAAGTATTTAACTCGAGAAATTTACGACACGCTCGATCACACTGCCGAAACACCGTCTCAAAACTCTCAATTTTATCACTCTGCAATAGAAGACAATTACAAAAATTGATTCGCTGAAGCACTGGCCCAGGCATCTACATTGTTTTTCACCTTAAGGTTGATTCATACCCACACTACCTATTGCCCAAGCAGATGAAATATAAAACTTGAACAAGTGAAAATAACAGAACTTTGTGCAAATTGAACTTTAACAAACATAACCTATCTTGGCTTAAGACAACTCAAATTCTGAATTTCGAATTAGGAGATTTTATTTACTTTCAATTTCTATACAATCTCCAGAATTGACGAGTCGTCATTCTTAATTTCAAAATGGATAATTCAAGACATACATGGAATTTGAAGGCTCAAATTTCAACTGTGAACTGTAAACACTATTACTGATTAGTTCAACTAAGATTCCACGTTTCTGAGACAAAGAATCCAATCCGATTGGTCAAATGAATGTCTAACATGGATTTGAAGGCTCAAATTTCAACCGTGAACTGTGAACACTGTTACTGATAAAGTTAAAAATTCCATGTTTCTAAGACTAAGGTTTGATTGGTCCAAGGAATAGTGAATCAGTGCCTTAGAGCCAAGATAGTTTCAACTGTAAACTTACATAATAAGGATCCACGATAATATCTTCTTCTTCGCTGTCATACTTTCCTAACATTTCGATCTTAGCTGTTGATTTCTTTGGTTTTACTCCCTCTAAATCTCTACAAATAACAAAAATGTTACAATTTTTCGCTGTTGAATTCTTTGATTTTACTCCCTCTAAATCTCTACAAATAAAAATGCTACAATTTTTCGCTGTTGATTTCTTTGGTTTTACTCCCTCTAAATCTCTACAAATAAAAATCGTTACAATTTTTCGCTGTTGATTTTTACGGTTTTCCTCCCTCTTAATTTCACGAATAAATCAGAAAATTTGGTGTTGTTTATAAAATTTATAATTTAGAAGATTACAACTATTATATTCATCTGATCTGTGGTACTTAAACAAATAACATTAAGTTGCTGAAAGATTTTGGCCTGCCCTAACAGTTAACACCTGAATAAGGTCAATCTCATTTCTCTTATGAATTTGGGTTAACTAACATTAACTTGAATAAACAATAACACGAAATTTGAACTCATTCTTCATGTTAATATATTATCTGTTTTTAACACCAAATAAACTGCATAACACTAACAAGGAACACGGAACACTCGAGATTTGACCTCAACCAGTGTTTGAGGTTATTTCAAGTCATTCAACAAACAAAAAATTCCACAAAATTTTACCTACTCCATATTTTCATCATCCATTCCAAAAATAGTTTCAAATTTTACAAAATCTTCTTTCTTAATCTGAAAAAACAAAAGAAATTTTGGGAAAAAAATGATATCAAATGGAGTTTTACATCCTATTCTTCTGCAGCTAGTGAAGACAGGCAATAATGCAATGAGGGAAATTTTGCCAGGACAACAGCATAGGCCTACCCTTTTTGGATCCTAACTGTCGAGGGATCTTCAATGCCACAGCCTGTAGCACACTGGCACTTGGACGCTGGACTCAGGGGTCAACTATAATTCTAAAAAAAAAACAGTGCCAGTATTTGTAAAATAAACAGGAAAACAACTGACCTGTCTAGCTTTATGTGTATAGCCTGTAATACCATGTTTCTTTAACGTGGATAAGGCACGTCGATCAGGGCCGTTACCTATATTATATGTTTCTATGGCAGCACTATCTACTAACCACTGGAATAAATAATAAACAAATTTCAATTTTGTACTTTTTCTTTTTTTCGATAATACATTACTGGGTTCTGTAACAAATTTAAATAGACAGGAAACCTCGAACGATGTCATTTCCAGGGTTAACAGAAAGAAACAGCTATATTTTACAAGGATAACAACTTAGGTTCACAAGTCTGCCGTGACAGGGATCCTTTCTACCAGCTGGTCCTTGGCCAAACCTCTTGGCATTGATCTTTCCCAGATTATCAGTACCCATTTACAGCTGGGTAGACTGGGTTATAGTTATAGGTTCTAATGTTTAGCTGTCAAAATGAGTCCAAAGTTATTTCAACTCTTACCTCGTCTCTCAAACCTTTCTCTTCTAATAAATGGAGAAATATTGCTTCAGCCATGGTTGAACGACAAATATTGCCTACAATAGGAATTAATTGATGAGAATCTAAAGAAATTTCAAAAGGACAAAATTCGTCTACTTTCACTTTTAGTCTCGATTATCAACGATACCTTAAACAAAAGCTCTTAACCACAAATTATAGAAAATCATGACATGCGAGTCTAGAATGCAAACCAAACACAAGACCCAAATTTTAACGTCATTGAAGTAATGACCAACACTCTTACAGAATAATTTCGAAATAAGTATCAAAAACTGCTTCAAAATACAGCATGGCAAGCGAGAAAGCATGTGTTAATCTAAACTAACCGAGGCAAATAAATAACACCGATTTTTTGTGACTGGGCGCAGCCATCTTGTCTACCCACAAGGCAGTGTGATGAACAACCGGAAATGAATGATTTATAGGAAAATGGAAGTCAGTGAAATTTCGTGAGTGGATGTCTAACGGTAAGTTCACTTCTTTTAACGTTTTTGTAATTTTACCGCATCTGGAACAAATCGCTTCTAGTTCTGACATATTTGAAGTATATTCACACACAGAGAAAGTTAGCAAGACCTTCAGAAGGTTGGAAAAGTACCGAAGAAATTGTTGATAAAATTTGGGGAAAAGTGCACTGTGTGTAATTTGATAGGGAAAGGTGTTGACTGTTGATCAATATCGTCTGACATGAAATGATCGTGCATGGTAACAGTTTGATGTTACTGTGAGAAGTTCCTTAGTGTGTAGTGGAATGCATTAAAAAATTATTTTTGATACTGATCTTCTTTGAGTTTGAAGACAAGAAATACATTTTTAATTTGACATTTTTTTGGACTGTGACATTGATTTGTGATTTCTGTGAGGAACGCCAAGATGATTTTCACCTATTATCAAAATTAACTTAGTATCACTTTAAAAAAAGTCTGAATTAGGAAAAAGTAATGTTTACCTTTGAATTTAACCAAATGTTTTCTTCTAAGACGGTGAATGGGTTGAAAAGTAGGCTGGTTGTGAGCCTAGGGCAATGTTGTAGCCTTTGATTGAAGATGAATTTTAAGAAGGTTTAACAAGGATTACAGATGATTAAAGGGAAGGATCAGAAGATGATTAACTCTCCTGTTTTTCTACAAGTTAAAGAGATTGTAAAGAGGTTTTCTAAAAAATGTAGATTTTGTATTCAGAGACACTGATATCATCAATTTACACCATTCTAATTTACAATCAGACGTCTGTGGTTCCTGTAATTCTACTAAAACTAAACAGTTCTATTAAAGAGATTGTAAAGAGGTGTTCTATATTTTGTATGTGTATCAGGGACACTGATAACATCAATTTACACCATTCTAATTTTCAATCAGACGTCTGTGGTTCCTGTAATTCTACTAAAACTAAACAGTTCTATTAAAGAGATTGTAAAGAGGTGTTCTATATTTTGTATGTGTATCAGTGACACTGATAACATCAATTTACACCATTCTAATTTTCAATCAGACGTCTATGGACATTACTGTAATAAAGTTGCTTATATATCGATATCAGGAACCACAGACATCTGATTGAAAATTAGAATGATGTAAATTGATGCTATCAGTGTCTCTGATACACAAACAAAATTAGAAAACCTCTTTACAATGTTTAGTTTTCTCTTTAAAAAGTATAAACCAAGTTATGAAATATTTATGGTGACTGTCGCTGAACATAAACAATCAGCAATCAACTGGCTATTTATAGATCTCACGTCAAGCGTAAAACGACCCTATTTTACTATCCTATCTAGACAGATATTTTATCAGTTTTATTGGTGGTTGATCCATCTTGATGAAGGATTTTAATGTATTTGTTGCCAATATTTTTATCAATTTCATCTACAAAGATTTGAACTATGTTGTTATTTTGATAACCTCACAATTTTAAAGTTGTCAGTCTGGATGATAGAAGGTTAATCCAGTAACTTTTTTATGTAGACCTTATCTTCAAGTGCATGATCTAAGTTCCTTTTAAAAAGATTTTACATGCAGTACCATACATCTAAACAAAGGGACATTAAGGTTTGATGTGATAAGGGCTCCATATTTTTCAAGTTTGAACAATACCCGAAATATTGATTGAATATTAAGTTATGGAATGATAATGATATTGAAAGTTTTCGGGTTTTCTTAAATTGCAGGCACTGTTACCATAGTTACAACAAGGAGTTTTGATTGAAACCATGATAATTCTATTCATTTCTAACTATCAGGAATAAAATTCGAAAAAAATCATTGTGGATTAAAAAATGGCTTCAGGAAAGCCTGTACCAGCACCTAGAGGGAGTACACGGAATGCCCCACCCCAAGGCAGACGTTACCCTCAAGGTCCCCCACCCCCTGTACCTAATGCTGGAGGAGGAAGTGTGTCAGGAATGGGATATGGGGTTCAACCCCAAGAGAAACCGGCGCCACCAATAGATGCCCGAGCGAAAACAGTATTAAAGGAGGCCGTGGATGCAGTTGTTAATAGTTTTGCTAAACATACTCATGGCTACGGTAGAGGTAAGTTAGTCTTTTTACATAACGCTTTTCTATTTATAGATACTGATAATTCCTTATTCCATATATACCGTACCGTAGGAAATTATACTATTTTGTTGAAAATTGAAAATTAAGCCATGGAAACCTTGTCTAGAACTGGTGACAAATTCTGGCACTGAGTCAGCTGAGAAGTGATAAATCAATATTCTGAGTAACATTGAGAAATAATGATATTGACCACCTCACCTTCCGTGTTTTAACACGATTCTTAATACTCCTTTTATTTCATTTATCACACTTGTTTAATTTTTATAATTATCACCACAAAATCAATAGTGTATTTACTGATACACAGATCAGAGTTCTGGACAGAAAGTTTTATAGATGTAATAGATAGTTTTATAGATGTAATAGATAGTTTTATAGATGTAATAGATAGTTATATAGATGTAATAGATAGTTTTATAGATGTAATAGATAGTTTTTAGATGTAATAGAGTTTTAGATGAATAGATAGTTTTAAATGTAATAGATAGTTTTATAGATGTAATAGATAGTTTTATAGATGTAATAGATAGTTTTATAGATGTAATAGATAGTTTTATAGATGAATAGATAGTTTTAAGTGTAATAGATAGTTTTATAGATGTAATAGATAGTTTTATAGATGTAATAGATAGTTTTATAGATGTAATAGATAGTTTTATAGATGTAATAGATAGTTTTATAATGTAATAGATAGTTTTATAGATGTAATAGATAGTTTTATAGATGTAATAGATAGTTTTATAGATGTAATAGATAGTTTTATAGATGTAATAGATAGTTTTATAGATGTAATAGATAGTTTTATAGATGTAATAGATAGTTTTATAGATGTAATAGATAGTTTTATAGATGTAATAGATAGTTTTAGAATAGATAGTTTTAGATGAAGTAAGTTTTATTTTGATAAAATGCTTCTAGAATATTAGATACTTGCATCGGTTCTCTTTGTAGAATCTAGTCTTGTATTCAAATATAATTCAGAAAAAAAAAATAAATTTTATCAAAAAAACGTGGGATAAAATTTTGAAATTTTTGGTTTTTCGATAATTTCCTTCTGGTCAAAAATTGAATTCTTGTTTTATTTTTATATGTCAGATGGTAAATGAGAGAGACAGGCTTCCAACTTAATTAGATTTTAATTAATTAGATTTATTTAATTAGAAAATTAAATTAGCTTGAATATTGATGAAATCCAGAACAATGTTCAGTTAAAAAAGATCGTTAATTAATGGAGTTAATTATATTTTAGTGATTAAACCATGGCCTTAATTAACAAGTTAATTAAAAGATCAATTAAATTTATTAAAATTTGTAATCATTCTGTTGAAAATTAACTATAAAACCAAATCTTCCCAAAATAATTCAGACATTTTCTTCCACATTGACAACCAGAAAAGTGAATTTTTTAGATATAAGATTTATTTTGAAAAATGAAGATGAGAAAGCTTAGACATAGAAGAGAGATTATTATTGACTTTTGTCATCCTTTTAAAATAAAATACAATTCTAGTAAGTCATTCTCCAAAATAATCAATATTTAAAGTTGAAACTCCAAATTTTAAACAAAACACAGAATTTTTCTTACTTCTTTAAGTGGCATTTATTAATTGTTGGCTACAATAACTGGACACAATTTTATTGATAACAATTACTTTATTTAATAATTTGAGACGTTTCAGTGATGATGTTTCGCTTTTAATAAAGACGGAAGTACTCTCGTTGGAACGTAACAAGTTAATTAATAAAGTAATTGTTTTCTATATAATTATGTCTTGTTATAGATTTTTTTCATATTTTTAAATTAATTAAACACTGGTTTTGTTATGTTATAAGATATATCAAGAACAGAAATAGAAAAGTAAAATTCCTTGTTTGAGGTATTTTTGAAGGAATTATGCCATTTTCATGCACAAAGACTAGAAAAGTTGACAATTATTTACAATCTGTTAAAGACATTGGTTGGTCTATTTGTTAAACATTCTTAGTCGTGTAGTAAATGGCAAACCATCAAAAATGTTGATTTATCAAATACTGAACCTGTGGACAGTCACTAACAAATATGTAGAAAATTCTGGTTTTTGGCAACTTAAAATTTAGACTCTTGAACTATTGAAACATTATCTCTTCAACGCATTCATTATTTCATTGATAAATTAAATTTTAATGATACAAGAAATAAGAAAGGTGACTATTGCAGTCAAGGTAATAGACGCAGTTGAAAGGAATACTGCATCTTAGAATGAACATTTTGAAATGGGCCAATAAGAGTATATTCATCAGTAGATATACCTGCTGTCATAGATAACATAACAGAATCTTTATATAATCTGATAAATCTAACAAAACATTAAAATATTAAACTTGGTCAATAAGAGTATATATTCATCAGTAAATATACCTGCTGTCATAAATAACATACCAGAATCCTTATATAATCTGATAAATCTAACAAAACATTAAAATTTTAAACTTGGTCAATAAGAGTATATATTCATCAGTAAATATACCTGCTGTCATAAATAACAACAGAATCCTTATATAATCTGATAAATAAATAAAAACTTAGTAATTATTCATCTTAATTCAATTGATGCAATGATTACTTAGTTTTGTGAGTTTTCCAGATTTCACAGGGATTCTGTTACTTTATAACACCAGGTAAGTTCACTGATGAATATATACTCATATTGACCATTCTTGTGTTTAACTAAAATATTATATCTATTCTAAGACACAGTATCACTTTAATAACTAGATGAAATTTGAATCCATGGTAACCCAAACTTTAATTATAATATTTTTAGTCAATGTGGTGGAAGCGTTACAAGAATTCTGGCAGATGAAACTGGAACGAGGTGCTGATTTAAAGAATGGTGCCCTAGTAGCGTATGAGTCCCTACCCTCCAGTACCCCACCCTATGTATGTTTTGTGACTCTCCCAGGAGGAAGCTGTTTTGGTAGTTTTCAGGTAAGATAATCAATTCAGATTTTTATTTATTGAAAGCATTGATTAGAAGGCTTTGTTTTAATAAAATCGCAAGAACGATAAATATGTTTTCATGGAGGCCACTCTACATTAGTGTATTAGATGCAGAACCTTTAGGATGTAAAACTCCATTCATTTCATTTCATTTTTTAAACATTTTCATCTTTGTTATTACATGAAAACTCTGATTTAATACCAGTCTGCGGGAACAGGGGGGGCAGGGGGGGCAAATGCCCCCCCAAAAATTTATGTTGGGGGGGCAAAAATATATCTTTTCCCCCCCCCCATAAAAAAATAAAATAATTACATGTACCGGGTAGCCTAAATATGTAATTGTCTCATAAGGTCATATTTGTAAATTTCCTTGTTTTTTTAACCTTCGAAGCTGGTAAATAATATAAGATTCTCTATCACAATCAAATTATTTGAATAAATAATAATTTTTGTCTTAATTCTTTTGAGTTATCTCCCGTAATTCGATTAATTTTGAAATAAAGGTATATGAATGATAACAGTTTTTTGACTTTGAAAAAGTTTGCCCCCCCCAACCTGAAATTTGTTCCCGCGCCCCTGTTTAATACCTTCATCTGTATATGAGTTCTGCTCTGTATAAAAGTTCTGATCTGTATTAAATGATATTGGCCCTGAGTATATCAATAGTTTCAGGTTATAATATTAACACAAATAATAAAATCTACTGAATATAATGACTTAATATCCCTGAGTTTATGACTATTTCTCTTCCCAAATAGATTTATATAATTCACACCCTGTTATTGCCCTATATTAGATAATAGACTAGTAATATTGGCCCTGAGTATATCAGTATTGGGTGGGAAATATCTTATAGACACTTATATTGGCCCTGAGTATATCAGTATTGGGTGGGAAATATCTTATAGACACTAATATCGGCCCTGAGTATATCAGTATTGGGTGGGAAATATCTTATATACTACTAATATTGGCCCTGAGTATATCAGTATTGGATGGGAAATATCTTATAGACACTTATATTGGCCCTGAGTATATCACTATTTGCCCTGTATTATGATAGATTATTATTATATATCATAATATACCTAATAGTTGACAGTCTATTTATATCTCTTGATTGAGAAATGACATCATTATATATATTATATAGAGGTAAAACTGGTTAATTTATCTATAATTATTCTAGCTACTAGTTCATACCAATTCAATTCATTATACAATTTATTCCTTTTATTTCTCAAAACAGTGGTCCTAAAAATTTACATTTAAACACTTGGAGAAATTTTTAATTGTTTTTAAACTTTATATGTGTATCAGAGACACTAATATCATCAATTTACATCATTCTAATTTTCAATCAGATGTCTGTAGTTCCTGTAATTCTACTAAAACTAAACAGTTCTATTAAAGAGATTGTAAAGAGGTTTTCTATATTTTGTATGTGTATCAGAGACACTGATATCATCAATTTACACCATTCTAATTTTCAATCAGATGTCTGTAGTTCCTGTAATTCTACTAAAACTAAACAGTTCTATTAAAGAGATTGTAAAGAGGTTTTCTATATTTTGTATGTGTATCAGAGACACTGATAACATCAATTTACATCATTCTAATTTTCAATCAGATGTTTGTAGTTCCTGTAATTCTACTAAAACTAAACAGTTCTATTAAAGAGATTGTAAAGAGGTTTTCTATATTTTGTATGTGTATCAGAGACACTGATAACATCAATTTACATCATTCTAATTTTCAATCAGATGTCTGTAGTTCCTGTAATTCTACTAAAACTAAACAGTTCTATTAAAGAGATTGTAAAGAGGTTTTCTATATTTTGTATGTGTATCAGAGACACTGATAACATCAATTTACATCATTCTTATTTTTAATCAGACGTCTGTAGTTCCTGTAATTCTACTAAAACTAAACAGTTCTATTAAAGAGATTGTAAAGAGGTTTTCTATATTTTGTATGTGTATCAAGGACACTAATAGCATCAATTTACACCATTCTAATTTTCAATCAGACGTCTGTGGTTCCTGTAATTCTACTATAACTAAATGTTTGATGACGTCACTAATGGTGATGTGCTTCAAGTATATTTTTATATTGACAATGTGACGTACCTTGTTTTTTAGTAAAGCTATTAGTACTGATGTCAACAGGCTAACAAGACTTTAATAATCTCTCCGTCAACAAAACACCAGTTTTTAATCTTCTACACTCACACCTTACCTTTAAATAAACAATATACACCAATACTACCAGCTTAAAGATTCACTGCTATAATTGTAGGTGTAGAGACACACTTGATAAAGATTCCTGTTTGTGAATTGAAACGTTGGTTAAATTAAAGAGAAGTAGTATATCTATAATAGTGGTCTTATTTATCTAAAGTTACTATATCTATTATTGTATAACTTGATAAAGATTGCTGTATGTGAATTGAAATGTTGTTTAAATTAAAGAGAAGTAGTATATCTATAATAGTGGTCTTATTTATCTAGAGTTACTATATCTATTATTGTATAACTTGATAAAGATTCCTGTTTGTGAATTGAAACGTTGGTTAATTTAAAGAGAAGTAGTATATCTATAATAGTGGTCTTATTTATCTAAAGTTACTATATCTATTATTGTATAACTTGATAAAGATTGCTGTATGTGAATTGAAATGTTGGTTAAGTTAAGGGGGTTGACAACCTTATCGTTCGAAGTGTATTTCAATCAAGAAACGTATTAAGTTTATATCCATTCTATTTGGCATTAAAAGAAACTCATTTAGTAAAAATTTTAGCTCAATCGCTTCAGTAGTTCGTCTGATATCCGTCCGTGAAGATAATCTATTTATAGAACAAAACGGGGTATTCCTCTATGTAGACGTACAAATTACGTTGTCAGTTGACATTTGTGATTACAACGTCATCGGCTAAATAAACATTCTCTACGTTTGCCGGTCAGTTATTGTTAATATCGGCACGCGAAGTAAGAGTTTGTGTATCGGGGGAATCCAGAAGTCACGTGATGTCCCATAAATCTTTACGTCACATATAAACAAAGAAAATTTTATGATTGATGGGTAGGGGTGTTTTGACATGTGCTAATCCATTGTTTTAGCACTCCAATTGTGTGGATATCGGTGCATATCGATGCCTAAAAGGTGCTTAAAGATTTCTTCAGCATGAAAGACAATCTTTTAACAACATGGTCGTTAATTACGTAAGGTTTACATGTGTTTTCAAAATGTTGAAAAAAAATGCCATTTTTCCAAAAGCATATCTCGCTTACAATTTATCCGATTTTTACAAACTTTGGCTTCAGCTAAAGCTTACGATGTCCACTCAACTTTACGTTGGCTTTTTTTTATAAAATGAATAGTTTTTTAAAAATTTAATTTTTCGTAAATGCACTCGCAAAATTTTGATTTCTATCAATATCTTCAAAACAAAACAAAATTTTCCAAAAAGCCAACGTAATTTTGTAGAGATATATGTAGACTTGCGTTGTGCAAAATTTCAACCTTCTATATTAAATAGCCTAGTAGATATGCTAATTTTAAGGGAATAATTGACGTTTTTTTCGTCCATCTTTCATACCCTATTTCTTAAAGTTGAAATGTCATAAAGAAATTAATTTTATATTTTTGGATAGCTGAAAGTCCTCTCTTTCCATTGATATTTAAATATTTCAGATAGGTGGAAAAGAAGTGGTTGAAATCGTCTATTTTTTGTACATAGGTTTAGGGTTGTCAACCCCCTTAAAGAGAAGTAGTATATCTATAATAGTGGTCTTATTTATCTAAAGTTACTATATCCATTATTGTATAACTTGATAAAGATTGCTGTATGTGAATTGAAATGTTGTTTAAATTAAAGAGAAGTAGTATATCTATAATAGTGGTCTTATTTATCTAAAGTTACTATATCTATTATTGTATAACTTGATAAAGATTGCTGTATGTGAATTGAAATGTTGTTTAAATTAAAGAGAAGTAGTATATCTATAATAGTGGTCTTATTTATCTAGAGTTACTATATCTATTATTGTATAACTTGATAAAGATTCCTGTTTGTGAATTGAAATGTTGGTTAAATTAAAGAGAAGTAGTATATCTATAATAGTGGTCTTATTTATCTAAAGTTACTATATCTATTATTGTATAACTTGATAAAGATTTCTGTTTGTGAATTGAAATGTTGGTTAAATTAAAGAGAAGTAGTATATCTATAATAGTGGTCTTATTTATCTAAAGTTACTATATCTATTATTGTATAACTTGATAAAGATTTCTGTATGTGAATTGAAATGTTGGTTAAATTAAAGAGAAGTAGTATATCTATAATAGTGGTCTTATTTATCTAAAGTTACTATATCTATTATTGTATAACTTGATATAGATTGCTGTATGTGAATTGAAACGTTGGTTAAATTAAAGAGAAGTAGTATATCTATAATAGTGGTCTTATTTATCTAAAGTTACTATATCTATTATTGTATAACTTGATAAAGATTTCTGTATGTTAATTGAAACGTTGTTTAAATTAAAGAGAAGTAGTATATCTATAATAGTGGTTTTATTTATCTAAAGTTACTATATCTATTATTGTATAACTTGATAAAGATTCCTGTATGTGAATTGAAACGTTGGTTAAATTAAAGAGAAGTAGTATATCTATAATAGTGGTCTTATTTATCTAAAGTTACTATATCTATTATTGTATAACTTGATAAAGATTCCTGTATGTGAATTGAAACGTTGGTTAAATTAAAGAGAAGTAGTATATCTATAATAGTGGTCTTATTTATCTAAAGTTACTATATCTATTATTGTATTGCTTGATAAAATTCCTGTATGTGAATTGAAACGTTGTTCTTTATATAATAAACTATATTGAGTATAAATTGTCAATACTAGAGTTTTAACCATGGTTGACTGACTTGTACCAATCTAGTTTTATTATAATACTTTATTTCTATAGATTACTTATTACTAACACTCATTAAATTATAGAAAACATCTTTTCAACAATCTTAAACTGATACAACGTCTTAGTTCTCAACAATGGTCAATATTCATCACTGAACTTACCTATTGTAATAAAGTTACAGAATCCCTGTAAAATCTAGAAAACTCACAAAACTAAGTAATTATTGAAAAATACTTAATCAATTAATTAAATGTTTCTCAATTATTATTGCATTTTTATTGATAATTACTAAGTTTTTATTTATTTATCAGATTATATAAGGATTCTGTTATGTTATTTATGACAGCAGGTATATTTACTGATGAATATATACTCTTATTGACCAAGTTTAAAATTTTAATGTTTTGTTTGATTTATCAGATTATATAAGGATTCTGTTATGTTATTTATGACAGCAGGTATATCTACTGATGAATATATACTCTTATTGACCAAGTTTAATATTTTAATGTTTTGTTTGATTTATCAGATTATATAAGGATTCTGTTATGTTATTTATGACAGCAGGTATATTTACTGATGAATATATACTCTTATTGACCAAGTTTAATATTTTAATGTTTTGTTTGATTTATCAGATTATATAAGGATTCTGTTATGTTATTTATGACAGCAGGTATATCTACTGATGAATGTATACTCTTATTGACCGAGTTTAAAATTTATGTTTATATTAAGACATGGCATTCCTTTAACATTCTCTGTTGTTGTCAAGGTGATACGTCTTGAAGTCAGTTGACAGGTGTTGTCTTGTAATTGTAGAATTGTAACACGAAGGCGGAGGCCAGGAGAAGTGCTGCTAAAATAGCGTTAATGAATTCAGTATTTAACGAACACCCATCCAGAAAAATTACCGATGAATTTGTGGAGAAAGCTATACGAGACGCCCAGGGATCTTTCAATGTAAGTTAATACTTTTTATTATTTAATATAACCTCCATTATTTGATTTAAAAAAAACAACTATATTTTACAAAGATAACAAATTAGGTTCACAAGTCCGCCGTCGGGACAGGGATCCTTTCTACCAGCTGGTCCCTTGACCAAACCTCTGGGCATTGATCTTTCCCAGATTATCCGTACCCATTTACAGCTGGGTGGACTGGAATTATGAGTGAAGATGACTTATTCAAGGTCATCAAACTTTCGAGATTAGAACTCACGCCTGACATTTTCAACGTATCTAAGCAAATGACGTAAAGAATCAACTCTCTAACAACTGTGCTGTAGAACCAACGCTCTAACGACTGTGCTATAGAACAAAAGCTCTAACGACTGTGCTATAGAACAAACGCTCTAACGACTGTGCTATAGAACAAACGCTCTAACGACTGTGCTGTAGAACCAAAGCTCTAACCGCTGTGCTATAGAACAAACGCTCTAACGACTGTGCTATAGAACCAACGCTCTAACGACTGTGCTATAGAACCAACGCTCTAACGACTGTGCTATAGAACAAACGCTCTAACGACTGTGCTATAGAACCAACGCTCTAACGACTGTGCTATAGAACAAACGCTCTAACGACTGTGCTATAGAACAAACGCTCTAACGACTGTGCTATAGAACCAACGCTCTAACGACTGTGCTATAGAACAAACGCTCTAACGACTGTGCTATAGAACAAACGCTCTTACGACTGTGCTATAGAACCAACGCTCTAACGACTGTGCTATAGAACAAATGCTCTAACGACTGTGCTATAGAACAAACGCTCTAACGACTGTGCTATAGAACCAACGCTCTAACCGCTGTGCTATAGAACCAACGCTCTAACGACTGTGCTATAGAACCAACGCTCTAACGACTGTGCTATAGAACAAACGCTCTAACGACTGTGCTATAGAACAAACGCTCTTACGACTGTGCTATAGAACAAAGGCTCTAACGACTGTGCTATAGAACAAACGCTCTTACGACTGTGCTATAGAACAAAGGCTCTAACCACTGTGTTATAGAACCAACGCTCTAACCGCTGTGCTATAGAACAAACGCTCTAACGACTGTACTATAGAACCAACGCTCTAACCGCCTAGCTATAGAACAAACGCTCTAACGACTGTGCTATAGAACCAACGCTCTAACCGCTGTGCTATAGAACAAACGCTCTAACGACTGTGCTATAGAACCAACGCTCTAACCGCTGCGCTATAGAACAAACGCTCTAACGACTGTGCTATAGAACCAATGCTCTAACGACTGTGCTATAGAACAAACGCTCTAACGACTGTGCTATAGAACAAACACTCTAACGACTGTGCTATAGAACAAACACTCTAACGGCTGTGCTATAGAACCAACACTCTAACGACTGTGCTATAGAACCAAAGCTCTAACCGCTGTGCTATAGAACCAAAGCTCTAACCGCTGTGCTATAGAACCAACGCTCTAACCGCTGTGTTATAGAACCAACACTCTAACAGACTGTACTATAGAACCAACACTCTAACCGACTGTGCTATAGAACCAAAGCTCTAACCGCTGTGCTATAGAACCAACGCTCTAACGACTGTGCTATCGAAACAACGCTCTAACGACTGTGCTATAGAACCAACGCTCTAACGACTGTGCTATCGAACCAACGCTCTAACGACTGTGCTATCGAACCAACGCTCTAACGACTGTGCTATAGAACCAACGCTCTAACGACTGTGCTATAGAACCAACGCTCTAACGACTGTGCTATAGAACCAACGCTCTAACGACTGTGCTATCGAACCAACGCTCTAACGACTGTGCTATAGAACCAACGCTCTAACGACTGTGCTATCGAACCAACGCTCTAACGACTGTGCTATCGAACCAATACTCGAACCGCTATGCTATAGAACCAACGCTCTAACCGCTGTGCTATAGAACCAACGCTCTAACGACTGTGCTATCGAACCAACGCTCTAACGACTGTGCTATAGAACCAACGCTCTAACGACTGTGCTATAGAACCAACGCTCTAACGACTGTGCTATCGAACCAACGCTCTAACCGCTGTGCTATAGAACCAACGCTCTAACCGCTGTGCTATCGAACCAACGCTCTAACGACTGTGCTATAGAACCAACGCTCTAACGACTGTGCTATAGAACCAACGCTCTAACGACTGTGCTATCGAACCAACGCTCTAACGACTGTGCTATCGAACCAACGCTCTAACGACTGTGCTATAGAACCAACGCTCTAACGACTGTGCTATAGAACAAACACTCTAACGACTGTGCTATAGAACCAACGCTCTAACGACTGTGCTATAGAACCAACGCTCTAACGACTGTGCTATAGAACCAACGCTCTAACGACTGTGCTATAGAACCAACGCTCTAACGACTGTGCTATCGAACCCCACATAGAAATACGACCAACTACATTAGTAATAATGGTTCACAATGCCATGGAAATGAAAACAGTTTTACTAGTTTGAGTATTAAGTGAATTTGTCAGTCTATATATATATTTTGATATTTTAGGGAGGAATTGAAGATCATGACAATCCTGGAACCGGTATAGGAGCCTTTAAGTTTATGTTGGAAGCCAACAAGGGCAGAACAATGTTAGAATTCCAGGAATTGATGACAGTGTTCCAGTTGTTACATTGGAACGGAAGTCTGAAAGCCATGCGAGATCGGAACTGTTCTCGTCAAGAAGTATTAGCTCATTATTCCCACCGTGCCCTTGACGACGATATGAGATCACAGATGGCGCTTGATTGGATCGCACGCGAACAGGAACATCCTCATATAATATCGCGTGAATTACAAATAGCCGAACAGGAACTAGAAACGGCAAGACTCTCCGGAAGAGAGTTACGAGTTTATAAAGAAAAACGTGATATTTTAGTGCTTAGTTTAAGTCAGATAGCTCCTGCGGAAAGTCTCGCTTAATTTTAAAAACAATCACAACTCAAAGACATAGATGGTTTGAAGAAAAGTTGGACATAATTTAACATGATATCAATTTTGGACTGAAAATATGGAAACAGCCAAGAAGTGATCAATAACTTGTAAGAAAAGTGTGTAACAAGTATTGATGTATTATTGAACAGTGTAATAAAGTTGTGTTTGTTTTAAAATGACTATTATTAATTGTTATGTCTGTGAAATTTCTTAAAATGCAATTTACAAATACTACAGCAACTTGAGAATTTTTGAAACTCCCTAAAACTAGAAAGGATTAAAAAGTTGTGTTTTAGGAGAAATTTACCTGGATTCGGTATTCTGGAGTGTTAATTATTTTCAGACTAGAAATATTTAATTAGACAAAGTGTAATTATTAATTATTAATTAAGCCTCGTTAACAACTGAAGTAATTGTGCTTCTAATTGCTAGGACTGTGGTGTAAGTTTTTAAGAATTTGTTTTGAGTAAAATATGATAATTTACTACTAGGTGGAGCTAGTGATATATTAACGAGACCTGTACTCGTTGAGGTCTACCTGATAATAAATTATTTTATTTCAATGATATATTTTAATATTACAATAATAATAATAATGATATTAATTTCTAAGTAAGAGTCTAATTTAGCTGTTAAAAACTCAGAACAAACATTCTTAGAAGGGAAATAACTAGTGAAAGAGATGCTGAGTTGACAAATGCAAATTGAAATTCCACTCTCTTAAATTATTAGCTATGTGGACTCTCTGAAATAGATAAGGAGTTGACAAACCTGAATAAACATTATTAGCTATGTGGACTCTCTGAAATAGATAAGGAGTTGACAAACCTGAATAAATAAACAATATTACCTATGTGGACTCTCTGAAATTTATGCAGAGTTGACAAACCTAAATAAATAAACATTGTAGCTATGTGAACTCTCTGAAATTGATGGGGAATTCATCTAGTTCAAAATTAGTAGCATTTTAAAGCTAACATATATAAAAAAAATTTCCGGCACAGATAGTTGACAGGAGTTGTAAGTTGAACGCAGCTAAATTCAGACTTTTCTAATATTCAAAGTATTCTTAATTAACCAATCATATCTCACTATTTCACGTCTTCCAATTATTCTCATTTCTCATTGGTTGATATAACTTCATGAATATTCAATTATAGCAATTTTAAAAGCTTTATTAGAAATTTTTATATTTCATTTTATTTTTACCATTTTATTAGCATTTAAATGTTGTTTTTTGGGGTAAATTTTAAAATTTGCACTATATGGTATCTATTAGCTTGTAAACTTTGTGTAGTAATATTTTGTGTACAGGTGAAACGAAACATAAACAAAACCAACACTGGATACAATTTAACAGGCAACTAAAGCACCCCTTATTTTACAAATGAGCTCTTCTGATTATATATATACAGTATCATATCAATAGAAAGTATGCATATGTGGGAGAGTTCATTAGAAAGTTAAGGGGTGTTAAATACATGACTGTTACACTATATCCGGTCTTGAGTACATAATATCTATTTTCTCCTCTTCTCTAGTCACCAAGGACCTTATTCAAGAAAACTTAAGTTAATTTATTATCCAGTCATCTGGGATCTTATTCAAGAAAACTTAAGTTAATTTATTATCCAGTCATCTGGGATCTTATTCAAGAAAACTTAAGTTAACTTATTATCCAGTCATTTGGGACCTTATTCAAGAAAACTTAAGTTAATTTATTATCCAGTCATCTGGGATCTTATTCAAGAAAACTTAAGTTAATTTATTATCCAGTCATTTGGGATCTTATTCAAGAAAACTTAAGTTAATTTATTATCCAGTCATTAGGACTTATTCAAGAAAACTTAAGTTAATTTATTATCCAGTCATTTGGGATCTTATTCAAGAAAACTTAAGTTAATTTATTATCCAGTCATTTGGGACCTTATTCAAGAAAACTTAAGTTAATTTATTATCCAGTCATCTGGGATCTTATTCAAGAAAACTTAAGTTAATTTATTATCCAGTCATTGGGACTTATTCAAGAAAACTTAAGTTAATTATTATCCAGTCATTGGGACCTTATTCAAGAAAACTTAAGTTAATTTATTATCCAGTCACCAAGGATCTTATTCAAGAAAACTTAAGTTAATTTATTATCCAGTCATCTGGGATCTTATTCAAGAAAACTTAAGTTAATTTATTATCCAGTGGCAGGACTTATTCAAGAAAACTTAAGTTAATTATTATCCAGTCACTGGACCTTATTCAAGAAAACTTAAGTTAATTTATTATCCAGTCACCAAGGACCTTATTCAAGAAAACTTAAGTTAATTTATTATCCAGTCACCAAGGACCTTATTCAAGAAAACTTAAGTTAATTTATTATCCAGTCATTTTTATTCTTGAAAACTAAACTTAAAATGATTTTAGTGTACTTGTCATCTGATTGGTCAATCACGAATATGAAATTTAAATTAAGCTTTATTATCCAATCAGATTATTGTATTTCTGTAAGTCTGGATTTGACCTTTTAAGACTAACGATCCTGTTTAACTGTTTTTTTATAAAATCCTATTTTTATGTTAATTAAGGATGTTAATTAATAATTATCTTGATCTCTAATTACAATTAACAATCTAAATATTTAATTACGATTATAATTGTTGATGTTTTTAACAGCCCGGCTCTCTGTCTTTTGGATTTTTCTCTTCACCTAGGTTTTTTTTATACCTGACACCTTTGAAAGGCCACCCTTAGACTGCTTTTTGTAAAAAATATTGTCTTTATGCCAAAAAGTTCAAAACTTAACTTTTTGTCTATCAATCTGAACAGTTTTTACACTGTATATGTATCTGTATGGTACAGTATATGTATATTGTACAGTCTGTATATTGTACATCTGTATATGATACAGTGTCTGTATATGGTACAGTGTATATGTATGTTGTACAGTCTGTACACTCTATATTTTTATATTGTACAGTATATGTATATTGTACAGTCTGTATATTGTAGGCCTACAGTCTGTATATTGTTCTATATATGTATTCTGTACAGTGTCTGTATATGGTACAGTATATATGTATATTATACAGTCTGTATATTGTACAGTCTGTATATATGTATACTGTACAGTCTGTATATTGTACAGTCTGTATATTGTACAGTCTGTATATTGTACAGTCTGTATATTGTACAGTCTGTATATTGTACAGTATATATGTATATTGTACAGTCTGTATATTGTACAGTCTGTATATTGTACAGTCTGTATATTGTACAGTCTGTATATTGTACAGTCTGTATATTGTACAGTTTTGTATATTGTACAGTCTGTATATTGTACTATTATGTATATTGTACAGTCTGTATATTGTACAGATTCTGTATATTGTACAGTCTGTATATTGTACAGTCTGTATATTTCACTGTATATTGTACAGTTTGTATATTGTACAGTCTGTATACTGTACAGTCTGTATATTGTACAGATTGTATACTGTACAGTCTGTATATTGTACAGTCTGTATATTGTACAGTCTGTATATTGTATCTATAAGTTGTTAATTATTGTTTTGTTAAAGCTTTTTTTATTCTATTAATAAAACTTATTCAATGTTGTCATACTAGATCTAGAGAGACAAGGGTCGTCTGCCATTGTTACTTTCTCGTTCTTCTTCCACTTCTAACAGTTTCAGGTTGAACTTTTAAAGATTTTGGCGTCTGTATGTTTTCTACAGGCTTGGTTTCTTTTGAAGATTGATATCTTTTTTCACCTTTATTTGGGCATGCTCTCTAGGGGTCTTATTCTAGATGTAAAACTGTCACTGCTGTAGTAATTGAACTGATTTAAAATGGAGTTTTACATCTAGTTATGACTGAAGAGAGTACGACTGTAGATCTAGTAAGCCTATATTATATTACTATGGTAGAATATTAAGTATTTTCTGTTTTCTAGCATGATCAGCATAATAATTCTATTTACTGTGAGTGTGACGAATAAAATAATTATAAAATAGGCCCTGGTATTTCTTATTATATAATCTTCAGGTAGACCACCATAAATAAGAGGTATTGACAAGATGGCCTTCTTTAACCAACTCTTTCTAAAACAGCCCTTTGGGAGCCACGATGGCTCAGTGAGTTAGACACATGCTTACTAACCTACAGGTCCAAGGTTCAATCTTGGCAAATCGCAAGATGAAATTTTTTTCAGCCCATCCCCTTGTCAGTGATGCAGGTCGGAGAGACTGACATGGAAAAAGCGTTTGTTAGGAGGGAACAATAAACTGATACCCTATGTGAGACCCTATCTGGGACCCTATGTGATACCCTATGTGAGACCCTATCTGAGACCCTATCTGAGACCCTATGTGATGCAGACTGTACACTTTTATCTCCACTAAAACTGGTAAAAAGGAGAATGATGTTAGTACCAATCTTCTACATGTTGATTTATAACAGGACGCTTGCGAATGAACAAAACAACTACACATTAACAGATTTTATTTACAATTGACAAACATAATTTATAGTCATCGAAAGAGATTTAAAAGAAATACAGTAATCTGATTGGATAATTAAACTTTACAGTTAACCAGAAAACTAAAATCCAGACCCTGGTATGAGTTATGGTGTGAGGGTGGCTTTAATTTGACTATATTCATACACAACATTAACAAACAAACAATAAATACCAAGATGAATTGATTACTGATTTAGTTTTTATCATATAGTTTATAAACCAATACAATTCCCTCTATTAACAACCGCCACAGGGACACGGCCTCATTTCACACAAAATTTGATGATACTTTTCAAAAATAATATCCTACACTTACCCACATGACAAATTCTTGTTAGTTTTGTTTGTGGTAAAGGGACCCCATTGTGGACAATCACCCACAATATGTACATAGTGAATTACTTCTGGATCTAATGGTGACGTAATAGCATTGACCTGATTGCCTTGACTATATGAACATTGACATCTCCATGAAAGAGACCTTGACCTTATTCTACGCAACCAAAATTCATTTACGCACCATTTCAATCATGTGAACAGTACCAACAGATGAAAAATGTAACTTAACTAAGTTATTCAATTAAGTATAGGTAACATACTAACTGTAAGGTACTGGTGGAGATTTTACCTTTTTAAGATGCTTTCATAGGTTTTATTCCACACAAAACAATTATTGAGATGGTTGCTAGATAAATAGAGGGAATTCTGAGATCCCAGTGTACAAAGGAGTCTTATTCTTGAAAACTTAACTGCAGATGGTTTTAGTGTTCCAGTCATCTGAGATCTTATTCCTGAAAACTGAACTGCAGATGATTTTAGTGTTCCGGTCATCTGGACCTTATTCTTGACAACTTAACTGAAGATGATTTTAGTGTTCCAGTCATCTGATTGGTCAATCATTTAAATTGAATCAAGTTTTATTATCCAATCAGATTACTGTATTTCTTAAAATCTAGATAATTTATGTTAATTAAGTTTTTGAGAATAAGACTGCTGCTAGGAGTACCGGTAGTGGATAAAACATAATTTATAGATTATTTATATTAGAAGATAGAACGATACAGTCTTCAACCTTCTTGTCCAAGTTGTGCTAATTGTTTTAAAAATTGAGAAGCATTTACTAAATCGCTACAGCCATACCAGATTTTCTTCGGGGAGGTCATTGACTTACTCTTGGCGTAGTCCACTAAATTCTGATACTCTATATAGTTCCCACCCCCCACAACAAACACAAATGCTTCCTGAAATGGAGACTTATTTCTAGGGACTGAAGAACTATCTGCCCGTAAGAGTTTTGGATCGAAATAACGATAATCCTCGACATCTTGGTACGATTTTAAATCCATTAACGCATCCACAATACGCGTGGTTGGTAAATTATGTCTTTTAACAACCAAATTTTTCACTCCTTCCATCACAAACTGTGAACCTTTGGAAACTAAATTGGCAAACATTCCAGTTGAGGAAATTCCCCCTCCCCCGTACTGACTGGGTGCGGCCGTCATCTTAGCGTAAGCTTTCCATCGTCGGACATATTGAACTGACGAGATATCGCATCCTGCTTCCGTTAACGCCACACAATATTGGTCAATCTCTGCCTCGGACATGTTCGGACCACAAATTAATCCAATAATAAATAAACGAACTTTATCGTCTGGCGTTCCAGCTTCTGGATCTGAAATCAACTCCATTAAAGTTTTATCTTGAACTGATTTACTCATCAACTTTTCTTCACATTCAAAATAAATGTCTAATTTTCGTGTTTTAACTTGTTCTAGAAGAGCGGTTGCAATATTGGTATGCATGTCAATCAACCGCTTCTTTTCCAGTAACTCTGGTAAGGAGTTGACAGCAGACGTCAGTTTGGCGGTGTTATCTGACAACATACTAATAGCTGAATCATCTTCAGCTCCCTCTATACCCATCGCAGCCTTCAAACTTTTAACTTTATCTTCTTGAGTTCTGTATGCATCTAATTCTTCCTGCACAGCCTCGGCTACCGTTGGAAACGGACTTCCCTTCTGCATCAACCAAAACTTATCGCTATGGCTAAGGTCGTAACTCTTTTTCTTTTTCATTGGTCGAGGACTGCCAGCAGGTGTTGCTAGGTTACTGGATTCTTCTATTTCTACTCGATTCTGTTTCAAGTCGAGAACATCATGACTTAAAGCTTGGTAAGTCCATGTGTGATGTAACATTGTAGCTAAATCTAAATTTCTGTCTAACAAAACCAACAATGGACGTTGAAAACTAAACTGGCCTGGAGAAGAATCGGCTGTAAAAAGACTGTTTCGAGCATCCCGGACATTTTCTCTTAATTTCTTGTCAAGTTTTTCCGCCACCATTTCTGCTGCGTTACCTCTTGCGGAACGAATAATTGGAACAACACCAAGCGTGACAAAAACAGAAAACAAGCTGTCAACAATAATGTCCATGATCACTTCCATTTCTGTGTCCTTGACATCTCCCCGGTTTAGAGCGTAATAAGAGATCGCATCACGATCTTGGTGTCTCAGAGTAAACAAATCATCTTCCAGCGAAATAAAGTTCAGATATTGATCATAGATTTTAGCAACTTGTGAAACACAGTTGTATTGGATCGAAGCACTGGCCAAGTCTTCCAATCTCTGTCTTGAAATAGCAGAAATGAAGTTCAAATAGTAACTTTCATACAACTGATTTTCGAAATCTCGGCATATTCTTTGAACGTTATCGTCTGTTGGCATCACAAAATAAATGACTGGCACGTCAGGGATGGAATCTCGATCAGAATGTAAATTCAAATGAAGTGTCACTCCCAGATCTCGTAGTTCCTTCACTGTTAACAACGGAGAGATTATGTCCTGCCCAAAACGATCGTAAACCAAAATTTTCCATTGTGGTTCGTTTGACGTAGCTTTAGTGATCGGCGCATTAAAGTTTAACATTCGTTTCAAAGCCGTTGCTTGTTTTTCTCTCAAAGTGGCTGCCATCTTGGAGAAAGTACAAGTAGAGACACCTAAACGTGGCACTTCCGGTAAAATTACTAACAATTTATGGTCTAAGGGAAACAACTCTTTTTAACGAACGTTAGACACGGACAACAATGGATTCGTCATTTTTTTAATTGCCAAAGGAATTGGTTTAGTTGAATTGCAAGGCCAAGGAGACCAAGTAATGAAATGAAATAAAATGAATGGAGTTTTATGTCCTCCTCCTCTGCATCTAATTGGTTAATGAAGACACTAATGAATTCATTGTGCAATGAGGGAAATTTTGCCAGGACAGCAGCATTAGCCTTATCATTTTCCGACTGTTAAGGGAATGTTTGCTTGCACAAGCCTGTAGCACATGGGGCCTCGGGCTATTGTTCCATTAAACAACTAGATGCTTTGTCCACTGCAGTCCCTCTGACCTGCATCACTACCAGGGGAAACAGAGTTAAACGGTTTGAAAAATTTATCTCGACCTTTGCCGGGAATGAACCCTGGACCTAGAGATGTCTGATTAATGAAATCAGCATCCCTGATAAAAATAAAAGATTTAAAAAACCTCTTCATTATCCCTTTAATAGTGTTATAACAAACAGGGTTCTCTACATAACAAACAAGAAAAGCTAAAAAAAACATCAAAAATTAAGTTTCATCATCGCCGTCTTCTTCTTTTTCTCGTGTTCTGATATTTCTTTGTTTATTTTTCCTACGTTTAAAACTTGTAGTCTCAGAGTTATTGTCCTTGATTTCTTCAGTAACGTCACTCGATACTGATATATCTAAATCTTGATCAGTTTTAGAAACTTGTACAACAGTCTTCTCAGTCGATTTTGAAATTTTCATGTCAGTGTCAGGTTCGACTTTTTTATTTTGCTTTTTAAAGGTGAATACCCCTTTAGAACAAGCAGTTTCTGTGACATCAACTTTTATTTCGTCTTCACCAGAGCCTTGTTCTTGTTGTTCTCGGAATTTCTTTCGTTCATCGAGAAAATCAAAAGCTGCTCGAGAATTGGAAGCGTCAGACATATCTGTTGAAGAAACATCATCCAGACTGTAACAAGTGTATTTCTCTGGATGTTTCCTGTAGTCTGGAACAACAGGTTTTTTATATTTTGCATGAGAGAGTGGTCTGTTATAAGGTTTACGGAAGCCATCTTTTCTAAAGTCGCTGTCACTTGATTTAAGACATTTTTTTTGTCCTAATTCAACATCATCCGAAGGATCACTTTTCCACAAACTTTTTTCGTCTTTTTCACTTAATGACTTCTTTCTGGCTGTTTCAACAGCAGAATGTTTGTCTTCCAAAGTTTGTAACACACCAAAAATATCTTTACTTTTGGATTTAAATTCATTACCAGCTGCTTCCAGCTCAAATACTGGGATTTTTTGGGTCGCCATTTTAGTTATCTGATTTCAATTTCTTTAAACCAACATCTAAAATGCAGATTTAAAATTTATTATTTGTGTAAATTTAGATTAATCTCATCATTATAATAATAACAAATTCCTTATGATAACAAAATATCTATTTAAAGGGATGATAGGTTTGTAGAATGAACATAAAATTTGAAAATTTTACACTTGGCCAATTAGAACTCATTAATTAACAAATTGATTCAAAACCCAACTTAGTTTTGTGAGTTTTCCAGATTTACAGGGATTCTTCAAGTTTACTGATGAATATATACTCATATTGACCATTCTTGAGAACTTAAATTTTATGTTCATTCTAAGACACAGTATCCCTTTGAATATGGGACTTGCCCAGCTGAATTTCTTGACAAGAATGGCATAGATCCTACCCTATAGCTAGCCTGCCCCACCGGCTTTATCACTTCCCCCTCCGAATGATCAAGCCTAATTTATCTACCTGGATATTAACATTAACCAAAGTTTGAGTGGTTCTTCATAAATTCAGCATTTTAATATTATGAAATAGAATTATTTCAGAAGTTCCTTTGATTATTGTTAAACGAGTTGTCTTTTCCTGCTTGTTTCCACCATTGTCGCAATAAAAAGGGAACAATTTTTCAATTATTGAAAATCGAAATTTTGAATTTCAAGTTTTTATCTTTTTATATTATGTTTTCAAGTTCATAACTTCATTGTGAATTTTTCTTAATTCGCCTTTTTTCTCAGAGAAAATATTTTACGACAACCATCGTCTTAACTAGCGGAAGTAGTTCTTTGTTCCCGGCGAAATTTTTATAAAGCAAGAAAATAGAAGAATTTTGAACTTTTTGTAATCAGAATAATCAAAATGAGTGGCGGAGTTTACGGTGGAGGTAATGTACAATTTCTCTGTGAATTTTCAATTTCTTACTTTGAACCTAATTCGCGAATAGCTGATATAACTAAAATTATAAACGCTTCATGGCGTTGTTTTGTTTTCAAGGCATGAGTTACGCCCCTTTACGTATACTGTTTTATAGACGATTTATTTTCAGACTACAATTAATTAAGGTATATTCTGAAGAGACCGGGATTTTGTGTCATTTCGGGTTTGGTTTGGTGCAAATTGACTTTGATCCAACTATCCAACACTGCAACTTATGAATTACTACAAATATGTTATTTGAATCTTTCAGATGAGGTTGGTGCCATTGTTTTTGATATAGGGTCGTATTCATTCCGTGCTGGTTACGCTGGTGAAGATACCCCGAAGGTAAGATGGTCAACATTCTCTTTATAGAAGAAGAATTAACTGGTAAAATGTCTCAGTAATATGAATAAGACCAGAAATAAATCAACTTTCTTAGACATAGAAAAAACAACCTTAAACCCAGGGCAGCATCTGATGAGTTTTCTTTGTCTGAATATTCTGTGGCTTTAAATATTATGATGGAGGGCAATACTAAAACTTAAAATTATTTAATATTCCAAGACTTTTGAAATGACTTGTGTATTTTTTTTAACAGCAACCTGTAATGATATTTTCTAAAATAATAATTGAGAATTATGATGGAAGGCAATACCAGCCATAAACAAAAAGACATTTTCAGTGATGTTCATAAAATTCTGTTTTTTGTTTTTACAGACGGAGATGCCAACACACGTGGGAATAGTTGATGATATAGAAACAGCAATGGAGACTGAGGGGGGTGAAGTTAAACCCCCGGAACGTAAACATTACATGGATACCATTCATATTAAAGTACCCAGGAAGAAGATGGATATGGTCAGTTTTTTGAAAGATGGAATGAGTGAGTAAAGAGAATATTATAAGTTTTGGAATACCCTTTAAAAACATAGATCTCTGACATACCATTGTCACAGAAATAAGGTCGTCTATTTAAACAGAGCCTATCATTTAACCTTGCAGGGCTGTTGGAATTAATCCATATATATTGCAATACACGACACCTAGGATTTCTTTGACTGTAATGTATCTGTAGTTGATAACTGGGATGTATTTTGACTTAAGGGGGTTGACAACCCTAAACCTATTTACAAAAATAGACGATTTTAACCACTTCTTTTCCACCTATCTGAAATATTTAAATATCAATGGAAAGAGGGGACTTTCAGCTATCCAAAAATATAAAATTTATTTCTTTATGACATTTCAACTTTGAGAAATAGGGTATGGAAGATGAACGAAAAAAACGTCAATTATTCCCTTAAAATTAGCATATCTACTAGACTATTTAATATAGAAGGTTGAAATTTTGCACAACGCAAGTCTACATATATCTCTACAAAATTACGTTGGCTTTTTGGAAAATTTTGTTTTGTTCTGAAGATATTGATAGAAATCAAAATTTTGGGAGTGCATTTACGAAAAATTGAATTTTTAAAAAACTATTCATTTTATAAAAAAAAGCCAACGTAAAGTTATAGAGGACATCGTAAGCTTTAGCTGAAGCCAAAGTTTGTAAAAATCGGATAAATTGTAAGCGAGATATGCTTTTGGAAAAATGGCAGTTTTTTTCATCATTTTGCAAACACATGTAAACCTTACGTAATTAACGATCATGTTGTTAAAAGATTGTCTTTCATGCCGTAGAAATCTTTAAGCACCTTTTAGGCATCGATATGCACCCATATCCACATAATTGGAGTGCTAAAACAATGGATTAGCACATGTCAAAACTCTTCCACCCACCAATCATAAAATTTTCTCTGTTTACATGTGACGTAATGATTTATGGGACATCACGTGACTTCTGGGATACACAAACTCTTACTTCGCAGGCCGATATTAACAATAACTGACCGGCAAACGTAGAGAATGTTTATTTAGCCGATGACGTTGTAATCACAAATGTCAACTGACAACGTAATTTGTACGTCTACATTGAGGAATACCCCGTTTTGTTCTATAAATAGATTATCTTCACGGACGGATATCAGACGAACTACTGAAGCGATTGAGCTAAAATTTTTCATACATGAGTTTTTTTTAATGTCAAATAGAATGGATATAAACTAAATGCGTTTCTTGATTGAAATACACTTCGAATGATAAGGTTGTCAACCCCCTTAATGTATCTGTTGGTTGTTGATAACTGGGATGTATTTGACTTAATGTATCTGTTTGTTGTTGATAACTGGGATGTCTTTAACTGTAATGTATCTGTTTGTAGTTGATAACTGGGATGTATTTGACTGTAATGTATTTGTTTGTAGTCGATAGCTGGGATGTATTTGTCTGTAATATATTTGTTTGTAGTTGATACCTGGGATGTCTTTGACTGTAATGTATCTGTTTGTAGTTGATAACTGGGATGTATTTGACTGTAATGTATTTGTTTGTAGTTGATAACTGGGATGTATTTGACTGTAATGTATCTGTTTGTAGTTGATAACTGGGATGGCTTTGACTGTAATGTATCTGTTTGTAGTTGATAACTGGGATGTATTTGACTGTAATGTATCTGTTTGTAGTCGATAACTGGGATGTATTTTGACTTAATGTATCTGTTTGTAGTTGATAACTGGGATGTATTTGACTGTAATGTATCTGTTTGTAGTTGATAACAAGGATGTATTTGACTGTAATGTATCAGTTTGTAGTCGATAACTGGGATGTATTTGACTGTAATGTATCTGTATTTGATAACTAGGATGTATTTGACTGTAATGTATCTGTTTGTAGTTGATAACTGGGATGTATTTGAGAAGGTAACAGAATATGTTTACGACCGACATATCCGATCAGATTCTGAGCTACATCCTGTCATGATGTCAGAACCAGCGGTAAGATTTTTATCTTCATTTATTTTTAAAACCTGGGGTCCTATTCCTCATTTTACTGTCTTCATTATCCCAGGTGGAATAGAAGAATAGGCTTATGCAGCTGTATTGGCAAGTTTTCTCTTATTGAATGCTGCATGGCATTGCCCGTTTTTATAAGCCCATAAGGTGTAAAAGAGTAGGACGTTAAACTCCATTCATATCATTAGCCCATAAGATGTAGAAGAGTAGGATGTAAAACTCCATTCATATCATTAGCCCATAAGAGTAGGATGTAAAACTCCATTCATATCATTAGCCCATAAGATGTAGAAGAGTAGGATGTTAAACTCCATTCATATCATTAGCCCATAAGATGTAGAAGAGTAGGATGTAAAACTCCATTCATATCATTAGCCCATAAGATGTAGAAGAGTAGGATGTAAAACTCCATTCATATCATTAGCCCATAAGATGTAGAAGAGTAGGATGTAAAACTCCATTCATATCATTAGTCCATAAGATGTAGAAGAGTAGGATGTAAAACTCCATTCATATCATTAGCCCATAAGATGTAGAAGAGTAGGATGTAAACCTCCATTCATATCATTAGTCCATAAGATGTAGAAGAGTAATTTTTTTTTTTCAATTTTTTTATTTTTTTTGTAATTTTAGTGGAACACGAAAGAAAAACGTGAAAAAATAACAGAAATAATGTTCGAGAAATATAAAGTACCAGCGTTTTTTCTGTGTAAAAGTCCAGTTCTCTCAGCGTATCCTTTTATGATATACCAATGTGCACACTCTCAATTTATTTCTTTTTTTTAAAAAAATAAAGTTTTTGTTCATCTGGTGTTAAAACTATACAACAGAATCCCTGTTTTATCCTGGTAAGTCTAACTGATGAATATATTCTCTTATTGATCAAGAGGCAGTATAACTTGACTTCCACTCTTTGTATGGATAAAAATGTTATTGAATTCTTCGGCTTATTAGTTTGAAACCTTAACGTATGTTTAAGATTCGCTAACGGTCGAGGGACAGCTTTGATACTAGATAGTGGAGCAACTCATACCTCAGCTGTACCAGTTTACGATGGCTACGTCTTACAACATGGTAGGTTTCTTTTCCCTCTTTTCTACACATATTATTATTTTATCAATCCACAGAACTCTGTTATTAGGGCTTGTTTCTTGAAACTAAACGACAGACATCTGATTGGCCAATTACTAGAACTAGTTAATATTATCCAATCAGATTACTGTATTTATTTAAATCTCTCCTTATATTTGACTCCAGTTTTTGAGAAGAAAATGAGAAATGAAGTCTGCTTGTTGTCAGGACGATGATTGTTGTATATTTCAGGAATCGTCAAGTCCCCTTTAGCAGGAGACTTCGTTACAGTAGAATGTCGTAAATTAATGGAAGAGATGAATATTGAAGTTGTTCCACCATATTTAATCGCTGGCAAGGTAACCATGACAATTCTACTATAATTTCACTAGTTAAGTGTGTTTATTTTATAATATTGTCGTGTGTTTATCATATACCAATTCAGTTCATTACCAAGTCATTTCAGATTGACTCACGTCACATTTCAAGTTTTATGTTGTTATTTGTTACAGGAAGAAGTAAAAGAAAATGAACCTGCTAAATGGAAGAGGAAAGATGTTTGTGAGGTGACCAAATCATTTCATAATTATATGGTTAAGGTGGGTAGCATTGTATTTTAATATGGTGAAGGTGGGTAGCATTGTATTTTAATATGGTGAAGGTGGGTAGCATTGTATTTTAATATGGTGAAGGTGGGTAGCATTGTATTTTAATATGGTGAAGGTGGGTAGCATTGTATTTTAATATGGTGAAGGTGGGTAGCATTGTATTTTAATATGGTGAAGGTGGGTAGCATTGTATTTTAATATGGTGAAGGTGGGTAGCATTGTATTTTAATATGGTGAAGGTAGGTGGGTTATGAAGTAATTTCTGTTCTATTTTCTCAGTAAAATAATTTTTTTATGAATGTTTTTGAATTTCAGGATGTCTTACAAGATTTTGCTGCGTCTGTTTTAAATGTTGCAGATCAGCCTTATGATCAGGAGTAAGTAAGACATTTTTCTTAAAACTAACTTTTTCGCCATTTTCGTGGTCTTCAGAAGTTCTAGAAATGTAGGATAACTACATAATTCCTTCAATTTTACAAATTTTTATCTTTCTCAAAAAATGGTATCATTTAACTTTCAAATACAGCTAATTCTAGACATAAACAGATTTGAAGGCTCAAATTTTGACAGTAAACTGTGAACACTATTACTGATTAGCTTAGCTTAAATTTCCATTACTGAGACTAAGGTATGATTGGTCAAACTAATGGTGAATCTGTCTCTTTAATGATATACTAAACTGTGAACACTATTACTGATTAACTTAGCTTAAAATCCCATTTCTGAAACTAAGGTATGATTGGTCAAACAAATAGTGAACCTGTCTCTTTAATGATATACTAAACTGTGAACACTATTACTGATTAACTTAGCTAAATATTACCTGTTTCTGAGACTAAGGTATGATTGGTCAAACTAATGGTGAACCTGTCTCTTTAATGATATACTAAACTGTGAACACTATTACTGATTAGCTTAGCTTAAAATCCCGTTTCTGAGACTAAGGTATGATTGGTCAAACTAATGGTGAACCTGTCTCTTTAATGATATACTAAACTGTGAACACTATTACTGATTAACTTAGCTAAATATTACCTGTTTCTGAGACTAAGGTATGATTGGTCAAACTAATGGTGAACCTGTCTCTTTAATGATATACTAAACTGTGAACACTATTACTGATTAGCTTAGCTAAAAATCCCGTTTCTGAGACTAAGGTATGATTGGTCAAACTAATGGTGAACCTGTCTCTTTAATGATATACTAAACTGTGAACACTATTACTGATTAACTTAGCTAAATATTACCTGTTTCTGAGACTAAGGTATGATTGGTCAAACTAATGGTAAATCTGTCTCTTTAATGATATACCAAACTCTGAACACTATTACTGATTAGCTTAGCTAAATTTTCCTGTTTCTGAAACTAAGGTATGATTGGTCAAACTAATGGTAAATCTGTCTCTTTAATGATATACCAAATTTTTACTTTTTTCAAAATTCCGTTTTTTCAAATAAGGAAATTTAGACAAAAAAAGATAGTGAACTGCTCTTTTGATATACAAACTGTGAACACTATTACTGTTTAAAGCTTAGCTTTAATTTCCTGTTTCTGAGACTAAGGTATGATTGGTCAAACAAATAGTGAACCTGTCTCTTTAATGATATACTAAACTGTGAACACTATTACTGATTAGCTTAGTTTAAAATTACCGTTTTTAAAGACTAAGGTATGATTGGTCAAACTAATGGTAAACCCTTGTCTCTTTAATGATATACTAAACTGTGAACACTATTACTGTTTAAAGCTTAGTTTAAAATTACCGTTTTTAAAGACTAAGGTATGATTGGTCAAACAAATAGTGAACCCTTGTCTCTTTAATGATATACTAAACTGTGAACACTATTATTGATTAACTTAGCTTAAATTTCCATTACTGAGACTAAGGTATTGCTTTGTCCCTTTATACATGGCAAACATGTCATCTTTATCAATATTTTTCCTGGAAATGGCCTAATATTAGAATATTTATAGGAGAATATCATAAGAATTTGAGTTTCCTGCATCCATCTTGTTTTTCTAGATCTGTTGATTCGATGCCTTTGTTTCACTATGATTTCCCCAATGGTTACAATTGTGATTTTGGTTCCGAGAGATTCAAAGTGTGTGAGGGACTATTCGATCCTTCTGTTATTAAGGTAAGATTCAGGACTGTCCCCTGAGGAATGTCCCCTACCACAGGGACTTGTTTAACTAAATCCATGGGGATCAACGTACATAAAAAATTACAAAATTTAAAATTAACGTACCAAATGAAGGTCCAAGTGTATTAGAATTATTTACAGAAGGGTGTCACAATACAGGTGAAGGTATGATGAAAAAACTTTGTTCAATCACCGACTGTTAATTTATATTCAGTAGGAACGTCTCAAAAAATCTCATTGGTGGCTAGGATCTGGTGGAAATCTAGTATAATAATAATTATATTAAATTTTCAACTGTACCTGACATCTAGTATAAATATATTATTTATAATGTCTATTGTAGGATATACCTGGTAATACTATGTTAGGGGCAGGTCATGTTGTAACGACTAGTGTAGGCATGTGTGATATAGACTGTCGACCAGTAAGTATATCTTAGGGTCTTATCTTCTAACACTGTTTCTAGGATATACTAGGGTCTTATCTTCTAACACTGTTTCTAGGATATACTAGGGTCTTATCTTCTAACACTGTTTCTAGGATATACTAGAGGGCTTATCTTCTAACACTGTTTCTAGGATATACTAGGGTCTTATCTTCTAACACTGTTTCTAGGATATACTAGGGTCTTATCTTCTAACACTGTTTCTAGGATATACTAGGGTCTTATCTTCTAACACTGTTTCTAGGATATACTAGGGTCTTATCTTCTAACACTGTTTCTAGGATATACTAGGGTCTTATCTTCTAACACTGTTTCTAGGATATACTAGGTCTTATCTTCTAACACTGTTTCTAGGATATACTAGGGTCTTATCTTCTAACACTGTTTCTAGGATATACTAGGGTCTTATCTTCTAACACTGTTTCTAGGATATACTAGGGTCTTATCTTCTAACACTGTTTCTAGGATATACTAGAGTCTTATCTTCTAACACTGTTTCTAGGATATACTAGGGTCTTATCTTCTAACACTGTTTCTAGGATATACTAGTGTCTTATCTTCTAACACTGTTTCTAGGATATACTAGTGTCTTATCTTCTAACACTGTTTCTAGGATATACTTGGGTCTTATCTTCTAACACTGTTTCTAGGATATACTAGGGTCTTATCTTCTAACACTGTTTCTAGGATATACTAGTGTCTTATCTTCTAACACTGTTTCTAGGATATACTAGGGTCTTATCTTCTAACACTGTTTCTAGGATATACTAGGGTCTTATCTTCTAACACTGTTTCTAGGATATACTAGGGTCTTATCTTCTAACACTGTTTCTAGGATATACTAGGGTCTTATCTTCTAACACTGTTTCTAGGATATACTAGGGTCTTATCTTCTAACACTGTTTCTAGGATATACTAGGGTCTTATCTTCTAACACTGTTTCTAGGATATACTAGGGTCTTATCTTCTAACACTGTTTCTAGGATATACTAGGGTCTTATCTTCTAACACTGTTTCTAGGATATACTAGGGTCTTATCTTCTAACACTGTTTCTAGGATATACTAGGGTCTTATCTTCTAACACTGTTTCTAGGATATACTAGGGTCTTATCTTCTAACACTGTTTCTAGGATATACTAGGGTCTTATCTTCTAACACTGTTTCTAGGATATACTAGGGTCTTATCTTCTAACACTGTTTCTAGGATATACTAGAGTCTTATCTTCTAACACTGTTTCTAGGATATACTAGGGTCTTATCTTCTAACATTGTTTCTAGGATATCCTAGGGTCTTATCTTCTAACACTGTTTCTAAAATAAAACAGTATTACATGCTTGATTGATATATTCCTCCATTCATCCATTCATTCATTGATCCATTCATTTATTCCTCCATTCATCCATTCATTCATTGATCCATTCATTTATTCCTCCATTCATCCATTCATCATTGATCCATTCATTTATTCCTCCATTCATTCATTGATCCATTCATTTATTCCTCCATCATCCATTCATGCATTGATCCATTCATTTATTCCTCCATTCATCCATTCATGCATTGATCCATTCATTTATTCCTCCATTCATCCATTCATTCATTGATCCATTCATTTATTCCTCCATTCATTTATTCATCCATTCATTGATCCAGTCATGCATTGATTCATTCATTTATTCCTCCATTCATTCATTGATCCATTCATTTATTCCTCCAATCATCCATTCATGCATTGATCCATTCATTTATTCCTCCATTCATTCATCGATCCATTCATTTATTCATCCATTCATCCATCCATCCAATAATTATTTGATTGTATTATAGAGTTTATATAGCAGTGTAATTGTTGCTGGAGGAAATACCTTATTAGGTGGTTTTACAGATAGATTAAATCGTGACCTCAGCGCTAAGACCCCGCCTGTAAGTATATTAATATTCTTTTAGTAATTTATTATACATTGACGCAGGTCTAAATAAACTTTCCCATTTCTCAATCTGCTTTTCCCCTGGTCAGTGATAACATAGAAAAGCATAGAGTCCTTCAATGGAACACTGCAGGACACAGGGCCTCTGTTAAACTGTCCATGCCACTGTCCTTACAAAATTTCCCTCATTGCACACTGTGAAGTGTTTAATAATAATAATAATAGTTTATTCTTATATAGCGTATAACATGACAACATCAAATATTGTATAGAATCTCAGTGCGTTTAACAAAACAAATGGGTAAGATATAAATAAAACTATAAAGGAAAAAATGAAATGTAAAAGAAAAAAGACCAGAACTTTTAAAGAGAGGATAAGTTTATATTTAATTAAAATACTGCATAAAAAGTCTAGTTTTAATGGACCTTTTAAAAGAATTCATAGTGTTTATCTTCAATAGCCCATAAGATACAGAAGTGAAGAATATAGTGTTTATCTTCAATAGCCCATAAGATACAGAAGTGAAGAATATAGTGTTTATCTTCATTAGCCCATAAGATACAGAAGTGAAGAATATAGTGTTTATCTTCAATAGCCCATAAGATACAGAAGTGAAGAATATAGTGTTTATCTTCAATAGCCCATAAGATACAGAAGTGAAGGATATAGTGTTTATCTTCAATAGCCCATAAGATGCAGAAGTGAAAGATATAGTGTTTATCTTCATTAGCCCATAAGATACAGAAGTGAAGAATATAGTGTTTATCTTCAATAGCCCATAAGATACAGAAGTGAAGAATATAGTGTTTATCTTCAATAGCCCATAAGATACAGAAGTGAAGAATATAGTGTTTATCTTCAATAGCCCATAAGATACAGAAGTGAAGGATATAGTGTTTATCTTCAATAGCCCATAAGATGCAGAAGTGAAAGATATAGTGTTTATCTTCATTAGCCCATAAGATACAGAAGTGAAGAATATAGTGTTTATCTTCAATAGCCCATAAGATACAGAAGTGAAGAATATAGTGTTTATCTTCAATAGCCCATAAGATACAGAAGTGAAGGATATAGTGTTTATCTTCAATAGCCCATAAGATGCAGAAGTGAAAGATATAGTGTTTATCTTCAATAGCCCATAAGATACAGAAGTGAAGAATATAGTGTTTATCTTCAATAGCCCATAAGATACAGAAGTGAAGGATATAGTGTTTATCTTCAAGAGCCCATAAGATGCAGAAGTGAAAGATATAGCGTTTATCTTCAATAGCCCATAAGATACAGAAGTGAAGGATATAGTCTTTATCTTCAATAGCCCATAAGATACAGAAGTGAAGGATATAGTGTTTATCTTCAATAGCCCATAAGATACAGAAGTGAAGAATATAGTGTTTATCTTCAATAGCCCATAAGATACAGAAGTGAAGAATATAGTGTTTATCTTCAATAGCCCATAAGATACAGAAGTGAAGGATATAGTGTTTATCTTCAATAGCCCATAAGATGCAGAAGTGAAAGATATAGTGTTTATCTTCAATAGCCCATAAGATGCAGAAGTGAAAGATATAGTGTTTATCTTCATTAGCCCATAAGATACAGAAGTGAAGGATATAGTGTTTATCTTCATTAGCCCATAAGATACAGAAGTGAAGGATATAGTGTTTATCTTCATTAGCCCATAAGATACAGAAGTGAAGGATATAGTGTTTATCTTCATTAGCCCATAAGATACAGAAGTGAAGGATATAGTGTTTATCTTCATTAGCCCATAAGATACAGAAGTGAAGGATATAGTGTTTATCTTCATTAGCCCATAAGATACAGAAGTGAAGGATATAGTGTTTATCTTCATTAGCCCATAAGATACAGAAGTGAAGGATATAGTGTTCATCTTCATTAGCCCATAAGATACAGAAGTGAAGGATATAGTGTTTATCTTCATTAGCCCATAAGATACAGAAGTGAAGGATATTTATTTTAATTTATTTATTTTATATATTTCTAGTCAATGAGGTTAAAGATAATAGCAGCTACCAGTACTGCTGAGAGAAGATTTAGTGCCTGGATTGGAGGATCAATATTAGCTTCACTGGTAAATATACTATTTTACCTGTTCTCTGAATTGTTCTGAGGGGCGTGTCTTTCTCTCCTGAGGGCCCAGTGCTTATTATTATTTACATATATACAAGTATATTGTTTACAATTCATATAGATTTAACTGGTAGCAATAAATAAAAGCTCTTTCTACAAGAACCATCTTACATTATTTTACAAATTCATTGAGGACTATTTTTACAAATTTTAAACATAAATTGATAAGTTTTGTACCTTTACAATTAAATAATTTTAATTCATTTTTGAATTTTTATATTTTTCAGGGGGCATTCCAACAGATGTGGATCTCCAAACAGGAATATGATGAAGGGGGGAAGGGCTGTGTAGAGAGAAAATGTCCCTAGGAGATTTCAAAATTGTGATGTGTATAAACTTTGTGTATCATATTATCTGCTGTTGGAAAATGTGTTTAGGGTTTTGGATAACCAAACCATAACCAGGACAGCTTTGAAATGACTTGTATTTTTTTAAACAGTAATCTCTATTGATATCTTCTTTAACAACAAATAAATAGTCCCTGGTTTAACAACTCCAGCCAATCAACTAAGATAAAAAAAAATCCCATTGAAATTTTTAAAAAGCTAAAAAGTGACTGGTAAAAAAGAACAGATCAGAAATCCTGATCCAAAAAAAGCCGGTCGTGATTGGCACGATTTATTACATTCAGCAACTTTCACCGGCCTGCATCTGGAGAATAAGGACCTGTATTAGATATGACTGGCAAGAAATGCATAAACAACATCCCTGCTTTGTCTGAATTTAACAAATAATGCAAAGTCCACAGCACTGATACACACTGCATATTCTAAGAGTAGATTGATTTTATCATCTGTATATAGGTTACTTGCTGTACATTCTTCATTTTAATCATGGAATTATCATGGAATTATCATTGAATTATCATTGAATTATCATTTAAATGGATATTGTTGGACATGTAACAAAATCACCTCTAATTTGATAAATGAACTGTCCCATTTATACATATATTACAAATAAAAAGATGTGTCAGGAAGAGTTCAATAGAAATTTTAAGGGGTGTCAGATTGGTGGCTGGTGCACTATATCCAGCCGTCATCATCATCATCATCGTCATCATCATCATCTTTAATCATTGTATAGTAGTGATAAAATAAATGGTATCTGTAAATGATTTAAACCTCTTTTATAAAGTATTCATTCAACCTATAATACAGTGATCAAAGGTGGTTCCATTCCGATAGGCCAATAATTAGGACGGCTGTATGCAGGGAAGGAGGGTGTGTCGGGGGCATCCTTCTGGTCTAGAAGATAGGCTAAGATTGCGGACGGGGAATTTTACCCTCCCACCACCTAGACGTTTTTTCTCTTAGGACACGCCCGATATCGGATCTATGTCACAATATCAAGCTATAACTTCGCACCCATACATCTTCACAATATCAAGTTATTACAAACTTCATCTTATACATCTTCACAATGTCAAGTTATTACAAACTTCATCTTATACATCTTCACAATATCAAGTTATTACAAACTTCATCTTATACATCTTCACAATGTCAACTTATTACAAACTTCATCTTATACATCTTTACAATGTCAAGTTATTACAAACTTCATCTTATACATCTTCATAATGTCAACTTATTACAAACTTCATCTTATACATCTTTACAATGTCAGGTTATTACAAACTTCATCTTATACATCTTCACAATGTCAAGTTATTACAAACTTCATCTTATACATCTTCACTATGTCAAGTTATTACAAACTTAATCTTATACATCTTCACAATATCAAGCTATTACAAATTTCATCTTATACATCTTCACAATATCAAGCTATTACAAATTTCATCTTATACATCTTCACAATATCAAGCTATTACAAACTTCATCTTATACATCTTCACAATGTCAAGTTATTACAAACTTCATCTTATACATCTTCACAATATCAAGCTATAACTCCGTACCTATACCTTGACTGCAATAGTCTTCTTCATCTTAACAATCAAATTATCAAACAATTACTGCTATAGACACCTTTCTGGCATTATGGGGTTTTGTAAATGTGTGGATTTGATTGGGTTGTACGCTTGCGAATACAAAAATGGCGGATTTCTGATGTCTTGGCCAATTTTCTCCACCTAACGATCGCTGTTTTATTTTTATCAACAAGAAAAAAAATTATGTTTTCGCTATCTCATTGCGCAATAACACCCGAGCCAATCGGTAACCGGTTCAAAATTATTACTAATTTATATAGGATGTGATAAGATAATAAATCTTCTTGAAAATCAAATTGGTAAATTAGCTATGGATCGAAACAGAGGTATGTGTATGGATGTTAAATACTTCATTACCCCGTTGTATTATCCCCGTGGACTGAATGTTAGACAGGATCATGTCCTTGTATATTGGACCTAATTCTGACCCATGTAAAATAAAGAGTCTGTGTTTGTCCCTATGGGCTGAATGTTAGACAGGACCATGTCCTAGTGTATTGTACCTAATTCTGACCCATGTAAAATAAAGAGTCTATGTTTGTCTCTATGAATTGAATGTTAGACAGGATCACGTCCTTGTGTATTGGACCAAATTCTGACCCATGTAAAATAAAGAGTCTATGTTTGTCTCTATGGGCTGAATGTTAGACAGGACCATGTCCTAGTGTATTGTACCTAATTCTGAACCATGTAAAATAAAGAGTCTAGGTTTGTCTCTATGGGCTGAATGTTAGACAGGACCATGTCCTAGTGTATTGTACCTAATTCTGACCCGTGTAAAATAAAGAGTCTATGTTTGTCCCTATGAATTGAATGTTAGACAGGATCACGTCCTTGTGTATTGGACCTAATTCTGACCCATGTAAAATAAAGAGTCTATGTTTGTGTCTATGGGCTGAATGTTAGACAGGACCATGTCCTTGTGTATTAGACCTAATTCTGACCCATGTAAAATAAAGAGTCTCTGTTTGTCTCTATGGATTGAATGTTAGACAGGAACATGTCCTAGTGTATTGGACCTAATTCTGACCCATGTAAAATAAAGAGTCTATGTTTGTCTCTATGGACTGAATGTTAGACAGGACCATGTCCTAGTGTATTGTACCTAATTCTGACCCATGTAAAATAAAGAGTCTATGTTTGTCTCTATGGACTGAATGTTAGACAGGATCATGTCCTAGTGTATTGTACCTAATTCTGACCCATGTAAAATAAAGAGTCTATGTTTGTCTCTATGAATTGAATGTTAGACAGGATCACGTCCTTGTGTATTGGACCTAATTCTGACCCATGTAAAATAAAGAGTCTATGTTTGTCTCTATGGGTTGAATGTTAGACAGGACCATGTCCTAGTGTATTGTACCTAATTCTGAACCATGTAAAATAAAGAGTCTAGGTTTGTCTCTATGGGCTGAATGTTAGACAGGACCATGTCCTAGTGTATTGTACCTAATTCTGACCCATGTAAAATAAAGAGTCTATGTTTGTCTCTATGAATTGAATGTTAGACAGGATCACGTCCTTGTGTATTGGACCAAATTCTGACCCATGTAAAATAAAGAGTCTATGTTTGTCTCTATGGGCTGAATGTTAGACAGGACCATGTCCTAGTGTATTGTACCTAATTCTGAACCATGTAAAATAAAGAGTCTAGGTTTGTCTCTATGGGCTGAATGTTAGACAGGACCATGTCCTAGTGTATTGTACCTAATTCTGACCCGTGTAAAATAAAGAGTCTATGTTTGTCCCTATGAATTGAATGTTAGACAGGATCACGTCCTTGTGTATTGGACCTAATTCTGACCCATGTAAAATAAAGAGTCTATGTTTGTGTCTATGGGCTGAATGTTAGACAGGACCATGTCCTTGTGTATTAGACCTAATTCTGACCCATGTAAAATAAAGAGTCTCTGTTTGTCTCTATGGACTGAATGTTAGACAGGAACATGTTCTTGGGCGTGTATTGGACTTAATTCTAACTCATGTAAAATAAAGAGTCTCTGTTTGTCTCTATGAGCTGAATGTTAGACAAGACCATGTTCTTGTGTATTGGACTTAATTCTGAACCATGTAAAATAAAGAGTCTATGTCTCTCTCTATGTGCTGAATGTTAGACAGTAACATGTCCTTGTGTATTGGACCTTATTCTGACCCATGTAAAATAAAGAGTCTATGTTTGTCTCTATGGGCTGAATGTTAGACAGGACCATGTCCTTGTGTATTGGACCTAATTCTGAACCATGTAAAATAAAGAGTCTATGTTTGTCTCTGTGGACTGAATGTTAGACAGGACCATGTTCTTGTGTATTGGACCCTTATTCTGACCCATGTAAAATAAAGAGTCTATGTTTGTCTCTATGGGCTGAATGTTAGACAGGACCATGTCCTTGTGTATTGAACCTAATTCTGAACCATGTAAAATAAAGAGTCTATGTTTGTCTCTATGGACTGAATGTTAGACAGGACCTTATTCTGACCCATGTAAAATAAAGAGTCTAGGTTTGTCTCTATGGGCTGAATGTTAGACAGGACCATGTCCTTGTGTATTGGACCTAATTCTGAACCATGTAAAATAAAGAGTCTATGTTTGTCTCTATGGACTGAATGTTAGACAGGAACATGTCCTTGTGTATTGTACCTGATTCTGACCCATGTAAAATAAAGAGTCTATGTTTGTCTCTATGGACTGAATGTTAGACAGGACCATGTCCTTGTGTATTGTACCTGATTCTGACCCATGTAAAATAAAGAGTCTATGTTTGTCTCTATGGACTGAATGTTAGACAGGACCATGTCCTTGTGTATTAGACCTAATTCTGACCCATATAAAATAAAGAGTCTATGTCTGTCTCTATGGACTGAATGTTAGACAGGATCATGTCCTTGGGCGTGTATTGACCTAATTCTGACCCATATAAAATAAAGAGTCTATGTCTGTCTCTATGTGCTGAATGTTAGACAGAATCATGGCCTTGTGTGTTGGATCTATTTCTGTTTAACGTTAGTCACAACTTTCGTTCGAAAAATCAAACTTATCGTGCATTAGGCTACTCTTGACTGGAGCATTAGCGCTAAACTTCAAACTTAATTTTATAAATATTTTCTGGTAGGCCTATAATTATCGTCGTTTTCTTTGTTTAAAAAAATGAAATGAATGGAGTTTTACGTCCTACTTTTCTGCACCTCATGGGCTAATGAGCACGGGCAACGCCATGCAGTGTGCTGTGAGGGAAATTTTGCCAGGACAGCGGCATGAGCCTGCCCTTTTTCGATTTCCAACTGTCGAGGGATCTTAAACATGCACAGCCTGTAGCACACGGGGCCTCGGTTTATTGTCCCATCCGAACGACTAGACGCTTCGTAATGATTTTATAAGGATAAAAACTTAGGTTCACAAGGATCCTTTCTACCAGCTGATCCTTGGCCAAACCTCTTGGTATTGATTTTACAAGGATAACAACTTAGGTTCATAAGGATCCTTTCTACCAGCTGGTCCTTGGTCAAACCTCTTGGTATTGATTTTACAAGGATAATAACCTAGGTTCACAAGGGTCCTTTCTACCAGCTGATCCTTGGGCAAACCTCTTCGTAATGATTTTATAAGGATAACAACTTAGGTTCACAGTTTAGGATCCTTTCTTCCAGCTGATCCTTTGCCAAACCTCTTGGTAATGATTTTACAAGGATAAAAACTTAGGTTCACAAGGATCCTTTCTACCAGCTGGTTCTTGGTCAAACCTCTTGGTAATGATTTTTTAAGGAGAACAACTTACAAGGTTCACAAGGATCCTTTCTTCCAGCTAGTCCTAGGTCAAGCCTTTCCAAGGATAATAACCAGCCTTGTCCCCAGAATTAGAACTTACAAAGTGCATTCCAACCGAGATATTTCCCTCTATTGATATTTATGGAAAAACGAAGAATTTGGAAATGTTCAGAAACGCTATATAATATATTTCATATGGTTTACTTTTAGGCCAAGCGTTAATCAGACTGGTCTCACTATTAATCAGACCGGTCTAACTATCACTATTAATCAGACTGGTCTCACTATCACTATTAATCAGACTGGTCTCACTATCACTATTAATCAGACCGGTCTCACTATCACTATTAATCAGACCGGTCTCACTATCACTATTAATAAGACAGGTCTCACTATCACTATTAATCAGACTGGTCTCACTATCACTATTAATCAGACTGGTCTCACTATCACTATTAATCAGACTGGTCTCACTATCACTATTAATAAGACCAGTCTCACTATCACAATTAATCAGACTGGTCTCACTATTAATCAGACCGGTCTCACTATCACTATTAATCAGACCGGTCTAACTATCACAATTAATCAGACTGGTCTCACTATTAATCAGACTGGTCTCACTATCACTATTAATCAGACCGGTCTCACTATCACTCAGACCGGTCTCACTATCACTATTAATCAGACTGGTCTCACTATCACTATTAATCAGACGGTCTCACTATCACTATTAATCAGACCGAGTCTCACTATCACTATTAATCAGACGAGTCTCACTATCACTATTAATCAGACTGGTCATCATGATTAATCAGACTTTCGAGCATCCCCCAAATTTTACAGATTGGAGTCTGTTGGACATGACCCCATTTCCAGGGAGTCTGTTGGATTCATGACCCCGTTTACAGAGGAGTCTGTTGGACATGACCCCCTTTCCAGAGGAGTCTGTTCCTGAAGATTCATGACCCCGTTTACAGAGGAGTCTGTTGGACATGACCCCCCTTTCCAGAGGAGTCTGTTGGACATGACCCCCCTTTCCAGAGGAGTCTGTTGGAAAAATTCATTGGGACCCCCCTTTCCAGAGGAGTCTGTTGGACATGACCCCCATTTCCAGAGGAGTCTGTTGGACATGACCCCCCTTTACAGAGGAGTCTGTTGGACATGACCCCCCTTTCCAGAGGAGTCTGTTGGACATGACCCCCCTTTCCAGAGGAGTCTGTTGGACATGACCCCACTTTACAGAGGAGTCTGTTGGACATGACCCCGTTTCCAGAGGAGTCTGTTGGACATGACCCCCCTTTCCAGGGGAGTCTGTTGGACATGACCCCCCTTTCCAGAGGAGTCTGTTGGACATGACCCCCCTTTCCAGAGGAGTCTGTTGGACATGACCCTGTTTACACAGGAGTCTGTTGGACATGACCCCGTTTAAAGAAGTCGCTTCTTCAATTCAACCTGGACAATCTCTGTAATATCTCACTTTAATGTTTTATTTAAATGAAATACAAGAATTATAATAAAACATGATTTTTTATATAAAAATATAAACTGATAAGAGAAGATTGAGACTTGAATGATGGATTGGCTGGAGGATTATAGTCTTCTATTGGGGACAGGTTTTAGTTTTGATCACAAGAGAAGTTGACAAATGTGGGGCGGATGAAATTGACTGAGGTTTACAATTTTTGAAATTCAATTAGACGAGATTTTTAACATTGTCAGTGGATAATTAAGTACTGGTTTGAAGGATACAATATTTAGTTCTATTTTGTAGGATAAGATAAACACATAAAAATAGAGAAAGTTAAAATAGTTATATAGAAATACTTGATATATTAAAACTAGTAAATAAAGAATGGTCTATATACAAATGTTTTAACCAGAGGAAATGACAACGCTATAATTTATAAAAATCAAGGGTTTTCCTAAATATCTGAACTTTGACAGTAATCTAAATATTTACTTTACCAGCTGATAGAGCTCAATTTCAGCTATCTGTATAGTCATCTAAATATTTACTTTACCAGCTGATAGAGCTCAATTTCAGCTATCTGTATAGTCATCTAAATATTTACTTTACCAGCTGATAGAGCTCAATTTCAGATATCTGTATAGTCATATAAATATTTACTTTACCAGCTGATAGAGCTCAATTTCAGCTATCTGTATAGTCATCTAAATATTTACTTTACCAGCTGATAGAGCTCAATTTCAGCTATCTGTATAGTCATCTAAATATTTACTTTACCAGCTGATAGAGCTCAATTTCAGCTATCCCTATAGTCATCTAAATATTTACTTCACCAGCTGATAGAGCTCAATTTCAGCTATCTGTATAGTCATCTAAATATTTACTTTACCAGCTGATAGAGCTCAATTTCAGCTATCTGTATAGTCATCTAAATATTTACTTTACCAGCTGATAGAGCTCAATTTCAACTATCTGTATAGTCATCTAAATATTTACTTTACCAGCTGATAGAGCTCAATTCAGCTATCTTATAGTCATCTAAATATTTACTTTACCAGCTGATAGAGCTCAATTTCAGCTATCTGTATAGTCATCTAAATATTTACTTTACCAGCTGATAGAGCTCAATTTCAGCTATCTGTATAGTCATCTAAATATTTACTTTACCAGCTGATAGAGCTCAATTTCAGCTATCCGTATAGTCATCTAAATATTTACTTTACCAGCTGATAGAGCTCAATTATCAGCTATCTGTATAGTCATCTAAATATTTACTTTACCAGCTGATAGAGCTCAATTCAACTATCTGTATAGTCATCTAAATATTTACTTTACCAGCTGATAGAGCTCAATTATCAGCTATCTGTATAGCATCTAAATATTTACTTTACAGCTGATAGAGCTCAATTTCAGCTATCTGTATAGTCATCTAAATATTTACTTCCAGCCGATAATCCAACTACCTATGACAAAATTTACTTTCCTATGGTCAATTCAGACCCTAATCCAAAATTTACCACTGATGAGCTAATTCCCACTGTATAGCATCTAAATATTTCTTTACTGATGAGCTAAAATCCTACTGTATAGCATCTAAATATTTACTTACTAACTGATGAGCTATTCTACTGTATAGCATCTAAATATTTACTTTACCTGATAGAGCTAATTCACTATCTGTATAGCAGACTAAATATTTCTTTCCTAACAATTACCTGAGCTATTCTACTGTCCTAGCAGACGACAATCCAACTGGCTCTAAGTATAAGCTATTTACTGTCCTAGCAAAACGACAATTTTTAAACTTCTCTACTGACTGTAGCTATTTCACTGTCCTAAGAGACAATTTCAACTTTCATAACTAGATTTTACTTACCTGACTATCTATGAGCAGACGACAATCCAACTCGCTACTATTGAGCTATTCTACTGTCCTAGCAGACGACAATCCAACTTTCTATGACTGAGCTATTCTACTGTCATAGCAGACGACAATCCAACTCTCTACTGACTGAGCTATTCTACTGTCCTAGCAGACGACAATCCAACTCTACTAATTGAGCTATTCTACTGTCCTAGCAGACGACAATCCAACTCTCTACTGACTGAGCTTTTTCACTGTCCTAGCAGACGACAATCCAACTTTCTACTTACTAGTAACTGTCCTAGCAGACACAATCCAACTCTCTACTGACTGACTATTCTAGTCCTAGGACACAATCAACCTTTACTGATTAGTTTTGTTGAACACAATCCAATCTCTACTGACTGAGCTATTCTACTGTCTAGCAGACGACAATCCAACTCTCTACTGACTGAGCTATTCTACTGTCTAGCAGACGACAATCCAACTTCTACTGACTGAGCTATTCACTGTCCTAGCAGACGACAATCCAACTCACTACTGACTGAACTATTCTACTGTCCTAGCAGACGACAATCCAACTTTCTACTGACTTAGCTATTCCACTGTCCTAGCAGACGACAATCCAACTCTCTACTGACTGAGCTATTCTACTGTCATAGCAGACGACAATCCAACTCTCTACTGACTGAGCTATTCTACTGTCATAGCAGACGACAATCCAACTCTCTACTGACTGAGCTATTCTACTGTCCTAGCAGACGACAATCCAACTCAATACTAATTGAGCTATTCCACTGTCCTAGCAGACGACAATCCAACTCTCTACTGACTGAGCTTTTTCAGTCCTACGAACTCTAATAAATTGATTTATAACCTAAATTTTACTTACCTTGGTGGCAAAACGTAGTGAGTTTAAAGATTCATTAAAAAACTCTTCGCTTGGGTTTATATTAACGAACATCAAAGTTTTACTGTTGCCTCCAAGAGAATTTTGTAAAAGGTATGTTAATTTACTGTTTCTGTACGGAATATGACTGTCCTGAAAAACAGAAAATAACATCCAATCACCCTAATCGATTAAACACTGGTTATTCAATATTATCAACTTCACTGTCCAACTGAAACAAACCCTTGATCACACCAACATCTTTATCATCTACAATCTTCTATCTAGGACTCTGGTCCCTGTTTCAAAATTTTTTAACAAAGATACAATCAAGATTTTAAGAAAAACAGTAAGCTGATTGGTTGATAAAAACTCAGCTTTAGTGATAGACCAATCTGACCATTGGAACACTAAAATCATCCGAAGTTAATTTTTTGTGAAACAGGCTCCAGATTACTTGTAACATCTTCACAATGTCCAATTAAATTAAACCCTAGATCACAACAACAGCTAAATTATCTTTTATCAGTAATACCTGTTTTCCAAGTGCCATGATGACGTTACCAAGGTTACTCAGACTCTTATTGATACACAATGTCTCCTTTAACCTTTGACCTTCTGACCCAGACTGTTTCAGTCTTTCACTACCAGCAAGGTCAACCAAACTCAGGGTTCCTATAAAGAAAAGATAGCTTGTCAGGCAAGGTAACATACGCCCACTTCAGCAAACAGAATATTCCATGTTTTTTCATTTAATCAAGGGCAATAACTCATAAACCGACATCTAGAATCGAACCATTTTTTAAACGAGATATTATTAAGATGAATACACAAACCAAGTTTCATTCAAATCGGATAAAAACTACAGCTTCTATTGTGTACACAAGTAAATTTTAACATTTTCTCATTCAATCAAGGGCAATAACTCATATAAGACATCTGGAGAGATATTATCAAGATGAATACACATACCAAGTTTCATTCATATCTGATGAAAAATATAGCTTTTATTGCATACACAAGTACATTTTAATGTTTTTCATTTAATCAAGGCCCAAGGGCCATAACTCATAAACCGACATCTGGAATCGTGCCATTTTTGATCAGAGATATTATCAAGATGAATACACATACCAAGTTTCATTAAAATCGGATGCAAACTATAGCTTCTATTGTGTACACAAGTAAATATTAAAATTTTTTCATTTAATCAAGGGCCATAAATCATTAACCGACATCTGGAATCGTGCAATTTTCGAACTTGTCCGAGATATTATCAAGATGAATACACATACCAAGTTTCATTAAAATCGGATAAAAACTCTGGCCTGTATCGCGTACACAAGTAATTGTTGACAGACGGACAGACAGACATGGGTGATGGCATTATACGTCCACATTTTCATGTGGGCGTATAAAAATATAAAATGTTAACATCAATGTGAAATAAAATAGAGTTTTACATTTTGTATCTGATCAGATTAATCTAGACGTTAAATTGAAAGATAAGGGTACCATGGCAACTCAGCTGTGTTAATTGAAAGATAAGGGTACCATGGCAACTCAGCTGTGTTAAATAAAAGATTAAGGTACCATGGCAACTCAGCTGTATAAATTGAAAGATAAGGGTACCATGGAAACTCAGCTGTATAAATTGAAAAATAAGGGTACCATGGCAACTCAGCTGTGTTAAATAAAAGATTAAGGTACCATGGCAACTCAGCTGTATAAATTGAAAGATAAGGGTAACATGGCAACTAAGCTGTGTTAAATAAAAGATTAGGGTTCAATGGCAACTCAGTTGTATAAATTGAAAGATTAGGGTTCCATGGCAACTCAGTTGTATAAATTGAAAGATTAGGGTACCATGGCAACTCAGCTGTACAAATTGAGAGATAAGGGTACCATGGCAACTAAGCTGTACAAATTGAAAGATAAGGGTACCATGGCAACTAAGCTGTGTTAAATAAAAGATTAGGGTACCATGGCAATTCAGTTCTATAAATTGGAAGATAAGGGTACCATGGCAACTCAGCTGTGTTAATTGAAAGATTAGGGTACCATGGCAACTCAGCTGTGTTAATTGAAAGATAAGGGTACCATGGCAACTCAGCTGTGTTAATTGAAAGATAAGGGTACCATGGCAACTCAGCTGTGTTAAATAAAAGATTAAGGTACCATGGCAACTCAGCTGTATAAATTGAAAGATAAGGGTACCATGGCAACTCAGCTGTATAAATTGAAAGATAAGGGTACCATGGCAACTCAGCTGTGTTGAATAAAAGATTAAGGTACCATGGCAACTCAGCTGTATAAATTGAAAGATAAGGGTAACATGGCAACTAAGCTGTGTTAAATAAAAGATTAGGGTTCAATGGCAACTCAGTTGTATAAATTGAAAGATAAGGGTTCCATGGCAACTCATTTGTATAAATTGAAAGATTAGGGTACCATGGCAACTCAGCTGTACAAATTGAGAGATAAGGGTACCATGGCAACTAAGCTGTGTTAAATAAAAGATTAGGGTACCATGGCAACTCAGTTGTATAAATTGGAAGATAAGGGTACCATGGCAACTCAGCTGTACAAATTGAAAAATAAGGGTACCATGGCAACTAAGCTGTGTTAAATAAAAGATTAGGGTACCATGGCAACTAAGCTGTGTAAATAAATTCTGACCTTGACAAGATTCATCTGTAGCTGAGTTTTTACCAGTAATATGAAGTTGGAATACCGAATGACTTCGAGAAGATCTTTCGTTACATTTTGTTTCAGCTACGGCGCGGTTGTGTGACGCTCTTTTTAGTAAATCAAATACCTACAAAACATCAGAGACAAGTTGTAGACTTTTACACCCAGACACTTATTCTAGTTAGACTTTTACACCCAGACACTAATTCTAGTTAGACTTTTACACCCAGACACTTATTCTAGTTAGACTATTACACCCAGACACTTATTCTAGTTGTTATCCTTGTAAAATCATTACCAAGAGGTTTGACCAAGGACCAGCTGGTAGAAAGTATCTAGAACTTAAGTTGTTATCCTTGTAAAAGCAATACCAAGAGGTTTGACCAAGGACCAGCTGGTTGAAAGGATCCTCAACTGTGAACCTAAGTTGTTATCCTTGTAAAATCAATACCAGGAGGTTTGACCAAGGACCAGCTGGTAGAAAGGATCTAGAACCTAATTTGTTATCCTCGTAAAATCAATACCAAGAGGTTTGACCAAGGACCAGCTGGTAGAAAGGATCTAGAACCTAAGTTGTTATCCTTGTAAAATCAATACCAGGAGGTTTGACCAAGGACCAGCTGGTAGAAAGGATCTAGAACCTATGTTGTTATCCTTGTAAAATCAATACCAAGAGGTTTGACCAAGGACCAGCTGGTAGAAAGGATCTAGAACCTAAGTTGTTATCCTTGTAAAATCAATACCAGGAGGTTTGACCAAGGACCAGCTGGTAGAAAGGATCTAGAACCTATGTTGTTATCCTTGTAAAATCAATACCAAGAGGTTTGACCAAGGACCAGCTGGTAGAAAGGATCTAGAACCTATGTTGTTATCCTTGTAAAATCAATACCAGGAGGTTTGACCAAGGAACAGCTGGTAGAAAGGATCTAGAACCTAAGTTGTTATCCTTGTAAAATCAATACCAAGAGGTTTGACCAAGGACCAGCTGGTAGAAAGGATCTAGAACCTAAGTTGTTATCCTTGTAAAATCAATACCAGGAGGTTTGACCAAGGACCAGCTGGTAGAAAGGATCTAGAACCTAAGTTGTTATCCTTGTAAAATCAATACCAGGAGGTTTGACCAAGGACCAGCTGGTAGAAAGGATCTAGAACCAAATGTTGTTATCCTTGTAAAATCAATCCCAAAGGAGGTTTGACCAAGGACCAGCTGGTAGAAAGGATCTAGAACCTAAGTTGTTATCCTTGTAAAATCAATACCAGGAGGTTTGACCAAGGACCAGCTGGTAGAAAGGATCTAGAACCTATGTTGTTATCCTTGTAAAATATAGATGTTTTCTGATGAAACCTACCTCTGATTCCTGTGTGACGTTAACAGAAGTTAAATTGGTGACATGTACATCTCCCGAATCTTTACCTTTCATTTTTATCTCATGGTTTAAAGTCTGATCATCTGATAACAAATCTCGAATTGTTTCATTGTAAATCTCCAACATACTGGCAGTATAGGTATACTGTAAAAACAATAGATAGGTGGACTGGCATGACAAATAGACATTGCCTTACTGGCAGTATAGGTATACTGTAAAAACAATAGATAAGTGGACTGGCATGACAAATAGACTGTCTCTAAGGCTGTGCAAAGTAAATTTTCTGTTTTACAGGCCTTTTCTTTTTTAAAATGGGGCGAGAGGGCGAATTTATTATTTATAAGCACTTTTTTAAAATTTGGCACCAGAAGAAATCGGAGCGAGCGAAGGTATTTATTATTTATTTCCACAAATTTAAAAGATAGATTTAAATAACCATTCAGATGCAACTATCACATGTTTTTGGGGGTTGAATGATAATAGTTGATAGAAATAACAGAACTTTTTAACTTTTCAACTTCACATAATCATTCCAAGATATTTACTACCTCTGACAATCAGGGCTGATAATATTATGTCAAGACTATGTTATTCTACTACAGTACTAATCCATTTCTATCCATCTGTAAACTATATTTTAAAATGCCATTGTATGGTAATAATTATTATTATTGGAAATTTTGGAACAAATTGTCATACATCACATCACATGACAAGAACAAAACAATCTGATTAGATCGAATTTCTATTTTAATAATTTTTATCTAGGCCTATGTTACAAATGCCGATTTAACTTGAGAAAAGCGGAATGTGTTGAGTGATACCAATAATGAGAAAATCGATCTTATTCGAACGTAAAAAATTCGTATTTTCTTGTATTCGTTCACATTTTTCCATAAATATTAACTTTTTCAAATCAATAGCAGAAAAAAACCCAGTGCATTCTTGTACTTGAAATTGTAACAGGTCTCGATTTGTTCCACCAACCATAATTATCCAGAAACAAAATTATCAAGATTAAGATTAATTTAATGTTTGGATTGTTTTCATGAAAGTGTGAATAATTTTCATAATCGTGCTTCCTTTAGCAAATATAATTATATTTTCCAACGTTAAATTGTGTCAGAATCAATCTCAGTCTAAAGTTGTATAAGAAAATCTTTTTATCGGTGATGAAAATCACATTCTAAGCCACTTCCAGTTTTTTGTTAAACGTCGAGGGAGATAATTATGGTAAAAAATATTTACGGGAACGGGGAAATAACTCTAATTTATACACAATTTTGGAAACGCGCGCGCATTATTTATTAATTATTCAAAAATGTCAATAAATAGTTTCGGAGCGCGGGGTATTTTACCGGAGCGCGCGGGGCCTGTAAATCAGACAATTTACTTTGTACGGCCTTATATAAACAAAAAGATTTTTAGCTGAAATGTTTGTGAAGAAGATATTTAGCTGAAATGTTTGTGAAGAAGATATTTAGCTGAAATGTTTGTGAAGAAGGTATTTAGCTGAAATGTTTGTGAAGAAGATATTTAGCTGAAATGTTTGTGAAGAAGGTATTTAGCTGAAATGTTTGTGAAGAAGGTATTTAGCTGAAATGTTTGTGAAGAAGGTATTTAGCTGAAATGTTTGTGAAGAAGATATTTAGCTGAAATGTTTGTGAAGAAGATATTTAGCTGAAATGTTTGTGAAGAAGGTATTTAGCTGAATTTGTGAAGAAGGTATTTAGCTGAATTTGTGAAGAAGGTATTTAGCTGAAATGTTTGTGAAGAAGGTATTTAGCTGAAATGTTTGTGAAGAAGGTATTTAGCTGAAATGTTTGTGAAGAAGGTATTTAGCTGAAATGTTTGTGAAGAAGGTATTTAGCTGAAATGTTTGTGAAGAAGGTATTTAGCTGAAATGTTTGTGAAGAAGATATTTAGCTGAAATGTTTGTGAAGAAGATATTTAGCTGAAATGTTTGTGAAGAAGGTATTTAGCTGAAATGTTTGTGAAGAAGATATTTAGCTGAAATGTTTGTGAAGAAGATATTTAGCTGAAATGTTTGTGAAGAAGGTATTTAGCTGAAATGTTTGTGAAGAAGATATTTAGCTGAAATGTTTGTGAAGAAGATATTTAGCTGAAATGTTTGTGAAGAAGGTATTTAGCTGAATTTGTGAAGAAGGTATTTAGCTGAATTTGTGAAGAAGGTATTTAGCTGAAATGTTTGTGAAGAAGGTATTTAGCTGAAATGTTTGTGAAGAAGGTTTTTAGCTGAAATGTTTGTGAAGAAGGTATTTAGCTAAAATTTTGTGAAGAAGGTATTTAGCTGAAATGTTTGTGAAGAAGGTATTTAGCTGAAATGTTTGTGAAGAAGGTTTTTAGCTGAAATGTTTGTGAAGAAGGTATTTAGCTGAAATGTTTGTGAAGAAGGTATTTAGCTGAAATGTTTGTGAAGAAGGTATTTAGCTGAAATGTTTGTGAAGAAGGTATTTAGCTGAAATGTTTGTGAAAAAGGGTTTTTATTTGGGGGGCTGAAATGTTTGTGAAGAAGGTATTTAGCTGAAATGTTTGTGAAGAAGGTATTTAGCTGAAATGTTACACGATAGGACAATAGTAGGTATTTTAAAATAAAGTAACATACACTCCATCCCCGTTGTTGTAGTTGAGATCCAGTTGTGAAGATCTGTCGAACAGCTCGAGGTATCATCCCTATCGTGTTATCTTCGTCTAATCTTCCTCCCTCCATTGTGTATGTCTTCCCGGACCCTGTCTGACCGTACGCAAATATACACACATTATAACCATCTAGGGCACTCTACAAATAAACTATAACAACTTGACTTGTTATCCTTGTAAAATCAATACCAAGAGAGGTAGAAAGGATCCTTAACTGTGAACCTAAGTTGTTATCCTTGTAAAATCAATACCAAGAGAGGTAGAAAGGATCCTTAACTGTGAACCTAAGTTGTTATCCTTGTAAAATCATTACCAAGAGAGGTAGAAAGGATCCTTAACTGTGAATCTAAGTTGTTATTCTTTTAAAATCAATACCAAGAGGTCTGAACCAAGGAACAGCTGGTAGAAAGGATCATTGTGAACCTAAGTTGTTATTCTTGTAAAATCAATACCAAGAGGTTTGACTAAGGACCAGCTGGTAGAAAGGATCCTTGTGAACCTTAGTTGTTATCCTTGTAAAATATAGTTGTGTTCCAGACAATGTAAATGAAAATGAAAGTAAAATTGTCCAGAACTCTAAGACATTACCTGTACTAATTGAGATATTTCTTCAAAAACAACAGCCTGTGAGGATGCTGGATCAAAAACTTTATCAAAGGAAAAGAGAAGTTTGTTGCCACCACGAGTAGAATTTAATACTGTACTCTGAAATTATTCAATAAAAAATATTTATATTAATAGATTAGCCAAACTGGTAGAAAGTTGCTGTCTCCTTGTAAAATCAATACCAAGAGGTTTGACCAAGGACCAGCTGGTAGAAAGGATCCTTAACTGTGAACCTAAGTTGTTACCCTTGTAAAATCAATACCAAGAGAGGTAGAAAGGATCCTTAACTGTGAACCTAAGTTGTTACCCTTGTAAAATCAATGCCAAGAGGTTTGACCAAGGACCAGCTGGTAGTAAGGATCATTGTGAACCTAAGTTGTTATCTTTGTAAAATCAATACCAAGAGGTTTGGCCAAGGATCAGCTGGTAGAAAAGATCCGAGTGAACCTCAGTTGTTATCTTTGTAAAATCAATGCTAAGAGGTTTGACCAAGGACCAACTGGTAGAAAGGATCCTTGTGAACCTAAGTTGTTATCTTTGTAAAATCAATACTAAGAGGTTTGGCCAAGGACCAGCTGGTAGAAAGGATCATTGTGAACCTAAGTTGTTATCTTTGTAAAATCAATACCAAGAGGTTTGACCAAGGACCAACTGGTAGAAAGGATTCTAAAAATTAGTAAAATCAACAGGGTTTAAGTTTTGTTCGTACCTCATTGAGCCCCCCACCCCCTACATCTCCCAGTTTCTCCATTTCTAGAACTTTACCATCTTTATCTGGAAAGGTCATGTGACCTATAACACCGTCATTATCTTGTGTTTCGTTACCTAGCAACGGTCTTACTCTACAGAACACTCGGATGTTCCCCTGAAACATATAAAAACAAGAGTTACTCACAGACTATACTGCAAAAAGTGGCATTTTTTCTTGATAGCCCATCCATAGTAGTATGAAGTTGTAACTAAGCCACACCCTTCCTGTCACTCACTAAGCCACACCTCTACCTTAAGTTCCTGTATAGTATTATGTAGTTGTCACTCACTAAGCCACACCCCTACCTTAAGTTCCTGTATAGTATTATGTAGTTGTCAATCACTAAGCCACACCCCTACCTTAAGTTCCTGTATAGTATTATGTAGTTGTCAATCACTAAGCCACACCCCTACCTTAAGTTCCTGTATAGTATTATGCAGTTGTCACTCACTAAGCCACACCCCTACCTTAAGTTCCTGTATCGTATTATGTTGTTGTCAGTCACTAAGCCACACCCCTACCTTAAGTTCCTGTATCGTATTATGTTGTTGTCAGTCACTAAGCCACACCCCTACCTTAAGTTCCTGTATAGTATTATGTTGTTGTCAATCACTAAGCCACACCCCTACCTTAAGTTCCTGTATAGTATTATGTTGTTGTCAGTCACTAAGCCACACCCCTACCTTAAGTTCCTGTATGGTATTATGAAGTTTTCGTCTCATTGTCTCCTGATTGATAAGTTCTTCATCTTGTTCACGTATCTTGGCCTCGTGGATCCTAATCAGCTCTCGTAACTCCATGATTGTCGAGTCTTTAATTCTTATATTCGTGTTGGCTTCGTTGAGATCAATCTAGAATATATGATACAAATTTCTAACAAATTCTACAAAGGAATCGACCATGGAAAGAAAAATCAAGATTAGATCGAAAAGGATTTCATAAGATCAAAAACACACTACATAAATACTAGGAATTTAATTTTTTATTTTCGTTGGTGACCGAGTAAAACCTTGAAAAATGGCCAACCTGTGCTTTTAATATCAATACCATACCTTGGTGGATTCTAGTTCGGCCAGAGATTTGGCTTGTGTCGAGCTCAATTCAGCAATAGACGACTTTAAACCAGTGATCTCAGTTTGACAAGCAGTTAACTCCCCTGCCAAGCTCTCTTTCTGGCGTTCTAGGGTAGATTTAGAAAATGATAAGTCGTCTATCTCTCTCTGTAATTTTCGTTTGGTACCGTCCAAATCATCTTCGCTGTTTCTGTTGATAAATTAAACGTGTTAAAAAGGTGTTTTTCTTTCTACTTTTATTTAAGTAGATACAATGAGTGAAAAGGAACATAAAAAATAGTTTTACTTCCTACTCTTCTACAATTAATAGGCTAATGAAGACGAGCAAAGCTATGCAGTGTGCAATGAGGGAAATTTTGCCAGGACAGCAGCATTAGCCTTCTCTTTTTACGATTTCGAACTAATGGGGGATCTTGAACATACACAGCCTGTAGCACACAGGGTCTCGGTTTATTGTCTCATTCCAACAACAAGAGTTTTTTTCCATGTCAGTCCCTCTGACCTGCATCACAGACAGGGGAAACTGAAAAAGTGGCTAAATTCCAAAGTATTCCTGATCTGAGGATACTACAATGAATAAATGGAATATAAAACGAAAACGGAATCTAGCCGACTGAAAGAGATGATCATGTGACCTAATCCTACCTCAACTTCCGTTTTAAATCTTCAATTTCTCGAGAAATAGTTTCCGTCTGCTGTTCCTTCTGGTTGACAGTTCCAGACAGCTGATTATTGTGAGATTCAAGGGAGATAATTCGTTGATTATAACTATCTAGTTGAGCTTTAAGCTCGGAGCTCATCATCTCACGCGACTGTACCAGAGCCTTCATGTCTTCTAGTTGTCCCTTTAAATCCCAGCCTGCCCTTTTCTTACCGCCTCCTGCTGTAAATAGATAAAGGTACCGAATGCAGGAATGTTCCACCCTGAACAATACAAACAATTTTGACTATATTGAAAAATGAAAACATATTTAGTGATCAATGACATTATACAACTATGTTTAAGTGGAATTACAAGAACCACAGATATCTAACTGAAAACTATTTTACAATATCTTTAACTTTACAAACTCAATAGAATTACAAGAAGCACAGATATCTAACTGAAAATGTTTTTACAATATCTTTAACTTAAGTGATATAATAATAACTGACCAAACACTAACCTTGTGCTGTAACAGACGCAGCCTTCGTTACAGGTTTATTAACACCACCAGGTGGCTTTCTCTGTATACTAGAACCACCTCGGCCATTGGTTACGGGTTTTGTTGGTCGATTTACTGTGGATCCTAAACCTATATAACATTATTATAAGTTCAGTAAAACGAGACCAATCTTCTCTAATCAGTCCCGTTACTAAATTGTTTGAATAAACTGTTGGGTTGGGTATCTTGAAACAATTTAATATTTATTATCAACCACAAGTTATACATAGGGTTCTATAGCACAGCAGTTATACATGGGGTTCTATAGCACAGCAGTTATACATGGGGTTCTATAGCACAGCAGTTATACCTGGGGTTCTATAGCACAGCAGTTATACATAGGGTTCTATAGCACAGCAGTTATACATGGGGTTAGGCAAAAACATCTATATCACATTACGGTAGTCTCTAGGCAACAATCTAGGCAACAAACAAATTATTGAATAAGATATCACAATACTCGAGGAAAATAATAAGCCATGTTTTTTTTTACCAGTTTTGCTGGAGGTGCGTGCTAGCCCTGAAGAACGTTGAGTATTTATAGCTGACTTAACGGCAGTAAGATGAGATCTAGTTGAAGGGCCGTTGTTGGATGACTTCGTTGAGTTCAGTCCAGTATCACTGTTTGTTTTTTCCAAACATCGTTTCTTCCCAGAATTCTTGTCACGGGGCTGAAAATTTCAAACAAAAAATCGGTAAAATACATTCGCCATTCCTACGGATTGATTTAGATTTCACAACTTGTATTTTTATCTATATGTTCGAAAGGGCCTTTAAACTACGGTGCAGAATGTCGAACGCCAAGCTAGGTGCTGTACTCAGCTCTAGGCCTAGTATTTCATATGATTTGAGAAAAGGCAATAGTAATTGTATTCCAGAAGAATTTGTTTGTTTTATCAAACACCTTTACTAAATGCAATTTAAAGATTAAGAAAAGAAAAGTTGTCATTTCAACTTTCAAACATGAATAAATCTGGACAAACATGGATTCGAAGGCTCAAATTTTGGTGTTGAGATGTGAACACTATTACTGGTTGGCAATAAATATATTTCTGGCAATAATGTATGATTTGTCAATTTGATTGGCAAACCAGTCACGAGGGTTGACCTAACACTGATCTAAATCTTCCTGCCAGTTTCCTCCACCCTGCTCCTGCCAGTTTCCTCCACACTCCTCACTGCCAGTTTCCTCCACACACCTCCTCAATCAGACACAGAACAATTGGCACAGAAAACTGTTTTTTACATTCAAATAAATCAACAACAACAAAATTGTCCAAGGTTCAAATTTCCAAGAAATAATGTTCACTTTCTCACCTCCTCTATTTCTGGACTTCGAGCTCTTTTAGACGTTGTTGATGGAGGTCTTAATTTACTTCCTGGCATCGGAAGTCTGGAAGTTCCAACAGGAATATTACGACTTGCTAATGGCTTTCTCTAAAATAGTAAAAAATAATTGAATAAGTAGGGCCTACAGACTCTCAATATACAGTGACCTACTTCTTTTAACAGGGTACACAAAACTTCATTCATCTAGCTAGACACGTATGTGATTAGGTAGAGCACGTCATCCATACTCACAGGCTAGGTCTACATATTTTTAATTACTACAGGGTCTGTAAAATCACTACCATAGATGACATTTAATCTTCGGCACTGTTTTACTTACACCCCACCAAATATAGAAGGAATGGTCGGAATCGTCTGAAATTTGCTGTGAATATTCCACACACATAGGCCTATACGTACCCCTCTGCCAAGTTTCAAATCGATAGCTTTACGGGAAGTTGGGGGTGCGTAAGTTTGTTATCTTTTGCAAACTACCGACTGTAAATAAAATTTGTCTATCTATCTATTCTCACCCAACCGAACAATCCGTACACCAATCCAATGGTTTAGTAAGGTCAGTTCCTGGAGATCTATTCAACTCGTCAAATACCCATGACTGGCTTCTAACTAACAAAAGATCAATCTACAAATATTTCACCCAAAAAACAAAATAGTGACTCTGTTTTATTGAATAATCTTATAAAATGAAAAGTGAACAAACCTCCGACTCCATGTTGACAAAATTACAGTTCGAATTTCCGCTCTAAATTCCGACTAGATTTAACATTACCGCTGATTGGTCAATTTTATTTAAATTTTCTTAAACGTTTTTTGATTGGTTAAAATAAAAAATCAAGGGAAGTAAATCTAATTGTACATTTGGCTCCAGACAACAAATGTTAAAAGCTTGTATTAAAAAAGTGTCCTGTTTAATAACGTTTCGGCTTAATGCCTTCGTCAGAAACACTCAAAGTAATCTATGATCACATTTTTTTGTCCTTCTTTTTCCAAATTTCAGTTTAGAATGTTTTTCCGTTGACACGATGTTAAAAAGAAATAATAACAAATGTTTATTTATGATATTAGGATAGTAAAGACAAGGATTCGAAATTACAGCCTACTATAGAGATCTTACTGGTAAGGGGAACATTGTCGAAATGTATAGAAGTAACGGGACCCGAATAAAACATATTTAATATCTCGATACATTAAAAAGATACACCACTGCTTCTACACAAAGATCATATAAATAATATTCCTATAGACGTAATATCATAGATATATTTAGAAACCTGTCTGTGAGCTAGTCTATATTGATAGGATAGTCGACGTGTATGGAAGAAATAATGGGGTATTCCTATTAGCCTATACCTCGGATATAGAAACTTTTAGTCCTATATAGGCCATATAACAACAAATACTTCCCTGCTAAGCGTCATTTTATAGAGAAACGGAGCTTGGTGGTTCTTCTTCAGACTGTAATAGACGATCAATTCGAGACTTGAAAACTAAGTAAGTAACAAAACTTTTATACAAATTAAATTATTTGAAAATGTTAAATCAATCGGCTGAATAATTAATAACATAGATCAACTCTTAAAGTATTCTGATATTTTAATTCGGTATTTTCAAAAAAACTTCCTTGTTCAGCCATCTTGTAAAGAGCTTGTTCAACCCCACCCAAGACTTGAAATAAAGACAGAACTTTTTCTCTATCAGACTAATCAACTCATGGAACTCCTTACCAGAGAACATCGTAAAATCTGAAACCCTTAACTAATTCCAGTCCAACCTGAACATAGAACAGTAATATAAATTGACATCCACTGACCCAGTACCTACCAAATCTATTTACTATTAGTCAAAGTTAACCGACCAAACACTTCTACAATACACAGACCGACTTATTATAAACAAAAATCACTCTTTGAAGCTTTCGACTTTAAAACAAACCCAAGATGGACAAGAATCAGTAAGAATTGTAAAAATCCGATTCAGGTCCATAAATATAATATACATATATATATAGTTCCTGATAAATATATTTATCACCCAATATGGTAGTCTACGGTAGATATCGCTTGTATAATAAATATATTTATCACCCAATATGGTATTCTACAGTAGATATCACTTGTATAATAAACATATTTATCACCCAATAAGGTATTCTACAGTAGATATCACTTGTATGGTAAATATATTTATCACCCAATAAGGTATTCTACAGTAGATATCACTTGTATGGTAAATATATTTATCACCCAATATGGTATTCTACAGTAGATATCACTTGTATGATGAATATATTTATCACCCAATAAGGTATTCTACAGTAGATATCACTTGTATAATAAACATATTTATCACCCAATAAGGTATTCTACAGTAGATATCGCTTGTATGATAAATATATTTATCACCCAATAAGGTATTCTACAGTAGATATCGCTTGTATGATAAATATATATATCACCCAATAAGATATTCTACAGTAGATATCGCTTGTATGATAAATATATTTATCACCCAATAAGGTATTCTACAGTAGATATCGCTTGTATGATAAATATATTTATCACCCAATAAGGTATTCTACAGTAGATATCGCTTGTATGATAAATATATATATCACCCAATAAGATATTCTACAGTAGATATCGCTTGTATGATAAATATATATATCACCCAATAAGATATTCTACAGTAGATATCGCTTGTATGATAAATATATTTATCACCCAATATGGTATTCTACAGTAGATATCGCTTGTATGATAAATATATTTATCACCCAATAAGGTATTCTACAGTAGATATCGCTTGTATGGTAAATATATTTATCACCCAATATGGTATTCTACAGTAGATATCACTTGTATGATAAATATATATATCACCCAATAAGGTATTCTACAGTAGATATCACTTGTATGGTAAATATATTTATCACCCAATAAGGTATTCTACAGTAGATATCGCTTGTATGATAAATATATTTATCACCCAATAAGGTATTCTACAGTAGATATCGCTTGTATGATCAATATATATATCACCCAATAAGATATTCTACAGTAGATATCGCTTGTATGATAAATATATATATCACCCAATAAGATATTCTACAGTAGATATCGCTTGTATGATAAATATATTTATCACCCAATATGGTATTCTACAGTAGATATCGCTTGTATGATAAATATATTTATCACCCAATAAGGTATTCTACAGTAGATATCGCTGTATTGGTAAATATATTTATCACCCAATATGGTATTCTACAGTAGATATCACTTGTATGATAAATATATATATCACCCAATAAGGTATTCTACAGTAGATATCACTTGTATGGTAAATATATTTATCACCCAATAAGGTATTCTACAGTAGATATCACTTGTATGGTAAATATATTTATCACCCAATATGGTATTCTACAGTAGATATCACTTGTATGGTAAATATATATATCACCCAATAAGGTATTCTACAGTAGATATCACTTGTATGGTAAATATATTTATCACCCAATAAGGTATTCTACAGTAGATATCACTTGTATGATAAATATATATATCACCCAATAAGGTATTCTACAGTAGATATCACTTGTATGGTAAATATATTTATCACCCAATAAGGTATTCTACAGTAGATATCACTTGTATGGTAAATATATATATCACCCAATAAGGTATTCTACAGTAGATATCACTTGTATGGTAAATATATTTATCACCCAATAAGGTATTCTACAGTAGATATCACTTGTATGGTAAATATATTTATCACCCAATAAGGTATTCTACAGTAGATATCACTTGTATGGTAAATATATATATCACCCAATAAGGTATTCTACAGTAGATATCGCTTGTATGGTAAATATATTTATCACCCAATAAGGTATTCTACAGTAGATATCACTTGTATGGTAAATATATATATCACCCAATAAGGTATTCTACAGTAGATATCACTTGTATAATAAATATATTTATCACCCAATAAGGTATTCTACAGTAGATATCGCTTGTATGGTAAATATATTTATCACCCAATAAGGTATTCTACAGTAGATATCACTTGTATGGTAAATATATATATCACCCAATATGGTATTCTACAGTAGATATCACTTGTATGGTAAATATATTTATCACCCAATAAGGTATTCTACTATAAAAAGTCTTACTTTTAAGGGGAACATTGTCGAAATGTATAGAAGTAACGGGACCCGAATAAAACATATTTAATATCTCGATACATTAAAAAGATACACCACTGCTTCTATAGACGTAATATCATAGATATATTTAGAAACCTGTCTGTGAGCTAGTCTATATTGATAGGATAGTCGACGTGTATGGAAGAAATAATGGGGTATTCCTATTAGCCTATACCTCGGATATAGAAACTATTAGTCATATATAGACCGTATAACAACAAATACTTCCCTGCTAAGCGTCATTTTATAGAGAAACGGAGCTTGGTGGTTCTCCTTCAGACTGTAATAGACGATCAATTCGAGACTTGAAAACTAAGTAAGTAACAAAACTTTTATACAAATTAAATTATTTGAAAATGTTAAATCAATCGGCTGAATAATTAATTACATAGATCAACTCTTAAAGTATTCTGATATTTTAATTCGGTATTTTCAAAAAAACTTCCTTGTTCAGCCATCTTGTATAAAGCTGGTTCAACCCCACCCAAGACTTGAAATAAAGACAGAACTTTTTCGCTATCAGACTAATCAACTCATGGAACTCCTTACCAGAGAACATCGTAAAATCTGAAACCCTTAACTAATTCCAGTCCAACCTGAACATAGAACAGTAATATAAATTGACATCCACTGACCCAGTACCTACCAAATCAATTTACTATCATTCAAAGTTAACCGACCAAACACTTCTACAATACACAGACCGACTTATTATAAACAAAAATCACTCTTTGAAGCTTTCGAGTTTAAAACAAACCCAAGATGGACAAGAATCAGTAAGAATTGTAAAAATCCGATTCGGGTCCATAAATAAAATATACTTCCTGGTCAGCCAATAAGGTATTCTATAGTAAATATCGCTAGTGTGATAAACATTAATAATTATTTATTCAATATAGCACTCAGTAATAAAACTTATGTCAAAGGTGTAAATATAAATATAACTTATATACTAATATACAAATACATTTACAATTTACAACAAGTGAAATAAGAATAATACAAATAAATACAAAATAAATTAATAAAACGTGTATTAGGCAGATGAAAGCAAGCAACTACGATGTGACATAGCGTGATAAATAAAATAGGCAATAATTTTGATGAAGTCCTCGTTCAGAGACGACATAATAGAGATAAATTTTTCAAGAGTTGGATAGTAACAGATATGAGAAGGGATATATTTGTTCGTAGCTCCTTATAAGCTGTACATTTTAACAAAAAATGATATGAAGCTGAAGGTATAAGGTTGACAAAATTTTGGACTTTGTTGTTGCAGCTGGAAAATACAAATATCGTCGTTACAAAATGCATCTGTCAATACTGCAAAGTACAATTGTAAAAATTCAAAATGTTTATATATTCTCCAAAATCCGATTAAACGCAACAAGAATTCCTTAACAAATTGCATTTTGCATTTTTAATTTTAGCATTATGCATTTTTGCATCATGCATTTTTATATTATGCATTTTCGCATTATGTATTTTTGCATTATGCACTTTTGGATTATGCATTTTTGCATTATGTATTTTTGGATTATGCATTTTTGCATTATGTATTTTTGCATTATGCACTTTCGCATTTTTGCTTATGCACTTTTTGGATTATGCATTTTTGGATTATGCATTTTTGCATTTTCGCAATATGCATTTTTGTATTATGGACTTTGCATTTTTGCATCATACAGTTTGAATTTTCGCATTTTCGCACTATTTATTTTTGCATTATACAATTTGCATTATGCACTTTGCATTTTCGCACTTTTGCATTATGCATTTTTGCATAATACACTTTGAAATATGCACTTTGCATTTTCGCAATATGCATTTTTGCATCCAACACTTTGCATAATACACTTTGCATTTCCGCATTATGCATTTTGAATCATACACTTTGAAATATGCACTTTGCACTTTCGCACTGTGCATTTTTGCATTCTACACTTTGCATCATACACTTTGCATTTTCGCATTATGCATTTTTGCATCATACACCTTGCATTATGCACTTTGACATTTTTGCAGTTTGGCATTTTTACATTATACGCATTCATTGATATAAAGGTAATATAGTTGAATAGTCCACCGTATAAATAAATACAAATACTTCCCTGTCAACCCTCATTTTATAGAGAAACGGTTCTTGGTGGTTCTTCTTTAGACTGTAATAGACGATCAATTCGAGACTTGAAAACTAAGTAAGTAACACAACTTTTAAACAAATTAAATTATTTGAAAATGTTAAATCAATCGACTGAATAATTAATTATGTAGATCAACTCTTAAAGTATTCTGATATTTTAATTCGGTATTTTCAAAAAAACTTCCTTGTTCAGCCATCTTGTAAAAAGCTGGTTCAACCCCACCCAAGACTTGAAATAAAGACAGAACTTTTTCTCTATCAGACTAATCAACTCATGGAACTCCTTACCAGAGAACATCGTAAAATCTGAAACCCTTAACTAATTCCAGTCCAACCTGAACATAGAACAGTAATATAAATTGACATCCACTGACCCAGTACCTACCAAATCAATTTACTATCAGTCAAAGTAAACCGACCAAACACTTCTACAATACACAGACCGACTTATTACAAACATAAAGGCAATAATTTTGATGAAGTCCTCGTTCCGAGATGACATAATAGAGATAAATTTTTCAAGAGTTGGATAGTAACAGATATGAGAAGGGATATATTTGTTCCGTAGCTCCTTATAAGCTGTACATATTAACAAAAAATGATATGAAGCTGAAGGTATAAGGTTGACAAAATTTTCGACTTTGTTGTTGCAGCTTGAAAATACAAATATCGTCGTTACAAAATGCATCTGTCAAAACTGCAAAGTACAATTGTAAATATTCAAAATGTTTATATATTATCCAAAATCCGATTAAACGCAACAAGAATTCCTTAACAAATTGCTTTTTTGCATTTTGCATTTTTAATTTTTGCATTATGCATTTTCGCATTATGTATTTTTGCATTATGCACTTTTGGATTATGCATTTTTGCATTATGTATTTTTGCATTATGCACTTTCGCATTTTTGCTTATGCACTTTTTGGATTATGCATTTTTGGATTATGCATTTTTGGATTATGCATTTTTGGATTTTTGCAATATGCATTTTTGTATTATGGACTTTGCATTTTTGCATTTTTGCATCATACAGTTTGAATTTTCGCATTTTTGCACTATTCATTTTTGCATTATACAATTTGCATTATGCACTTTGCATTTTCGCACTTTTGCATTATGCATTTTTGCATCATACACTTTTTGCATCAGTGTCCTGTTTAATAACGTTTCGGCTAAATGCCTTCGTCAGAAACACTCAAAGTAATCTATGATCACATTTTTCTCGTCCTTCTTTTTCCAAATTTCAGTTTAGAATGTTTTTCCGTTGACACGATGTTAAAAAGAAATAATAACAAATGTTTATTTATGATATTAGGACAGTAAAGACAAGAATTCTGAAATTACAGCCTACTATAGAGATCTTACTGGTAAGGGGAACATTGTCGAAATGTATAGAAGTAACGGGACCCGAATAAAACATATTTAATATCTCGATACATTAAAAAGAAACACCACTGCTTCTACACAAAGACCATATAAATAATATTCCTATAGACGTAATATCATAGATATATTTAGAAACCTGTCTGTGAGCTAGTCTATATTGATAGGATAGTCGACGTGTATGGAAGAAATAATGGGTTATTCCTATTAGCCTATACCTCGGATATAGAAACTTTTAGTCATATATAGGCCATATAACAACAAATACTTCCCTGCTAAGCGTCATTTTATAGAGAAACGGAGCTTGGTGGTTCTTCTTTAGACTGTAATAGACGATCAATTCGAGACTTGAAAACTAAGTAAGTAACAAAACTTTTATACAAATTAAATTATTTAAAAATGTTAAATCAATCGGCTGAATAATTAATTACATAGATCAACTCTTAAAGTATTCTGATATTTTAATTCGGTATTTTCAAAAAAACTTCCTTGTTCAGCCATCTTGTAAAAAGCTTGTTCAACCCCCCCCCCCCCCAAGACTTGAAATAAAGACAGAACTTTTTCTCTATCAGACTAATCAACTCATGGAACTCCTTACCAGAGAACATCGTAAAATCTGAAACCTTTAACTAATTCCAGTCCAACCTGAACATAGAACAGTAATATAAATTGACCTCCACTGACCCAGTACCTACCAAATCTATTTACTATCAGTCAAAGTAAACCGACCAAACACTTCTACAATACACAGACCGACTTATTATACCTTACTCTATACTCTATTACTACTACTAAAACACAATTTACTATCAGTCAAAGTAAACCGACCAAACACTTCTACAATACACAGACCGACTTATTATAAACATAAAGGCAATAATTTTGATGAAGTCCTCGTTCCGAGATGACATAATAGAGATAAATTTTTCAAGAGTTGGATAGTAACAGATATGAGAAGGGATATATTTGTTCCGTAGCTCCTTATAAGCTGTACATATTAACAAAAAATGATATTAAGCTGAAGGTATAAGGTTGACAAAATTTTGGACTTTGTTGTTGCAGCTTGAAAATACAAATATCGTCGTTACAAAATGCATCTGTCAATACTGCAAAGTACAATTGTAAAAATTCAAAATGTTTATATATTATCCAAAATCCGATTAAACGCAACAAGAATTCCTTAACAAATTGCATTTTTGCATTTTGCATTTTTAATTTTGCATTATGCATTTTCGCATTATGTATTTTTGCATTATGCACTTTTGGATTATGCATTTTTGCATTATGTATTTTTGCATTATGCACTTTCGCATTTTTGCTTATGCACTTTTTGGATTATGCATTTTTGGATTATGCATTTTTGGATTTTTGCAATATGCATTTTTGTATTATGGACTTTGCATTTTTGCATTTTTGCATCATACAGTTTGAATTTTCGCATTTTTGCACTATTCATTTTTGCATTATGCACTTTGCATTTTCGCACTTTTGCATTATGCATTTTTGCATCATACACTTTGAAATATGCACTTTGCATTTTCGCAATATGCATTTTTGCATCAAACACTTTGCATAATACACTTTGCATTTTCGCATTATGCATTTTCGCATTATGCATTTTTGCATCATACACTTTGCATTTTCGCATTATGCATTTTTGCATCATACACTTTGCATTATTCACTTGGATTTTTTCGCATTTTTGCACTTTTGCATTTTTGCATCATACACCTTGCATTATGCATTTTTGCACTTTTACATTTTTGCAGTTTGGCATTTTTACATTATACACATTCATTGATATAAAGGTTATATAGTTGAATCGTCCACCGTATAAATAAATACAAATACTTCCCTGTCAACCCTCATTTTATAGAGAAACGGGGCTTGGTGGTTCTTCTTCAGACTGTAATAGACGATCAATTCGAGACTTGAAAACTAAGTAAGTAACAAAACTTTTATACAAATTAAATTATTTGAAAATGTTAAATCAATCGGCTGAATAATTAATTATGTAGATCAACTCTTAAAGTATTCTGATATTTTAATTCGGTATTTTCAAAAAAACTTCCTTGTTCAGCCATCTTGTAAAAAGCTGGTTCAACCCCACCCAAGACTTGAAATAAAGACAGAACTTTTTCTCTATCAGACTAATCAACTCATGGAACTCCTTACCAGAGAACATCGTAAAATCTGAAACCCTTAACTAATTCCAGTCCAACCTGAACATAGAACAGTAATATAAATTGACATCCACTGACCCAGTACCTACCAAATCTATTTACTATCAGTCAAAGTTAACCGACCAAACACTTCTACAATACACAGACAGACTTATTACAAACAAAAATCACTCTTTGAAGCTTTCGAGTTTAAAACAAACCCAAGATGGACAAGAATCAGTAAGAATTGTAAAAATCCGATTCGGGTCCATAAATATAATATACTTCCTTGTCAGCCATCTTGTTAAATATTAAACAAGGTTTTGATTTTGCGGTAGTGTGCTTTTTTTTCGGCGGTTGGTGTGCATGGTCGCGGGAACTATATTATATCAATTTCATAAACAAATTGTGCGTTCAAAATCTGATCATTTAATGCACATTCTCGTGGAGTATTGTATATTTATTTTGTGGTCATGTACTTGATCGCCAGAACATATATCTGTCCATTTGATGCACATGTACTTGTGTATTTGTAGACGAATTGTATAATTGAGGTATTATGTATTTTTTTCGATTTGTTTTTTTTTTTATATTGTTTTTTCCCCTATGTATTGCCCCATGGACTGAATGTTAGACAGGGCCATATCCTTGTGTATTGGGCTTAATTCTGATCCATGTAAAATAAAGAGTTTATTTTTATTATTATTATTATTATTCTATAAGGATTCTGTTATGTTATTTATGGCAGAAGGTATATCTACTGACGAATATATACTCTTATTGACTGAATATACAAGTATGCTATTATTGGCCAAGTTTAAAATTCAAATTTTATTTTCATTCTAAGAAGTAGTTATTATATAATTTAAAAGATTAAAAGAAATGGCTCATTTCACAAACCTTCATTGCACACTGCAAGGCTTGTAACTAATCCGGCTCCACCAGTGTTGACAATCAGAGCAAAAATATTATCCTGTAAAGAAGATGGGATTATAAAGAAAACTCCTTAATATATTTTCTCTCAAATGTTATATTATTTTTCAGAAATATACATTTAAATACAGCTTTCTCAGCAGATCTTCAAAATTATGGGCAATGTTAACACCCGAGTTGAGGTACGTTTTTACTGAAACACCTGATGATATTTGTCAGGTTGGCATCCCTACTAGAGAGTTCACATAGCTAATATTATATATCTTGTCATCCCTATTAGAGAGTTCACATAGCTAATATTGTTTATCTTGTCATCCCTATTAGAGAGTTCACATAGCTTATATTGTTTATCTTGTCATCCCTATTAGAGAGTTCACATAGCTAATATTGTTTATCTTGTCATCCCTATTAGAGAGTTCACATAGCTTATATTGTTTATCTTGTTATCCCTATTAGAGAGTTCACATAGCTTATATTGTTTATCTTGTCATCCCTATTAGAGAGTTCACATAGCTTATATTATATATCTTGTCATCCCTATTAGAGAGTTCACATAGCTAATATTGTTTATCTTGTCATCCCTATTATAGAGTTCACATTGCTAATATTATTTATCTTGTCATCCCTATCAGAGAGTTCACATAGCTAATATTGTTTATCTAGTCATCCCTATTAGATAGTCAACATAGCTAATATTGTTTATCTTGTCATCCCTATCAGACAACAAGGGAGTTCACATAGCTAATATTGTTTATCTTGTCATCCCTATCAGAGAGTTCACATAGCTAATATTATTTATCTTGTCATCCCTATCAGAGAGTTCACATAGCTAATATTGTTTATCTTGTCATCCCTATCAGAGAGTCCACATAGCTTATATTGTTTATCTTGTCATCCCTATTAGAGAGTCCACATAGCTAATATTGTTTATCTTGTCATCCCTATTAGAGAGGTCACATAGCTAATATTATTTATCTTGTCATCCCTATTATAGAGTTCACATTGCTAATATTGTTTATCTTGTCATCCCTATTAGAGAGTTCACATAGCTAATATTGTTTATCTTGTCATCCCTATTAGAGAGTCCACATAGCTAATATTATTAATCTTGTCATCCCTATCAGAGAGTCCACATAGCTAATCTTGTTTATCTTGTCATCCCTATTATAGAGTTCACATAGCTAATATCATTTATCTTGTCATCCCTATCAGAGAGTTCACATAGCTAATATTGTTTACCTTGTCATCCCTATTGGAGAGTTCACATAGCTAATATTGTTTATCTTGTCATTCCTATCAGAGAGTTCATATAGCTAATATTATTTATCTTGTCATCCCTATTAGAGAGTTCACATAGCTAATATTGTTTATCTTGTCATCCCTATTAGAGAGTTCACATAGCTAATATTGTTTATCTTGTCATCCCTATTAGAGTCCACATTGCTAATATTATTTATCTTGGCATCCCTATCAGAGAGTCCACAGAGCTAATATTGTTTATCTTGTCATCCCTATTAGAGAGTTCACATAGCTAATATTATTTATCTTGTCATCCCTATTAGAGAGTTCACATAGCTAATATTGTTTATCTTGTCATCCCTATTAGAGAGTTCACATAGCTAATATTGTTTATCTTGTCATCCCTATTAGAGTCCACATTGCTAATATTATTTATCTTGGCATCCCTATCAGAGAGTTCACATAGCTAATATTGTTTATCTTGTCATCCCTATCAGAGAGTCCACATAGCTAATATTGTTTATCTTGTCATCCCTATCAGAGAGTCCACAGAGCTAATATTGTTTATCTTGTCATCCCTATCAGAGAGTCCACATTGCTAATATTATTTATCTTGTCATCCCTATTAGAGAGTTCACATAGCTAATATTATTTATCTTGTCATCCCTATTAGAGAGTTCACATAGCTAATATTATTTATCTTGTCATCCCTATCAGAGAGTTCACATACTTAATATTGTTTATCTTGTCATCCCTATCAGAGATTTCACATAGCTAATATTATTTATCTTGTCATCCCTATTAGAGATTTCACATAGCTTATGTTGTTTATATTGTCATCCCTATTAGAGAGTCCACATAGCTAATATTGTTTATCTTGTCATACCTATTAGAGAGTTCACATAGCTAATATTGTTTATCTTGTCATCCCTATTAGAGAGTCCACATAGCTAATATTGTTTATCTTGTCATCCCTATCAGAGATTTCACATAGCTAATATTATTTATCTTGTCATCCCTATTAGAGATTTCACATAGCTTATGTTGTTTATATTGTCATCCCTATTAGAGAGTCCACATAGCTAATATTGTTTATCTTGTCATACCTATTAGAGAGTTCACATAGCTAATATTGTTTATCTTGTCATCCCTATTAGAGAGTCCACATAGCTAATATTGTTTATCTTGTCATCCCTATTAGAGAGTCCACATAGCTAATATTGTTTATCTAGTCATCCCTATTAGAGAGTTCACATAGCTAATATTATTTACCTTGTCATCCCTATTAGAGAGTCCACATAGCTAATATTGTTTATCTTGTCATCCCTATCAGAGAGTTCACATAGCTAATATTGTTTATCTTGTCATCCCTATCAGAGAGTTCACATAGCTAATATTGTTTATCTTGTTATCTCTGTTAGAGAGTTCACATAGCTAATATTGTTTATCTTGTCATCCCTATTAGAGAGTCCACATAGCTAATATTATTTATCTTGTCATCCCTATCAGAGAGTTCACATAGCTAATATTGTTTATCTTGTCATCCCTATCAGAGAGTTCACATAGCTAATATTGTTTATCTTGTCATCCCTATTAGAGAGTTCACATAGCTTATATTGTTTATCTTGTCATCCCTATCAGAGAGTTCACATAGCTTATATTGTTTATCTTGTCATCCCTATCAGAGAGTTCATATAGCTTATATTGTTTATCTTGTCATCCCTATTAGAGAATCCACATAGCTAATATTGTTTATCTTGTCATCCCTTTTAGAGAGTTCACATAGCTAATATTGTTTATCTTGTCATCCCTATTAGAGAGTTCACATAGCTAATATTGTTTATCTTGTCATCCCTATTAGAGAGTTCACATAGCTAATATTGTTTATCTTGTCATCTCTATCAGAGAGTCCACATAGCTAATATTGTTTATCTTGTCATCTCTATCAGAGAGTCCACACAGCTAATATTATTTATCTTGTCATCCCTATTATAGAGTTCACATAGCTAATATTGTTTATCTTGTCATCCCTATCAGAGAGTTCACATAGCTAATATCATTTATCTTGTCATCCCTATTAGAGAGTTCACATAGCTTATATTGTTTATCTTGTCATCCCTATTAGAGAGTTCACATAGCTAATATTGTTTATCTTGTCATCTCTATCAGAGAGTCCACATAGCTAATATTGTTTATCTTGTCATCTCTATCAGAGAGTCCACATAGCTAATATTATTTATCTTGTCATCCCTATTATAGAGTTCACATAGCTAATATTGTTTATCTTGTCATCCCTATCAGAGAGTTCACATAGCTAATATTGTTTATCTTGTCATCCCTATTAGAGAGTTCACATAGCTTATATTGTTTATCTTGTCATCCCTATCAGAGAGTTCACATAGCTTATATTGTTTATCTTGTCATCCCTATCAGAGAGTTCACATAGCTTATATTGTTTATCTTGTCATCCCTATTAGAGAATCCACATAGCTAATATTGTTTATCTTGTCATCCCTTTTAGAGAGTTCACATAGCTAATATTGTTTATCTTGTCATCCCTATTAGAGAGTTCACATAGCTAATATTGTTTATCTTGTCATCCCTATTAGAGAGTTCACATAGCTAATATTGTTTATCTTGTCATCTCTATCAGAGAGTCCACATAGCTAATATTGTTTATCTTGTCATCTCTATCAGAGAGTCCACATAGCTAATATTATTTATCTTGTCATCCCTATTAGAGAGTTCACATAGCTAATATTGTTTATCTTGTCATCCCTATTAGAGAGTCCACATAGCTAATATTATTTATCTTGTCATCCCTATTAGAGAGTCCACATAGCTAATATTGTTTATCTTGTCATCTCTATCAGAGAGTTCACATAGCTAATATTGTTTATCTTGTCATCTCTATCAGAGAGTCCACATAGCTAATATTGTTTATCTTGTCATCTCTATCAGAGAGGTCACATAGCTAATATTGTTTATCTTGTCATCTCTATTAGAGAGTTCACATAGCTAATATTGTTTATCTTGTCATCCCTATTAGAGAGTTCACATAGCTAATATTGTTTATCTTGTCATCCCTATCAGAGAGGTCACATAGCTAATATTGTTTATCTTGTCATCCCTATCAGAGAGGTCACATAGCTAATATTGTTTATCTTGTCATCCCTATTAGAGAGTTCACATAGCTAATATTGTTTATCTTGTCATCTCTATCAGAGAGTCCACATAGCTAATATTGTTTATCTTGTCATCTCTATCAGAGAGTCCACATAGCTAATATTATTTATCTTGTCAAAAACATGTTTTAATGTGATCTATGTATTTGTAATGTTTGAAGTAAAACTCCATTCTCATATACATGTATTTGTTTACAGGATGGTGAGACAGCCCTGCATAGAGCCAGTCGTGAAGGTGATATAGAGACTCTAACTGTATTGATACAGAAGGGGGCAGATATTAATGCTAGTGATAAGGTAAATATATAGCTGGGTATTTTTCAGGTCTAATAAAGAAAGTGTATGTACGTGTGTAGATGTGACAACAAACTTTGTCTCTGTATCGTACATGTTTTGGAGTACACATTAAAGATACCTCAACTGTTGTATAGGCAGGGGGTTTCAGGATTCATTTACGCGACTAAAATGTCCGAAGTTCACAACAACATCTAAAATGTTCAGCTTTAATCCACATATTCACAATTATAAGATTGATTGACGACCACAAAATGTCCAAATTGTTAATTAGAGATATAAAGGACGATAAGACGGTGAATGAAAGTTTCTGGTCCCCTCTACATGCGGTTTTCTGCCATGAAGTTAGCACGCGCTTATCTATCCTATAATATTCAACTCTAACTTTACCTTGCAACTGCTGGTTTCTAATGTCAAACTTCACCTAAAACTCGTCTGCTAATAAAGACTACTATTTGGAACTCAACTGATAATTATTGAAAATAAACAGTAAGGTTAGTGACGTATCTTATCAAATCTTCTATAATTCTAATATATTTGTTTACAGTATGGTCAGACAGCCCTACATCTTGCTAGTTTTTATGGTAAAATAGAGGTGGCCAGGATATTAATAGAGAAGGGGGTTGATGTTAATGCTGTTACTGAGGTAAATATATAGCTGGGTATTTTTCAGGTCTAATAAAGAAAGTGTATGTACGTGTGTAGATGTGACAACATTAAATATTGAATCTGAATAAGAAAAATTGTGTTGACATGTTGACGAGTTGACTAGTAATCGTGTTTTAAATGTTCCGAAGTAAAACTCCATTCTCATATATTGGGTCTAAAAGAGAGATGACGAAGTATACATTCTTTACTCGTTCGAAATTCACAGTACACAAGGCATTGACAAAAGTATAAACGTTCAAAGGCGGTAAAAAACAGTAAAAACGGTAAAAAATTGTATGGCTCTGGATCTCTTTCGACCAAAATTCTCAGTCTCACATTTTTTCACAATCCCATCATGCACGTTGTCGCTAAGCAACGGCGACCTTTTATTCGAATAACCAGCCATACAGTTTAAACTTAAAATAGACTTGACTCAAGACTGGATTAACCAGACGTTCTATTAACAGCAGACGCTATTTGTCGTGCGGGTCGACGATATTTGTCACACGTGCATTTTAAACATAACACGCTCCATATGTTGATAGGTGATCAAACTTTACACTCAATTCAATGAAAATAAAGTATTTTGAAACTTAATATTACACAATCCTTTAATCTTCAGTTTTCTCCTCCTAAAACTGAAGCGAGTAACTAGTAGTTACTAGGTCAAATTGGACTACGGCTATGGTCAGTAGGCTACTCTCCGGCCTAATTGGGTTGAGTTCTATCGCATTTTGCCAATTGGTATGAAATAGGGTTGGGGGTATTAGATTGGCTTTGGGTTAGGCTAATGGAAACTTTATTACATATTAGAATTCAACATTAAAATTGGAATTTTACGTTCAAGCGTGAAGATGATCGACGTTAATAGCGTGACGGCCATGTTTATTTACATTGGTTACCGTGTATTACTACGCTCAATGTTTTGGTGATGAGGCAATGGCAGTTATTGTCTCATAAACGCCACACGTATTAACATTAGTCCAATGGAGAAAAACAATAGCTAATGTAAATATAACAAGATAATTGAAAACAATCCTTATGTCAAACCTTTTTCGCAAAAATGTGTTTAAAACTAATATTATACACTTAGCTTCATTGTACACTGCATGGCCTCTCACTGTTAAACAAACATGTTTTAATGTCATCTATGTATTTGTAAATGTTCGAAGTAAAACTCCATTCTAATATATTTGTTTACAGTATGGTTGGACAGCCCTACATCTTGCTAGTTGGTTATGGTAAAATAGAGTTGGTCAGGATATTGATAGAGAAGGGGGTTGATGTTAATGCTGTGATAAGGTAAATATATAGCTGGGTATTTTTCAGGTCTAATAAAGAAAGTGTATGTACGTGTGTAGATGTGACAACATTAAATATTGAATCTGATAAAAAACACATGAAACTGAATTGTCTTTTTATTATTAGAAAGTATTGTAATATTTTATCTGGGTCACTGAGCTATTAATAGTAACATGTGGTACACGTTAACAAATCTAGAAAATCTGAGAAATCCGACAATTTTATATTATAGACTCGCTAGATATTGTAGTTGAGTTCTTTGAATAAGAAAAATTGTGTTGACATGTTGACGAGTTGACTGGTAATCGTTTGTAAATGTTTGAAGTAAAACTCCATTCTAATATATTTGTTTACAGTATGATAATTATTGAAAATAAACAGTAAGGTTAGTGACGTATCTTATCAAATCTTCTATAATTCTAATATATTTGTTTACAGGATGGTATGACAGCCCTACATCTTGCTAGTTTGGTAAAATAGAGGTGGTCAGGATATTGATAGAGAAGGGGGTTGATGTTAATGCTAGTGATAAGGTAAATATATAGCTGGGTATTTTTCAGGTCTAATAAAGAAAGTGTATGTACAGTTTGAGATTTCCGCGCGTGTTACGATGTCCATTTTGGAAAGACATGTTATTTTAAACAAATAAGCATTTTAAAAAAGGCCTAGCCGTATTGTCTTTGGTTCGAGTTGTCATGATTCCGATTTGGTATGGTATAACGGACAAGGTCACAAAATGAAAACAAACGGATTGTTTGAAGTCAAGCGTCAACATCAATGGAAAATGGCGTCTTTGTTTGATGTCAAAATTGTGGAAGATTTGAAAGTTTTTTGCTACTAAAAGAGATTTAGATGAACGTTTCAAAGCATAACACTTACAAACAGTACCAAATTCTATAAAAGATTTGTAGAAGCAATTTTGGGTGAAGACTGGACCAGAGAACTAGACTGAACACTCAGTGTCAGTAGTAGGCTAAGGCCTGCAAGGAACTGGACCTTGTTGTAGTTGTAGAAGAAAGAAGAAGACATGATTTTTCAAGGCATGGCTTGTGATTCAAACAGTCAGTATATTGTACCTTTGTTTGCTGGGTAAATATTTACTCTTTGACCTAACTTTATAATTTTTGCAAAAGGCCTAGGGAAGATCTGAACAAGGAGTGTTGCATGTTTCAGTTTCATTTCCCAGTCTAGCTCCAATAGGCATGGCTTCTAGTAGAAGTCCTACATAGAAATAACACAAACAAACATAGTTCACAACCATTTGCATCTCTACCATTTGTGAAAAGGCTTGTTATTTCAAGAAAATCTTTCATTTAGGCCATTTTGGAATCTGTGTATAACTATTAAGTTCCAATAAAATATCTCATGTCCATCTTATTTTAATCTGTGATTTGAATAATAAAATATTACAAATTGATTTATTGTTATATAAATATAGCTTAACATATTTTTTATTTTTATTTCTGTAGGCCAAATTGATTAACATGGACTTATATTGGAGACAAGTATTTGTGAAGAAGTACAAACTTTGCAATTGAAATGAAGTTGCAAATTGACTAGAAACTACATTAGTGAAAGATACGAAGTTTCTTGGTTTGGAAAATTAAAAAAGGCAAAAAAACCCAAAGTGTATCAGTGAATGTAATCTGTTTACATTTAAAGACCTTTATTGTGCTTTATCAACAGACTTCCCAGATGTTTAGGTGTTCCAAAGTTTGAAAAAAAAATCTATTGTTGTCATTTAATAATTCTGTTTTCAATGTATTTAAATATTCTGCAAAAACAATCAATATACATGTATTATAACCAGTTTTACTTAAATTAACTTTGCTGAACAGTCAATGTCAAGGGTACAATTGTCTGCCAAAAAACATCTGTAGAATTGATCTGATAAAAACTGGAATCTAGAACAATATGACCATCACTTGAAACAAATTATTTAATACCAGGTGGAAAGATATCATTCAACGCTTTTACAGTATTGTTCTGTTAATTATCAGACAAGGCTGGTTACTAATTCTGGGGCTGTCAAAAACTCTGAAGTATTGGGCATTCTTGATATGTTCTTTATTTTTCTCAACTTGACAAGAATGCCTTTGATACATCTTCAATTTCACCTTTATCAACTATTTGAGGTCATTAGTTAGGTGGCAAGTTAATGGTTTTATTCAAGTCAGCCTACGAACACATACATTAATATCACTATTGTCAAAATTGTAGTTTTCCAAGAAATTCTGAAGTCAAATTGACCCAAACCCCAAATTTCAATACTGTCAATAAACATTATTTACTCTCTACTTTGAACTTTGAACTAAAATTTCTATCTCATATGTTTGAGGTGTTGAAAACCTTAATAATGAATAAAAAGGTTTAGAGGAAAATAGGTAATAAGTAGGCCTAGCCTAAGTTTGATTGCTCGGGATAGTAATTTTTTCGAAAATCTCAGTTAATTGGCAGTGGCCCAAGCAGCTGTTAAAAGATAGAAAACTTTTATAGAAAACAATGAAAGAATTTTTGGTTGTGATCTTTATTAATTGTGGATGAAATTGATTAAAATTAGTAAAGTTAATCGGTCACTACCTTTATCTTGTACAAGTTCAAGGTTTTCGTCGTTTAACTTTGTAAGTTATTGTAAGAGTTGTTTGTCATTTAGAAAGGTTTTAAAAAAATAAAAAAAGTAAAGCAACAAGTATTCAATATCACGATGAAAAGGATTGTGGCTTAAAGTGATTCGGAAATTGTATTAATGGCGCATTTAGCAACATCTCAAACTGCTACACAGGCCTGAGCCCAGTGGTGTTGGTATATTCTATAGAAACAGAAAATACAGGAATAATTAACATAAATCATAACATAGATTGTTTCTCTTCTTGTTTTAACTTACAATAATATATCCAATTAGTTATCAAACTAGCTTTCAAATTGGCTATTTGAATTCTTGATAACTGCAACTTGAGCCTAACAGGGAAACAAACCGTTAAACTGTTTTTTAGAACATAACGTCAACAATAACAATACCCAGATTTGGAATTAGAGGCTGTTTTTGGTATAATAGATATTGCAGTCGAGTTCTTCAATAAGAAAAATTGTGTTGACATGTTGACGAGTTGACTGGTAATCGTTTGTAAATGTTTGAAGTAAAACTCCATTCTAATATATTTGTTTACAGGATGGTTGGACAGCCCTACATCTTGCTAGTCGTTATGGTAAAATAGAGTTGGTCAGGATATTGATACAGAAGGGGGTTGATATTCATGCTGTTACTAAGGTAAATATATAGCTGGGTATTTTTCAGGTCTAATAAAGAAAGTGTATGTATGTGTGTAGATGTGACAACATTAAATATTGAATCTGATAAAAAACACATGAAACTGAATTGTCTTTTTATTATTAGAAAGTATTGTAATATTTTATCTGGGTCACTGAGCTATTAATAGTAACATGTGGTACACGTTAACAAATCTAGAAAATCTGAGAAATCCGACAATTTTATATTATAGACTCGCTAGATATTAAATTGCGAGGATGCTTATGAAGACAGCCGGTGTCACAGTTTGAGATTTCCGCGCGTGTTACATTGTCTATTTTGGAAAGACATGTTATTTTAAACAAATAAGCATTTTAAAAAAGGCCTAGCTGTATTGTCTTTGGTTCGAGTTGTCATGATTCCGATTTGGTATGGTATAACGGACAAGGTCACAAAATGAAAACAAACGGATTGTTTGAAGTCAAGCGTCAACATCAATGGAAAATGGCGTCTTTGTTTGATGTCAAAATTGTGGAAGATTTGAAAGTTTTTTGCTACTAAAAGAGATTTAGATGAACGTTTCAAAGCATAACACTTACAAACAGTACCAAATTCTATAAAAGATTTGTAGAAGCAATTTTGGGTGAAGACTGGACCAGAGAACTAGACTGAACACTCAGTGTCAGTAGTAGGCTAAGGCCTGCAAGGAACTGGACCTTGTAGTTGTAGAAGAAAGAAGAAGACATGATTTTCCAAGGCATGGGTTGTGATTCAAACAGTCAGTATATTGTACCTTTGTTTGCTGGGTAAATATTTACTCTTTGACCTAACTTAATAATTTTTGCAAAAGGCCTAGGGAAGATCTGAACAAGGAGTGTTGCATGTTTCAGTTTCATTTCCCAGTCTAGCTCCAATAGGCATGGCTTCTAGTAGAAGTCCTACATAGAAATAACACAAACAAACATAGTTCACAACCATTTGCATCTCTACCATTTGTGAAAAGGCTTGTTATTTCAAGAAAATCTTTCATTTAGGCCATTTTGGAATCTGTGTATAACTATTAAGTTCCAATAAAATATCTCATGTCCATCTTATTTTAATATGTGATTTGAATAATAAAATATTACAAATTGATTTATTGTTATATAAATATAGCTTAAAATATTTTTTATTTTTATTTCTATAGGCAAGATGGATTGGACTAATATTGGAGACAAGTATTTGTGAAGAAGTACAAACTTTGCAATTGAAATGAAGTTGCAAATTGACTAGAAACTACATTAGTGAAAGATACGAAGTTTCTTGGTTTGGAAAATTAAAAAAGGCAAAAAAACCCAAAGTGTATCAGTGAATGTAATCTGTTTACATTTAAAGACCTTTATTGTGCTTTATCAACAGACTTCCCAGATGTTTAGGTGTTCCAAAGTTTGAAAAAAAAATCTATTGTTGTCATTTAATAATTCTGTTTTCAATGTATTTAAATATTCTGCAAAAACAATCAATATACATGTATTATAACCAGTTTTGTGCTTTTACTTAAATTAACTTTGCTGAACAGTCAATGTCAAGGGTACAATTGTTTGCCAAAAAACATCTGTAGAATTGATCTGATAAAAACTAGAATCTAGAACAATATGACTGTATTGGAATAACATACATATATTACTCCAAATATTCAATATTTCTATAATGTTTTACAATTTTGTATTGAGCCCTAATATAACAGTGAGAATGTTTTGTTATGGTATTGTAATGAACAGTTAGTTAGTATTATTAGTATTCACCTGATTAAGTATTTTTCTAAACAATGTTTATTTATATGTTCATATTATGTAAGTTAAGTAGTATCTTTAAATACAAGGGGCACAACCATGTTTTCTTTGTCTATATGTTCCACCAATCAGGAATAAGCATTCTTGACCTAGTTTAGAAGGAATGATGCCATCTAAAAGTCAGTTCCACCAATGCCATTGTTCAAATAGGTCCTTTTTACAAAATTTACTCAGTCAAGACCGCATTCAAAAGGAAAAGTAAGTTTTTGTATTTTTGTACTAAAAGTATTGTAGAATTTGTCACTTTTTTTTTCAATAGCATTCATAACCTTCATTTCAAGGTTTTATTCTTTTTATGGCAAAATAATATTGTATTTCGTTTGTCTTGAATCGGGCAGTGTTTGCAGTATGCCTATATTTTCCCGTCTTCAGTGTATTAGCCCCATTGTCTATTTCATATATCATTAGCCCTTTTATTGTTAAGCTCATGTATATAGTTTAAGTCTTAAGTCATAAGTTTTTATTCCTTTCACGACAAAGTAGTCTTTAATTTCCTTTGTCTTTATTTTGGCGGTTCTGTGTTGTCCCTGTTTCATTGCATTAGCCTTATAGTCAGTTCAGGCACATGTAGTAACAATTTTGGTTAAAACTGTTTGTTAAATTTTGCTCTATGTTTTATGTTTCATGTATTGAGAAAACCTTATTTTTGTTTATTTAAGGTTTTACCAAGTTTTTTATCCATTTTGAAGATTATACTATAATAAAGAATTTTGATGATTAACTTGAGTTGGAACTACCCTTCTATAACAGAGAATGCATCGGTCTAGGGATCTCATCCCAATACAATGACCATCACTTGAAACAAATTATTTAATACCAGGTGGAAAGATATCATTCAACGCTTTTACAGTATTGTTCTGTAAATTATCAGACAAGGCTGGTTACTAATTCTGGGGCTGTCAAAAACTCTGAAATATTGGGCATTCTTGATATGTTCTTTATTTTTCTCAACTTGACAAGAATGCCTTTGATACATCTTCAATGGCACCTTTATCAACTATTTGAGGTCATTAGTTAGGTGGCAAGTTAATGGTTTTATTCAAGTCAGCCTACGAACACATACATTAATATCACTATTGTCAAAATTGTAGTTTTCCAAGAAATTCTGAAGTCAAATTGACCCAAACCCCAAATTTCAATACTGTCAATAAACATTATTTACTCTCTACTTTGAACTTTGAACTAAAATTTCTATCTCATATGTTTGAGGTGTTGAAAACCTTAATAATGAATAAAAAGGTTTAGAGGAAAATAGGTAATAAGTAGGCCTAGCCTAAGTTTGATTGCTCGGGATAGTAATTTTTTCGAAAATCTCAGTTAATTGGCAGTGGCCCAAGCAGCTGTGAAAAGATAGAAAACTTTTATAGAAAACAATGAAAGAATTTTTGGTTGTGATCTTTATTAATTGTGGATGAAATTGATTAAAACTAGTAAAGTTAATCGGTCACTACCTTTATCTTGTACAAGTTCAAGGTTTTCGTCGTTTAACTTTGTAAGTTATTGTAAGAGTTGTTTGTCATTTAGAAAGGTTTTAAAAAAATAAAAAAGTAAAGCAACAAGTATTCAATATCACGATGAAAAGGATTGTGGCTTAAAGTGATTCGGAAATTGTATTAATGGCGCATTTAGCAACATCTCAAACTGCTACACAGGCCTAGGCCCAGTGGTGTTGGTATATTCTATAGAAACAGAAAATACAGGAATAATAAACATAAATCATAACATAGATTGTTTCTCTTCTTGTTTTAACTTACAATAATATATCCAATTAGTTATCAAACTAGCTTTCAAATTGGCTATTTGAATTCTTGATAACTGCAACTTGAGCCTAACAGGGAAACAAACCGTTAAACTGTTTTTTAGAACATAACGTCAACAATAACAATACAGATAGGATTTGGAATTAGAGGCTGTTTTTGGTATAATAGATATTGCAGTCGAGTTCTTCAATAAGAAAAATTGTGTTGACATGTTGACGAGTTGACTGGTAATCGTTTGTAAATGTTTGAAGTAAAACTCCATTCTAATATATTTGTTTACAGGATGGTGAGACAGCCCTACATTTTGCTAGTCGTTATGGTAAAATAGAGGTGGTCAGGATATTAATACAGAAGGGGGTTGATGTTAATGCTGTTACTAAGGTAAATATATAGCTGGGTATTTTTCAGGTCTAATAAAGAAAGTGTATGTACGTGTGTAGATGTGACAACATTAAATATTGAATCTGATAAAAAACACATGAAACTGAATTGTCTTTTTATTATTAGAAAGTATTGTAATATTTTATCTGGGTCACTGAGCTATTAATAGTAACATGTGGTACACGCGTATAAGAAACATTCTACATTCAGACATATTTTTCAGAATGGGAAAACAGCCTTACAAATTGCATCTCAAGAAGGTTATCGAGACGTGGTCAAGTTGTTACAAGATTCTTCTAAAGTTAAAACCAAACGTGAGGTATGTTATCAATGTTACCATTTGACGACTTGGTTTATTCTAGTTTACAATATTATAAAATATCTATATCGGTATATATACGTATAGTAACAATTCACATAAAACAAAAAAGGCAATAATAATTTTCGCTATAAATACCTTTTAAATATACACCTTATATTTGCAATTAAAACCACGTCAATATTTAGTTTGGGGCAAAAATTAAAATGAATTACAGACCTTGTTGAGTAGCAATATAGTCATCGAACAGAATGTATCCTTCGAGAGGCATTTCATACTGAATGGGAATTCCCCCATGTCTATAAACAAATTTGGGAATTCCCCCATGTCTATAAACAAATTTAGGTTGTCACAAATTCAAAAAGCCAAAACTTCAATATAGCATGACCATGAAAATTTGGAACGAGTCAAAATGAAAGTAAACCACTACATTTTATCAACATCCGCTTGATGGTTGTTAAATAAGGGTGTGTGCTTAATATAGCAAGAGTACAGAGACATGTTACTAGACTTACATGGCTGAAGAGTAAAGCATTTTAAAAGTTTTTCTTTACGGTACATTCAAATGATGCTATACGTATTTGAAATTATTTGTATTATGAAATACATCTAGTTTCTGAGTGCAGAAACAAATATCATTTAATGCAGGTCAGTCTTCAGTCTAATCATTTTAAATTTAGAGTACCTTGTGAATTAAACAATTATTATAATAATAATAGTAACAATAGATACTGAAATACAACAACAGTTACATGCTAGTAATAATAATTACATAATAGTATTCTTATTTGAACTTCTTACAAGGAAAAGACAGTATCATGTTAAGAAGCTTAAATGAGTATTTGTACTTTTGCCATGGAGAAGAGTTGTTTTTACGAGCCTCTAATCACACATTATTATAAGTTTCCTTTATTCGGGTCTGGAGAGATTTTTCAGCCCGCAGGTTATAAGAAATGCTTGCTAACTCAGATCTGAGTTTTTTCAGGTGCACTGGGAGGTCGGTTCTGTTTGATTTCCCCTTTGGAAGCTTTTTTTGGCGTGCTGTTTCCAAAATCATATTCCTATCTTTAAAGTACACAAATTAAGCTATGATAGTGTTTGGGGCAGGAGGATTGATAGTGTTTGGGGCAGGAGGATTGATAGTGTTTGGGGCAGGAGGATTGATAGTGTTTGGGGCAGAAGGATTGATAGTGTTTGGGGCAGGAGGATTGATAGTGTTTGGGGCAGGAGGATTGATAGTGTTTGGGGCAGGAGGATTGATAGTGTTTGGGGCAGGAGGATTGATAGTGTTTGGGGCAGGAGGATTGATAGTGTTTGGGGCAGGAGGATTGATAGTGTTTGGGGCAGGAGGATTGATAGTGTTTGGGGCAGGAGGATTGATAGTGTTTGGGGCAGGAGGATTGATAGTGTTTGGGGCAGGAGGATTGATAGTGTTTGGGGCAGGAGGATTGATAGTGTTTGGGGCAGGAGGATTGATAGTGTTTGGGGCAGGAGGATTGATAGTGTTTGGGGCAGGAGGATTGATAGTGTTTGGGGCAGGAGGATTGATAGTGTTTGGGGCAAAAGGGGGGGGATTGATAGTGTTTGGGGGGAGGAGGATTGATAGTGTTTGGGGCAGGAGGATTGATAGTGTTTGGGGCAGGAGGATTGATAGTGTTTGGGGCAGGAGGATTGATAGTGTTTGGGGCAGGAGGATTGATAGTGTTTGGGGCAGGAGGATTGATAGTGTTTGGGGCAGGAGGATTGTGATTGAAGACCTGGAAACTTTTCTATCTTGATGAACAATAACTTTGACTTCGAAATATCTCCTGATTTTAGACCTGAAAATAGAAAAAGAAGCTTATTCACTTGTTAACGGTCCACATCAAGATAATCCTTGCTACTACGAACAGCTTTTTCTAAAAATGGATAAATTTGGCGCGGATAAAGTTATCATTTGCGGGGATATAAACTTGGTTTTAAACCCGAATATTGATACTGAAAATTATAGACATAATATTAATAACCCAAAAGCTCGCCAATTTCTGATCCAAAAAAATTTTTCTTCAAATCATCTACAGGATATCTTCCGAATATTCCACCCAAAACTAAGAAAATACACTTGGAAAAGAAAAAATCCCCTGAAACAAGCTAGATTAGACTATTTTTTAATTTCTGAGAACCCGTTACAAAAAGTTGATAAGATTAAAATTGATATCAAATATAGATCTGATCACTCACCTGTTATTTTACATTTGAAACTAGCCCCAATAGCAAAAGGTGTATGGAAACTTAACACTTCATTGCTGAAAGATAAAAATTACATTGAATTAGTTAAAACAATAATACACGATATAAAATTGCAATATCTCCTTCCAATATACAATAGAAAGGCAATCGACAAGATTCAAAATGAGTCAATTCAATTTAATATTAATGACACAGACTTTCTGGATGTGCTTACAATGGAAATCAGATCCAAAACCATTTCTTATTCCATTTTCAAAAAGAAAAACCAAAATGAAAAGGAACAAAAATTGATTAAAACTTTGAAAGAAGTCGAAAATAAAATATATTTGACCAGTTTAGAAAAATTACAGAAACAAGAACCCCTAGAAAAAAAGCTTACTGAAATAAGAAACTTCCACTTAAAAGGCAACCTAATAAGATCAAGGGCCCTTTGGATTGAGGAGGGTAAATTATTGAGACATTTATAAAAATTCCAAGTGATGCAAATGAATTATGAAGATCGTATTATTAATATGCTAATGGGCATATATTGCCATGCCTGGTAAGCTATCATATTTTGTGACAAATGAAGAGTTGCTTTAATTTTCAGGAACCAGTAAAAAAAGTGAAAGACACTCCGGAATCTAAGTCTAGCCCACCACAAAATACACAAACATCTCCATTACATAAGGTAAGTTATTATACAGCAAGTACTAACAGGGATATGCAGTCAACTACTTGTTACTACTACATTCTCACTTGTCATCTACCAAGTACTACCTAGTTTGTGATATCAGTATTTACTGGAAGCAAACGTTAACTTGCCATTTACCAATAACTGTAAACTTACTGTCCAATATTAGGTAAAAACTATTCACTAACTGTCCAATATTAGGTAAAAACTGTTCACTAACTGTCCAATATTAGGTAAAAACTGTAAACTTACTGTCCAATATTAGGTAAAAACTGTTCACTAACTGTCCAATATTAGGTAAAAACTGTAAACTTACTGTCCAATATTAGGTAAAAACTGTAAACTAACTGTCCAATATTAGGTAAAAACTGTTCACTAACTGTCCAATATTAGGTAAAAACTATAAACTTACTGTCCAATATTAGGTAAAAACTGTAAACTTACTGTCCAATATTAGGTAAAAACTGTTCACTAACTGTCCAATATTAGGTAAAAACTATAAACTAACTGTCCAATATTAGGTAAAAACTGTAAACTAACTGTCCAATATTAGGTAAAAACTGTTCACTAACTGTCCAATATTAGGTAAAAACTGTTCACTAACTGTCCAATATTAGGTAAAAACTGTTCACTAACTGTCCAATATTAGGTAAAAACTGTTCACTAACTGTCCAATATTAGGTAAAAACTGTAAACTTACTGTCCAATATTAGGTAAAAACTGTTCACTAACTGTCCAATATTAGGTAAAAACTGTAAACTTACTGTCCAATATTAGGTAAAAACTGTTCACTAACTGTCCAATATTAGGTAAAAACTGTTCACTAACTGTCCAATATTAGGTAAAAACTGTTCACTAACTGTCCAATATTAGGTAAAAACTGTCAACTGTCCAATATTAGGTAAAAAATGTTCACTAACTGTCCAATATTGGGTAAAAACTGTAAACTAACTGTCCAATATTAGGTAAAAAATGTTCACTAACTGTCCAATATTAGGTAAAAACTGTAAACTAACTGTCCAATATTAGGTAAAAAATGTTCACTAACTGTCCAATATAAGGTAAAAACTGTTCACTAACTGTCCAATATAAGGTAAAAACTGTAAACTAACTGTCCAATATAAGGTAAAAACTGTAAACTAACTGTCCAATATTAGGTAAAAACTGTAAACTAACTGTCCAATATTAGGTAAAAACTGTTCACTAACTGTCCAATATTAGGTAAAAACTGTAAACTAACTGTCCAATATTAGGTAAAAACTGTTCACTAACTGTCCAATATTAGGTAAAAACTGTTCACTAACTGTCCAATATTAGGTAAAAACTGTTCACTAACTGTCCAATATTAGGTAAAAACTGTAAACTTACTGTCCAATATTGGGTAAAAACTGTAAACTAACTGTCCAATATTAGGTAAAAAATGTTCACTAACTGTCCAATATTAGGTAAAAACTGTAAACTTACTGTCCAATATTAGGTAAAAACTGTTCACTAACTGTCCAATATTAGGTAAAAACTGTTCACTAACTGTCCAATATTAGGTAAAAACTGTAAACTAACTGTCCAATATTAGGTAAAAACTGTTCACTAACTGTCCAATATTAGGTAAAAACTGTAAACTAACTGTCCAATATTAGGTAAAAAATGTTCACTAACTGTCCAATATTGGGTAAAAACTGTAAACTAACTGTCCAATATTAGGTAAAAACTGTAAACTAACTGTCCAATATTAGGTAAAAACTGTAAACTAACTGTCCAATATTATGTAAAAACTGTAAACTAACTGTCCAATATTAGGTAAAAACTGTAAACTAACTGTCCAATATTAGGTAAAAACTGTTCACTAACTGTCCAATATAAGGTAAAAACTGTTCACTAACTGTCCAATATAAGGTAAAAACTGTTCACTTACTGTCCAATATTAGGTAAAAACTGTAAACTTACTGTCCAATATTAGGTAAAAAATGTTCACTAACTGTCCAATATAAGGTAAAAACTGTTCACTTACTGTCCAATATTAGGTAAAAACTGTTCACTAACTGTCCAATATAAGGTAAAAACTGTTCACTTACTGTCCAATATTAGGTAAAAAATGTTCACTAACTGTCCAATATTAGGTAAAAACTGTTCACTAACTGTCCAATATTAGGTAAAAACTGTTCACTAACTGTCCAATATTAGGTAAAAACTGTTCACTAACTGTCCAATATTAGGTAAAAAATGTTCACTAACTGTCCAATATTAGGTAAAAACTGTTCACTAACTGTCCAATATTAGGTAAAAACTGTAAACTTACTGTCCAAAATTAGGTAAAAACTGTACACTAACTGTCCAATATTGGGTAAAACTGTTCACTTACTGTCCAATATTAGGTATAAACTATAAACTAACTGTCCAATATTAGGTAAAAACAAATTTGGGAATTCCCCCATGTCTATAAACAAATTTAGGTTGTCACAAATTCAAAAAGCCAAAACTTCAATATAGCATGACCATGAAAATTTGGAACGAGTCAAAATGAAAGTAAACCACTACATTTTATCAACATCCGCTTGATGGTTGTTAAATAAGGGTGTGTGCCCAATATAGCAAGAGTACAGAGACATGTTACTAGACTTACATGGCTGAAGAGTAAAGCATTTTAAAAGTTTTTCTTTACGGTACATTCAAATGATGCTATACGTATTTGAAATTATTTGTATTATGAAATACATCTAGTTTCTGAGTGCAGAAACAAATATCATTTAATGCAGGTCAGTCTTCAGTCTAATCATTTTAAATTTAGAGTACCTTGTGAATTAAACAATTATTATAATAATAATAGTAACAATAGATACTGAAATACAACAACAGTTACATGCTAGTAATAATAATTACATAATAGTATTCTTATTTGAACTTCTTACAAGGAAAAGACAGTATCATGTTAAGAAGCTTAAATTAGTATTTGTACTTTTGCCATGGAGAAGAGTTGTTTTTACGAGCCTCTAATCACACATTATTATAAGTTTCCTTTATTCGGGTCTGGAGAGATTTTTCAGCCCGCAGGTTATAAGAAATGCTTGCTAACTCAGATCTGAGTTTTTTCAGGTGCACTGGGAGGTCGGTTCTGTTTGATTTCCCCTTTG